>VZSE01005186.1:1091371-1564572 GCA_013398275.1 Promerops cafer
CGCCGCCTATTACCGCTGCCAGCAGCAGCCGCCGCCGCCCGGCGGGGCCTGCCCGCCGCCCCCCGCCTCGCCGCCCTTCAGCTTCCAGCCCCTCCGCCGCCTGTCCGAGTCACCCGTCTTCGACGCGCCGCCCAGCCCGCCGGACTCGCTCTCCGACCGGGAGAGTTACCTGAGCGGCTCCCTGAGCTCCGGCTCCCTCAGCGGCTCCGAGTCGCCCAGCCTGGACTCGGGCCGCCGCCTGCCCATCTTCAGCCGCCTCTCCATCTCCGACGACTGAGGGACGACGGGGCAGCGGCCGGGGGGGGCCCGCGGCGGCCCTGCAAGTAAGTTACGGAACGAAGAAAGCGAAACCTCTCCTTCCTCTCTATTTTTGGTTGTTTTTTTTTATATATCTATCTATCTGTACACCGAGAGCTGAACAAAACGAGAAACAAAGCATTTTGCAAAAGGGCAAATGACACGAACTGAACAAACCTATTTTTATAGAGAGACCTTGGAAGAAGGGGATTTTTGTTTCGGGGTTTTTTTTGTTGTTGTCGTTCTTTGGAGACAAGTTATGATACGCACCAGCAGCAGCCATTCCATCTGTGTTCGAGAAAAAAAACAAAACAGCATTAGAAAGGACAGCACCAGAAAGCAACAAACAATCCGAGGAGCGCCGGTTCGCCCGCCCAGCTCCTCCAATCCTGCAGACACACAGAAAAAAAGTTACAAACTAGTTTTTCAATCCAGTTCAAATAAAAACACAGAACATACTAAACCTATAAGCTTTTTTTTAGGAAAAAAAAAAAAAAGAAAAATCCAACATCCTGCCAAGAATATGCCTTGATAACAACCTTCTTTTTTATATATATCTATATATTATTATTATAACAAATGCTAAAACCTTCATTCCAAAGTTTAATATTGGTTCCATTGCCACCACTTAGTGGATGTTTGGCTTTTAGAACAATTTTTTGTTGTTGCTTTATTTGGAAGCACTCAACTGAATTTAGTTTGTAATTGTTGGAGAATAACTGCTGATTTTTTAAAATTTTTTTTTAGCTGTTTGAGTTGATTGCATGTATGAGTCACTGCACACAACTCAATATGAAACTATTTAACTTATTTATTATCTTGTGAAAAGTATACATTGGTAATTTGTTCATACTGTATTTATCGGGTATGATGAAAAGCAATAGATATATATTCTTTTATTATGTTTAAATTATGATTTTCATTATTAATCGGCAAAATGTGGAGTGTGTTCTTTTCACAGTAATATATGCCTTTTTGTAACTTTCACTTGGTTATTTTATTGTAAATGAGTAAAATTCTTAATTTAAGAGATGGTATGTAATATTTATTTCATTAATTTCTTTCTTTGTTTACGTAAATCTGAAAGATTGCATGGTTTCTTTATAGAAATCGGTCTCGATGCTGTGGAAGTAGTTTGCGGAATTTCTATGGGTTTTTTTAGAATGTAAATGGTTGTAGCCCGTCCGAGTTGAAAAACGAGAGAAAAAAAAAAAAAGAAAAAAAAAGACTGACTTAGCAATCAGACTTCAAAGTGGCAAATCTAATTCAGACTTGTTAAAAATAACCAAAAAGTATTTTTGTTGCCTAACTCCACGAATCACACTGTGATATAGTCTCAAAGTATGTAGCAATAATTGGGGGTCCCAGTATTATGTCTCTCAGTGCCTTCTTGAGGGTCCATGCTTGCCTTAAATATGTCTCAACCAAATAAGTATTTTTCCTAATGCTTGAGATAATTTGAATGTAGGGATGGGTTTTAAGTACAGCAAAATTTTGCCACTCTATTTTATAAGGACAGAGGCCATCTTTGGATCTGAAACTTTCTATAATACAGGAACATATCTTGTTTATTGAATTCCAAAACCTGTAATTTTTTTTTTCCTAATGTAGAAAGTTGGGAGTTTTCCAAAAGTTTCCTGGACGGTGGATGAATGAGCAGTAGCTTAGTTTTGTTTGTACATAGGTACAGATTGAGCACTATGTACTCTTTTGGACTACTTTAACAGAAGTATGTTTTGAATGTAACTAAAGGATAAGTCAACTTGAGTTGTAATATATTTTTCGGGAGTCAGTTCACTACAGATTATGTGAGACTGTAAACTTTGTACTGTAAATGTTTTGTAGTTCTCCCAATAAAATTTTTTGGAAAAAAAAAACCAAAAAACCACCAACCCCAGTAACCCTTCAAAGTGCTGAAGCCCTGGCTGCCAGGCAGGAGTACTTCTTGCTGAACACCACCACCCCCCAGTCACAGAGATGCGTAGCTACAGATTAACCAGTTTGCACTGCCACTCCACACTGCTCCTGCAGCCCTCGCTGGTCCGTGGCCAAAGTTAATAAACGCTTCCAGAAGGTTCGGGAATGTCAGCGGTGTACTGTATCCTGCTTTTCTTTTTTCTTTTTCCTTTTTTTTTTTAATTTTTTAAAAATTATTTTTAAGAGGATGGAGAATCAAACCTCTGCTGCTTCTAGTGTAACAGCTGGAGTGGAAAAATCTAGTAGTGGCATTTATCAATCACATGGCTTATGGGGCTATGTGAACGTGCCATTAGCCTGCCTGCCTTGTTTGGGGTAAGGAGGAAATGGCAGTTTGGGTAATAAAAAGGCATAATTAAGGTTTACCCTTTGTCCCAAAAGCTTTGTTCCTCTTCACTCACAGGAATGCGGACTTCTGCCTCAATGCTCCCATCACCCAGCTGAGGGCATATCTGTGTTAATCGGGCTAGCATTAAATGTGCTAATCAGTTTTCAGGGCTTGGGTTTTAAACAAATTACCTTTTTGGGGCTGTGTTTATATAACTAAATACTTGGCAGCCTGGGGACTGTGTGAGCATTAATACTGGAAGAATTTTAGCTAATATCTCCACAGTTTGGCACCCTATTCCAATCAGTCCCTTAAACTTTTAAGTCACGATTTCTACCAGCTTATTTTTGTTCTTTTGTCATACTAATAATAAATGTTAACATTATGGCATTTCTGCACTGCCTGGGCCGCCACAGCACTTTCTATAAATACAAGATAGAATGTAATACCAGTGCCATATGTTTGTGTAACAAACCTTGGACTGACACTTAGTTTAAAATTAAAACAAACGTAAGCAATGTATGACAACATAGCCCAGCTACAGCAATCACCTTTTTTTTTTTTTTAATGGATCCAGTCTGACATTTTGGCTCAGAATTGCTCCTTTTGATTCCCAGATTAAGTTCTGATGAAACTTCTTTTTGTCAGCTGTCTGCACAGTGGCACTGAGCTCTGATGGGTCCTTCCCCAGGCATCCCTGGTACAGATGCTTAGGCTGCAAGGAGCAGACCCGTGCCAGTGTTTTAGAGGAACAGAGAGTGGCTGCTGGTTTGACCGGTGTCTAAGCTGATGTCTTAACTCACTTTTGGGATTTTTAGATTAATTTCCACACTAAGACTGCATTAATAAGGAGTGCGTGCCTCATTTAATTTCAGATTTTCTTCTCCAGATACAGTTTTTGCTTCTCTCACTTGCCCACCCATTCCTCTGAGCCTGCCCTTTTCTTGCCACAGTAGATAAGGACCTTATTTATTTCTCTGTTTCCCTTATCTGGGACAGCTGTACTCGCATCAGTGCAGTACTTCCATCTTCCCTGTGGTTTTCTGTTGGTTGAACGGGATCTTGGTGAGGGTGCTGGGCTTGGCTCTGGTGTCTCCTGGCTGGAAGAGGAGCTCTGGAAGCTTTACAGCAGCTGCCCCACATGAATCACAGCCGTGCTGGTGTCAATGCCAGTGTTCTGTGTTCTGTGTCCCTGCCAGGACAGGATGGGTGATGGCCCAGCGGTGTCTCCCAGCTGGCTGCTGGCATGCCAGTGTGTGGGGACAGCTGGCCCTGAGCTGCTCTCTGCCCCAGTGACACTCTGTGCTGCACCCTGCTCTGTTTGTATCTCCAAAGTGTGCTGCAACCTGGCCCGTTGCAGTGTTAATGTTCTGCTGTTCAGAAATCCGGGAGTCCTTGAACTGGGAAGATAAAGCGTCTGTTTCTTGTGCTGCACAATCAAGTGTTAACCTTTAAACTGGTGACTTACGTTGTTGGCTTAATCAAATGTTCTCTTGCTTTCATTTCAAAATTCAGCAAAGCATGTAAAGCTGGTCAGGCCATTCAGAACTTTCTGATACATTGCAATAAATCGATAAATACTGTGTAAAAAATAAACTGGTTTTTTTTTCAACAGCTTTGTGTTAAGAAGGAACTCTAAGGTTTCTGCTACTGCCCATCAGAGTTATGCTATATCTCTTAATAGCTGGAGCACTTAAGATTACTTTAAATATCTGGAAAATGGGGACTTTACTAATCATTGGTTAGGACTGAGGCTTGCATGCTTGTTTTAGTTTATAGTCTGAAAGAAATTGTATCAGAGTCTTAAACTGGTAGAAATGGATGTAATGGTATAGGTCTTGAAATAGGGATTGATTTAAAATGGTTTGGTGTGATCATTAGGGGATTTTCAAATGTATTGAATTAGTAGTTTAGATTTTTACTCTCTAATCCTCTCACAGCTTCTTGGGGTCTTTTTATTTGTTTGGCTTTTCTCAGCTTGCCTGTGTCAGACATAGTGGTGTGCTGCAACTCCTGTTCAGTGGAGGGATTGCACACCACCAAGCACACTCCCAGCAGAGTGCCATGGAGCAGAGGGATGCTGCTCCTCACCACATGCATCCTGCTTGGAGCATGAGCTGACTCTGCTGTGCTCCCAGGGTTACCTTCATTTCAAGTGTAGAGCCTGGAGATGCAGCATGGTCTGTGTCACTCATGGACAAGGGTAGGTGGCCACAGGAGGAGCTGGTGACCACAGGTGGAGCTGATAGGCCGCTGGCTCCTCTCTGCTGTACTGCTGAATGCAGAACGCAGCAAACCAGGGGTTAAATACACAGGTGGGGGGTGAGCCTTTTTCCAGAGCATCATTTAAATGTCCAGTGCAACTACATTACTTTGAAAAAGAAGTTATTGCCCTCCTTCCATTTACTGCCCCCACCCCATCCCATCACTACATGTGCAGATTTGAGTTTTTCAAAGTGTGCATTTGACAACCTCGTTTTCAAAGAAGGCCTGAGATTTTAGTTATGTTTATGACCAAAATGTGCTTTTATTTTTTCATTTTGCTACTATAGCATTAAAGCTAAAGGACTTTCCCTATATATTTAACAGTGGGGTCTGTCTCTTCTTGCTGACCTTGAGTGTGAATATTATTTGAAGGAGCTTCAGGCAGTGGTGCTCTGTCATTAATAAGATAGGACATTTCAGGTTTTGCCTGCTGAGCCTACAGACCTTGACATTAACTCTGGAAACTGAAACCTAATTTTCTGACCCTTCAGCTTAAACTCAGATCCTCAGCTTTAAGGTGAAGATACTAGGCTTCTCACTTTATTGCATCTGAAATAGAGTTACCTCTTCTCTTTTGCCAACTGTGCAGCTGGTTGGTACCAGTCCAGAGAGGGGCAGGAATATCCTGAATGACCACAGCCAGGGACCTGAGTGCTCTTCTGCTGAAGAAGTGAAGGATTGGGATGAAAGCTGCTTATTCAAGGTGATGTAGCAGTTTCCCCACTCTGCTCCTCCCTGGCCCTTTCTGACCCATTCCCTGAGCCAACTCAGGTTGCTCTGGGAGAGTATCCTGGCACCCTGCTCACACCATATGGCCCAGGGTGGGTGCTCTGTCCACTGCCACCAAAAGGTCCCCTCGCCCCCAGCCAGCTCTGTCACTTGCCACATTTGTCTGGGTGTTGATGCATTTTATTAACCAGGCAGAAAAAAAATTGATGTTTTCTCCTGGAGTGGAGTTGAAGTGGGTCAGTCAGGAGTCTGATGATTTTCAGAGCTGGTACAAGGGAGGAGGAGGAGGAAGAGCCCCACATCCTGGACAGAGGCAGGAGTGATGGGATGGAGGACAAGGTGTCTCCCCACCAAGATGCTAGGTTGGCTTATCCCTCCTCTGTAGATTTGTTGTGTTTGAAGAAACATTGTTTCCTCACAGTTCTTTGGGAAATTCTTGGTGTGCCCATGTTGGAACTGCTTTTTTATATTGGTGATTATAAATCACTCACACGAACCTTGAGTACTTCTTGTGCCATTTGAACACACACCAACATTTAAGGGAAGGCTCATTTCAACACAGAGTTTAATTAATGTGACTGTATCCCTGTATAGCTTAGTTTACTGGAAATAAGTAATGGTTATATGGCAAAGCACAGCATCTTCTGAGAAGTTCTCAAAGGAAACACTTGTTATCAGTTGGCATAGATTTAGCAGGTTGTGTAAGTTTTGCAGCATATGTACTAAGGAACATTGGTTTATAGGTCTAATTCCTTTATTAAAATTAATTTAATATTGGAGAGGAGGGTAGAGGAATGAGATTCCTCCCTTAAAGTCTAGAGGGCCTTGTCTCTAGAAAGGATTTTTTTGTTTCAAAGCTTAGTCAAACAGATATGAGTCGTTTCATCTCTCCTTTCAAAGGGCTATAATGGATGTGTTAATGGAGGCATTTTGGGGTGAACCCTGCAAAATTTGCATTCCTGAGGAAACCAGGGAAAATTACCCTGACAAATCTCTCTGTTGCTGAAGAGGGATAGATGACATCTGCTGAGTAATTTCTATTCTGTACACCATCTGAGAAGGAAATGCAGGGTAATTCAAACCCCCTTTTTTCTACCATGGTTAATAACATAAACAGGGAGCTGGATATGCTGAAATCTAAATACGAGGGTCCTATATCAATGGATTATTACCTTATCTTTTCTGAATGACGTTCACTTGAATACCTGGAATCGTAATAGCTACTCAAGATAAGAAATGGAAGGAAATTCAATAACAGTAAGAGGCCTGGTAACTTATGAGATCTTGATTAGCCTTCAACTGCACCTAAATGTTGGGAAAGGATTCCCTGTACTGTACGCTGAGGGAGCCGAATAGCACTGTGAAAACCATTGCCTCGATGTAGAGGAGCACAAACAACTGGCTTTTGTCATTGCTAAGGCTTTCATGTGTTCACATATATATGTGAACCTTCTGAATCTTCTGTGGATGAACATTTTTCACCTTAATTTTTCATTGCTTTACAGTTCTGGCTTTGCTGGTGGGGGTGGCAGGTGGCTCTGGCCCCTGCAGTGATCTCAGAGCTCTGGCTTTCTGGGGCATACAGGTACAGTGCTGAACCTCCTAAATACCATCAAATCTGAAACTGGGCTTCCTCTGCTTGGTAGAGTCTGTACTCCCGCTGATGCCTTTGGGCAGTGGTTTACTCTTCCCATGGCTGAGGGAGCATGGGGAAGGAAGAAAAGGACTCTTGTCCTTCCAGCTGCCTGCCCTGGGAGTGTCCATGAGCTGGGCTGATGCCTTGCTGCTGCCCAGCAGTGTGGTGGGAAGGGTGGGCATCTGCCAAAGGGAACGCCCAGGTATCTCCTTCTTGGGCAGCAGAGCCCTGGTCAGTTTGTGCCTCTCCTGTGCCTGCACCTGCATGGAGGCAAGTTTTTCCTTGTGCTGGATGCCACTTGGCTCTGTTGCAGAAGTGGCACAGCAGCACAGACAGGGAGGGCTCCAGCCAGAGTTCTGGTTCTGCTGCTGTGTTAAGAGTGCTGAACAGCACAATATAAATCTTAGGAGATGAATTCAGAGTTAACAAATAGTTTTTCTAAAGGTCAGATTAGATGAGGAATGCAGTGATTTGCCAATCCAAATGAGCACTAACTCTAAAAAGACAGGAATTTGTTTTCTGCTAGATTAGTGCTCTGATCTGGACTCATCCCATCGCCTTATGGCTGTGCAACAAAAGCAGGATCGAGGGCAGGAGCATGTGAGTTACGTGAGGCTCGGAACTCTGCTCTCACCATCGGGGAACTTCATATTGACTTCAAATGCCTGTGAAACCACAGCCTAAGTTGTGTTCTGTGAGGCTGTTGCTTCACATGCACTTGAAATCCCAGGATTTATCAAATGATATCCACAGCACAGGGGGAGGCAGAGCCTCGTGCAGTGAGCTGTGTTGAGATTTCTAAAGCTGAACCTTAACATTTTACTTCAGTTTTGCTGTTCAGGGTTTGGGTATGTGCAGATAGGGAGACTGAGGAAATGATGTTGAGGAAGGAGAAGCCCAGAAGCTTGGAAAAGCTGACTCCTTGGGAAATGGTACACAGCTTTGATCAACGTAAACACCAAGTCATGACCTCTCCTGTTTACTCCAAATATTTCTTATGGTTACCTGCATCTTCAAATAAAATTCAAGATGGAATTTAGAATTTGTAATACAAAAGTTGTGAGTAAACTGTTCACTACAAGAGTGTTGCAAAGCAAGTAATAAACATCTCTTCTTAGGGTCTATCTCCATCTGCAAATACGAGGCAAGCCAAAATGTAAGGCTGTCATTTAAGGGTTGTCTCATTTGCAGTAGATGTTTTATGATGACTGTGAACAAAGCACAGTGAATATCTCCAATAATGCAACTTTCTGACTTTCACAAATGAACAATCACAAAAGGTGAAAGGGATGATTCACCTGAAATCTCCAGCTCTATAGAAGGTGACAGCAGCTCATTAAAAACTTTCTCTCTGATTTCCCAGCCCACAGTAGATATGAGCACACAGTCAGGGACAACTGTGAATTGGGTTCTTATGACTAAAACAGATATGTCCCAAAAGTTCAGCACCTGGCGAGTTAGTAGGATTTGGTGGAAGAAATCCTTATTCTTAAAGCAATTACAGAAATGCAGCCTGACTGGTGAGTACAACCTATTGTTGCAAGAATAATGGTGAGAGATTTGGAAAGGGGTTCTTTCAAACCACTGGTAAATACCAGCTCTCAAAGAGGCAACTGGAGTACCAGAGACAGTGGTATATATAATGAATATACAATGGAATATAGGTGTATTAAAGGATACTAAAATTCTCATCTGGGGAGCAGTCCCTTGTAGTTTAATAAAGAATAGATGCTGCTATGTTGGTAGGAACAAATAAAATGTGATAATTAAGACATGGTTTCACTGTTAATAGCTGTACAGATGAGCAGTTTAGATGAGATTTACAGATTTATTTCTTAAAATGCATGTTACCAAAACTTTTCAGAACACAGAAACATTTCATGGAATTATAGAATCACAGAATAGTTTGGATTGAAAGGGTCCTTAAAGATCATGTAGTTCTACCTCCCTGCCAGGGGCAGGGACACCTTCCACTAGACCAGCTTGCTCAGAGCCCCATCCAACCTGGCCCTGAACACTCCCAAAAGCACTTTGAGACATGGAATGTTGTCACCTTCCAGCTCCAAAAGCTGATTGGAAAAAACAATTGTTAAAGCTGTGTGGAATTCAAGGAGATCAAGCAGATAGTGCTATCCAGATGGAAAAGTAAATGCTAACTGCCTTGGAAAAGTTTTCTTGAAATTGTAGGAAATGCACCTTCTCTAACTCCAGAACTAGTTGCAGGAAAGGAAAAAGAGGGAGGGTGAAAATCAGCAGGTTAGGATTACAATGACACAGGAAAAGGTGTCACAACTGTGGCGGCATTACACAAGCAAAGGACAGCATCTTGTGAGTTAGAAACTGCAGCATGTTGCCTTGGCTGCAGGGAGAAAAATAAAAAATAAAAAAGTAAATACTGTCCTATGCAACTTCCCCTTCCTCTCATACTACAGCCAACATAAAAAAAAATAATTTAAACATTCAATATCTCACAACTTCCTAGTATAGTTAGCTTTTATGATGCAAATGGTCCATCATTTTATGAAATGGACAATTCTCAGGGACTGAGATGTTCCAACAGAACCCAATCTCATTTAATTAATTTGTTCTCAGTTCTCTTAATGAGCCTGATTAAGTTCAGGTGAAAATACTTGTGCTTCAAAATGACTTGCAGAGAGCCAGCTGTCCTGGGGAGGTTTGGGTGAGAGGGAGGTCAGGTTGTTCTGAAACCTGTTCTGTAATTGTGTCTGTGAGCCCCAGGGGCTGTTGTGCTGTGACTCAACAAAAGATGTAAGTACATGATTTCTTAGAAATTCTTTTCTAGTGAATTTGTGAATTTTGAGGAATGGCAGTCTTGATTTTCTGAAGGATTTGTTGTATTAATTGGGATGAGTGGGGGAATTTAGTGGAATGCTGGAATGCTCCTTGTTGATGGAGCTCTCTTATTTCACTGTCAGTGTTTTGTAATGTCAGCTGTACATCTGGCTTCTTGAATTTGTATTTGAATTCTGGTGTGGAAGAATTCACAGTGACCAGAGCTGGGCTGTAGTGGTGGATTTGAGCTTACAAGAAAGTTTTCTCCTTTAGCCTGAAGCCCTCTTGTAAAGGACTCTCTGCATTCACTCAGGATGAGAGGTATGCAGCTGGTATTTGGAGAGGGCCAAGAAAAGTAAGAGAAATCCTAATTTAGTTGGTAAATATAATGATACCTGATAAATGTAATTGCTTCAGTGAAATGAGAGAAAACCTGCTTTCAAAGAGTGAGCCCTTTACAAGGGTGAACTTGGAGTTGTGTTGAAACCTCAGGCATACTGCTGGCACTTCCCTGGGAACACTGGCAGGGACTCAGACCCTGTCCTGAGAGAGCCCAAACCTTTCAAGTTTAGCCTTTAGTGTCTCTGTTGTCTTCCAACACACACAGACCCCCTCCCCCAAAACATGTTCATTTTTAAATAAATTTAATTTCTAATGTGCCATGTACCTGGATGGGAGTGGCCTAAATGAGCTGTGGTGGCTTGGGATCTGGAAGATTCTGGAAATCCTGGAATAATTTGATCCTTGTGAGTTTTTGTTGTGTTGTTTGTTTTGTTGTGGTTGTTTTTTGTTGTTGTTGTTTAACCAAATTGAAACAAATAGGGAAAGCTGAGTAAAGTGTAAACTTCTAAGGCAAAGCTCCTGCATGACTCAGCTCTCCTTGCCTGTGGCTGACTGCAGCCTGTGCTGTCCATCCTGCATGCACATACTGTCTGTGTGGAATGGGTCACACTAGATCCTGCTCTGTTGGTAGAACTCCCTGCTTCTCCATGTTTGTTGGAGCTCCTGTTTCTCTCTAGTGTCACTGGGCTGTTTGGAGAATCTCCCTGTCTGAATAAGAGGTGGAGGAAAAGGGTAATGCCTAGTTAAAAGTAATAAATTCCCTTCAGTGGGCAAACTCTTCTGCTGAATTCATCTTTCTTGCCCACCCCAGTTTTTAGTAGCGTTCCAGTGACACTGCCTGTGTTTAGAGATTGCCAGCTGTGGGAAAGCACCAGCCCTAGGTAGCTGTTGTCCCATTTCTGGCTGTGCTGATGGTCACTCAGGAAGCTGTAATTCCTTCTGGTGGGCCTGGGAAGAAATAGCCCGTTCTGCAGGGCTTGGGTCAGGCTGGTGGCACCAAAGCCATGTGGAGAGATGGGCATCACCCCCTCTCTCATCTGCAGTACATCCTGCAATAGGTAGTACAGCCTCTGCCTGCTACATCTTGTGGCTTGCTGCCAGTCCAGCATGGTTTTCCTTCAATCAAGGGAAAGCCCCACACCTGCCAGTCTCACACCCTAAAGGTGTCCTGTGTTAGCCAGTGTCCTTCATTCCCATGTGCCCATTTCCTGTGTTTATGTCTATTGTTGTTGTCTTGTCAACCCTGATCTGGGCAAGGTTACGGGAATAGTTTAATTGTATTTTCAACTGGATGTTCAGCAACTTCACTGGTCACTTCCAGTCTTTCATTGACTACACCGAGCTGTGACCTTCATATTTCCAAAAAAGTGGTCTCTAAAGAGCATTGTAAATCCCTCTGCCTTCCAGCAAAATTGCTTTGGCAATTTCTAGCTGGCTTATGTCTATAGGACAGCCATATGGTTGGATGCCTTGCATCTCTGTTGTGTATGCTCTGCTTCAGTTAAAAATTATCTTCTGATGTCTGAAGGACCAAGGCAGAAGCTTTTTATTCCCCACTTTATTTGACCAAAGATATGCATAAGTCAGTGACACTTGTTTGCTGTCTGTCTTTTCATGCACTGGCTGAACTTTCCCAGGCCAGGCTTAGCTCTGGTTGCTAAAAAACTGAGTGCAGTTGCTACAGTTCATGGGGTTATTGGTCTGGCCTCACGTTTAAAATTTATCATCTTCCTCAGCATGTTATTCTTAGCATTAACCTTACTTTTTGTCTTTTTACACATTCCCTTGTGGAAAACATGCAGCCTGGTGTTAGGTGCAGGAACAGCAGATTTTGGTAGTGAATGAGCTACACCCTGTACCAAGCTGTGCAAAGCTGTTTATTGATCTTGTGATGGTAGAAATGAAAGAGGTGCTTGTGCGTTAGCTGGGCTGGTGGGTGGTATGTGTGGCTGTATAGATTTACATGTGCATGTGTGTCTTATTTATTTATAGTTTCTATATTTAAATGCAGTTGCATAGTTATTTAGTGTATATTAATAATGTATATGCTTTTAATAATATCAGCATGAGAATCCTGCTATCCTTTTGGCTTCAGTATGGGCAGACACCTTGGCCGGTCATGATGTGCAGGATACTCATAGAGGTAAAATTTCTTGTGTGAGGATAGATAGCCTGGCTGCTCATGGTGCTGTTGGACAGACTCACACAAGTCAGTTAATTGTGGCTGTTTTGTGACCTGGGACATCAGCTCTGCTTCCTGAAAAGTTTGATGTGAAGTCATGGAGGGTTTTTTGTTTTTTTAACGGAGCATTTTGCTTTTGCTGCCTGATGAACTCTTATCACCCTGTGTGCGTGGCTGATGAGTCATGTGCACGATGTATGACAGGTTTGTGAATGTGACAGTTGGGACTGTGCCCTCCTTAGAGTCATCATCGAGATAAAAACAAGTGCTGGAAACTTCTCACTATTATGCTGGCAGAACTTCCAGCAGGTGCTGGGGTGCTGCTGAAGGTGAACTTGTATCATTTGTGAAGAAGTTGGAAAGATATTCTGCACTTCCAAAACAAACTATCCATGACTGAAAAGAGCATACTTGCCTTGTATATTCTGTGTTTTCATACAGAAGAGAAGGCATGTTAATCATTTGGGAATCACCAGGCACCTGACTCTGCTCTGTATCATTATATCCATTTATCCAAACGTTGTTTAGAGTGGCAGCTTTGCCATTCTGGAGGTAATTTATTTCTAGTCTAGTTCAATGTATGTATGCTGTGCCCCAAAATGATGGATTTCCTGATCTACTAATTACTTAACCTGGGGTGCTGGGTGCTGCATTGTGCAGCCCTCAGGGAATCAATTTTCTGTTTTGCTGTTCAGACTCAGGTTGGCACAGTCTGAGTGGCTCAGTCCTGACTTTTTTTCTTTATTCCATCAGTGTGGGAAGCCAAAATCTACTCTGTACTTATAAAGGCTTTTTTGACAAGAAGGCTGCTTCATGTATTGCTTTATATCAGGACAGAGTTTTGACAGCAGGATTTGGAGTTTTTTTTGTTTGTTTTCCTATTAGACACCTGGTAGACTATATCCCTATCTTTTTACTGACCTCCATTCAAAGAAATTGAGTGACTGGCTCAGATTTAGGTGTGTTTGTGTTTGGAGAAGCCGTGGTGGTTGGCATGGTTAATATTCAATCACCCCTTTGTTATTATCGAGATGAGGTGACATTGCAGTGCCTCTTATGTGGCAGTTTCTAGATGGATGTGATGTTAAAATATTCACCTATTGGTCTGAAGTGCTGTACTGAAAACAAGGTTAATTCAGGAAGACATTGCACTGTTTTGCCTCTTTCCCTCCCCTTCCATCCACCCAAATTGACTCATCCCTGGCTCCTGAGTCCTTAGTGTCTCCTATATACAAAACACTTGGTGGTTGTAATTGCTGAGTGGTTTGTCAATGATTATTTACTTGTTTATGGAGGGACTTGGAGATGTTATTGATGCCAGTTCTAATAAGAGGTTATTCAGCTGGCATATGTTTTGGGAAAGTAGTCCTTAATTAGGATATTCAGATGTCAGAAACTAACTGGAAACCATCATGCCTGCCTCTTCCTTGCAGCCCTTGAGAACTTGCTGTTCCAGAGGAAGCCAAATTTTCTGACTCAGTCATACCTGCAGCCTCTGTGCCAGTGTCTCATTTTGAACAGGATGACTTTGTGGCACGTACAGGGCTTTGTTCTGCTGACCTGAAGGAAAAATCTTCCTTTTTTTCTGGGGACCTGTTTTAGGAGGGACTTGAGGCCCTCCAGTGCTCCCTTCTAACCTTACCTTTCTGTGAAACTGTTACTGCTTCCAGGGACAATTAGCTTATTTAGGGGACTTTGGACTCTTCGGGCTGTAAATTGGAGTTTGACATACAAGGTGCATCTCACAGGAGAATTGTCCCAGGAGTTTCCTTTGGTCAGTAGCCATAAGGGACATTGCCTGAGCTGCTGATGCTGGCTCTGTTGGAAGTGGGCATCGTTTTAAAAAGCAGTGGATGTGGTTTGATGTGAGAGTGGGTAAACAATAGCTTATGTTTTCATTTACTGCCTCAGTATTTCTAATGCCAGTTCTGGTCAAAATCTGTACTTCCTCAGAATTTATACTCTGTGTCTGCTGAAGAGTGCTGTGGTGTTGAATACCACATACTCTGACTCTAGGCTCCTAAATATTTTTTGGTCACCTTGCACAGACTTGTCCTTCCTTGTGTTTATTTCCACTCAGTGTAGGTGGCCCGATGCATACCTGCTCTGCAAAGCATTTTGAAAGCTACAGACCAGAGGAGCCCTCTGCCATGGAAAATCACCCTTCTGTATTCTGTGTATCCACCTGTACAGCCCTTAAACGTGGGCACCCACATGAACACTGTGAGCTGCATTTCCAGGTTGGAGTAGCCCCTGCTGCTGCTGGGGACTGTGCCACAGCTCTGCTGAGCGAGAGGAAAAGGCATGTAGGGTAGCTTTTGGAGAAAAAGCCTTGTCTAGAGTTGCAATGACTGTGCTCCAATGACAAGGTTGTAGAAAAATCCCTCCAGGCAGATTTTTTTCTTTGGTTGTTTTTCACTCGACATTATGAACTTGGTCTACGCATGCACTCACTAAGGCAGAAAGAAAGCCCAGTCTACAAAGCCTTGGCCAAAGTCTTTAAAACTTCTGGGGTCTCTAGGGCAGGGATCAAGCTGTTTTGCACATTTGGGATGCAAAACCATTTTGTGTCTGAAATGAAAGTGAGTTGTTGAATTCTCTGCTTTTATTACCACTGTGTTCAGTGACTGTAGATCTCGGCTTCCCAATGACCTTGTGTCCCAGAGACGAAGCCTTCGTAATGTTGATGATCTATTAGTCTTAATATTTATCCTCAAAATACATAAAAAGGAATTATGACCTTGGCATAAGAAATGAAAATAAATAGGTAAGGGAAGCTATTATTTATTTTTTCAACATTTGCATTCTGTGTATAACTTCACAAAGTGTTTTTCTAACATGAATTTATCTTTTCTACACTCTGGTACCCCACTGGTTTGTTCTTAAAATACTCTTTTCTGCACAGCCAGCTCAGTGCTTTGTAGACCACCCAGAACAATTGCATTCTAACTGTGAGCTGCATTCATTGATTGGGCCTTTTTAAACTTTCAAATAATATTTTGTCGTCCTTGACTTTTTTTGTTAATTGGAGCTTATATTTTATATGTGGGATTTTGGTGGATTAAGAAAGGGAGTGGCTGTTCTCCCCCTGTTTGCTAAACCCAAAGGGGTTGTTTAGCCTAATCTTATTTCAGCTCAGTGTTTGTCTAACAGAGCTTACTTAGAGGGTCAAAGGAGTGTAGACTGCACCTACACAAATAATAGAAGTATTTGCTCATGCTAAGAGATTGATTGGCACATATCCATCAATGTCTGTCTGTCCATGTTCTCCATCTTGCTGGGCAGTTTCCATCTCTGGGTTGTTTCTGCAGCAAAACTCTTCCTCTGAGTTTTCCAAGAGTCTCTCCAGCTATGGTTTCAAAGGAGTGTAAATTTAGTTTTAAATACTGGAGTAGGTTGCTGAGCGTGCATCCCTTGGAAACAGAGCCAAGGTAGAGTAGGCAGGGAAATAGCAGCTGGACCAAGCCAAGCCTGGAGTGGGAACCCACCACTCAAAGGAGTAAATTGCACTGACAAAACATCCTCAATTTACTTGGGGCTCGAGGCTTGGAAAGGGTTTTCTGCTGCAAGAACCCCTGTCTGTTGTAAAGATGATTGTTAAAAGCAGCTTCACAAGTCATTGTGGAAATTCATGTTCTGTAGGATCTGTTTAGGTGTTTATATATAATAAAATATCTGGCACACCAGTGAGGAGCTGCTGACAGTAGACATGGGAAAATCAACTTAGTAGTTGCCTATTGAGTCATCTTGGATCTCCTCAGAGCAAGTTTGGAGATTCAGGCAGATGGTGATATTGAACCTATTTTCAGTGAAGGAGCCTTGGAGGTGTTGAGTGAGGGGGAACAAGCTGGAAGCAGATCTTGGTTGCAAAGAGGGAAGGAAAATCCCATTCTTGGCTGCTAGATAAAAGACCCTCTAGGATTGAAGAGCGGAAAGTGCTGGGCTTGGTTTCCACTGTATTTTAGTGGATGCATTGTTGATGAGCACACAGGTAACTAAAAAGGAGAGTGTTGTTGAGTGTGTTGGGTGGCTTGAGGTTGGTGCCCATTGGCAGTGCTGGAGCTCGAGTTGTCTTCTTGTCTCCATGTGTCCTTGAGAGCCTTTAGGTGCAAAATGTTTAAGTCAGAGGCATCTCTGAGTCAGCGGAGATGAGTCGAGCTGTTGGCTACAGTGCCTTGTCACACAACATGCAGCACAGCACTCCCCACAGACCACTTTGGTGGCCCCCTGAGCTTCCCACTGCCATTCCATCTTTCCCGTCTTCAGTGGTGCAGGTCACAAGCTACCATAGACCTGGCTCAAGTGCTGGCCCCCCACTCGGGCCCAATGCTGCTGGGAGCTGAGATGTGCCACGGATGTTTCCACTGTCAGTGCCCTGTGCAGTGTGGCCCCTGTGCTGCTTCCTGAGCTTAGTTCCTAGAATGGCAACAAGAATCTAAAACCAGTCGATGAAGGAACTTTCTCAGCAGAGCTCAGATAGCAGAAAAGCAGATTTCAGCTTGGGTGCTGTGTGCACTGAATGTCTCTCACTGTGGGGAAGATGAGAAGAAACTATTATTTTGAAATCTTTTGTTGAGTGATGATTGATAAGAACTGTTCATCACAGGGAAACTTAGGAGTCAACAGGTGCCTCTTCTGCATTCTGCAGTCATAGAAAAAAATTAGCAAGAGCACAACAGGTTATTCCAATTTGACATGCAGTGCCTGGGAACAACAACTGACAAGTCCCAATTTGTGTCCAGCTGCTTAAAAACTACCACCCAGCTTGGTATTATCCCTCTGCCCTCGGGAGGCTTGTCTTGTGAAAAGAGTTATTGATGGCTGATTTCAGCATTCCTCAGGGCTGTGCTCATGCTGAAGTATCTGCCCCAAGTCCTGATTTCAAAGTAAATGAACTCTGGGTTGCAAATAAGAAATATAATTCTTTAATATATTCCCTTTGTCTATATTTTCAATGCTTATATCTATATCTCACTCCTTTTGAAGCTTTCTGTGTGGAAAGACTGGGAATTTGAGCAGGGATGATGCTACAGTGTTTTCAATCCAGATACTTAACGGAGCATAATACATGTTTCTGTGCCCTGAACTAGTTTAAATTTAACTCATTTAAATCTGATTAATAATATCTCTTTTGTACAGCTTTCTTTGCACCCCAAGAGCATTGCAGAAAGAATCCCCCTCATTCTTAGAGTCCTTTTTGTGCATTTTGAGTGAAGCAAAGGCTTTTGAATTGTTGCAGGGCTGACAGAGAAGGCTGTGGTTTGGCCCGTGAGCAGGGCCCAGGCTGGCAGAAGTTTTGCCCTGCTCAGTACAGGTCCCTGTCCTCAGGACCCTACAGGGTGGCCAGGGCCAAGGCTGGGTGGACCTTCCTGGCAGGTGACTTTTTATTTTCTGTGAGCTCACTGCCTGCGACCTTGGCACGTGCTGCCCAGCCAAACCCCAGATACTCTGTGGGGATGTGGTGCAGCTTTGGAAGTGCAGATATTTAATGTCACTTATCTATCGTGGGGTAAGGACAGTCAAACCTGGAAGAGCTGGTTTACAGCTGCTGCCCCAGAAAGGCTGGGTCTTCTGCAGCTCTCAGGGCTTATCTGTCAACCCTGTGCAAATGTCCCCAAACACGTCAGGGCAGGTCAAATGACACTAAATGCATACATTTTGGGGTTTTGTGTAAGTAATGTGTAATAAGTGTAACAGCCTGGTAAAAGACAAGAGCTAAAACCCCTGATGATGACAATATAAGTATGTGTTGTAAAAAATGGGGTATCAGCAGTATTCTCTGTTTCTCTGCTAATTTGCTCTTATTAACTCTGATGAGCTTCTCCTCTGCTTTTCCTTTTCTAATATCCCTGATGAATAAGTCTAGAAGCAAGCATTGGTGAGCACATTCTTCTCCTGGAAAAGAGACTTCCTCTGAGCTATTTCTTTATTTTCTCTCCTGTCAGGTTGTGAGCCCTCCCAGCTCCAGGAGCAGGGCTGTAGCATTTCCCTTCCCTCTCTGTGCAGGTTGTTTACATAAGTATCAGTGGATCATGACTCGAAGTGCTAATCTCTGTAACCCAGAAAAGAAAACACGGTATTGCCAGAGACATGCCTGGAGTCCCATCGTTATTAATCACCTGTAGCTATTGCTGCTTGAAAAGCAGTTCTTGTGTAGTTTTTAATGGCTGCGTTGTGTTAGACAGGGTATAAACACAAATGAGAGATAATCCTGTTTTGATGAGCTGAAATCTAAATAAACAGGGTACACAAAGCAGGGAAGAAAGCAAAACTGTGAAATGCCTTAGTGTATAAAAACTCTCGATCTGTTTTTCAGCCCCACTTCTGTAAAATGGAGAAATGGTGTTATCTTCTAACTTAATTTAGATTGCAGCCCCTCCAGAACCGCTATGGATTAGCTTCTAATTGTTGTTTTTTGTTCTTCTGTGCTTCTACTCTGCTGAGCATGAAGTTCTGATTCTGGTTAGGAGCTGGGGGCACTGCTCCATGAAAAGTGTGTGTTGAGGGCAATGGATATTTTCATCTCAAGGAAAATTATGAGATAATCAGAATGGCTTATGATTTATGTGATGCTAAATGCTACCTCTCATTACTTCATTCACTCTACATATGCAAATGTGTCCTGCTGCCTTGAAATGTCCTTATGCAAAAAAAAAAGAGAGGGAAGCTACAACTGCCATTTGTACTATAATAAAAGTCAAGGCTTTTGTAGTGAAATACAAGTTTCTGAGCTTGATTCTAAAGCTCTAGGAGAACTAAAAAAAAGTTTTTAGGAGTTATCTACTGTTTGGTTGTTTTGGATTGCTCTTGGTTTTTTGTTTTGTTTGTTTTTTTTTTTTTTAAGTGTATTAAAATCACTGATTTATAAAACTGACATTTTTGTCTGGTACATTCTAAAGGCCTTTTTATAGAAACAAATGACCTTACTATTTTTTTTGGCAAAGACCAAAACCATCTATTTGTGTGAATCCACTGGAATTTTTTTCACAAAATAAAGCTAATCCTGTTCCTTTCCCCACCACAGCTGATTCTGAATTGCGATGTATCTAGTCTACTTTTAAATGTTCTGCTGACTTGTAGGCACAAGTGGAATCTGTATAAAAAATCTTTGGTAAGCTTCTTTTGCCAGTGTTTAAAAACTAAGAAACTCTTAAATAATAAAATCATGTGGTAGCCTTGGCAGGATGGTGTTCAAACAACCCATACACTTTTGCTAAGTGTGAATTCAATGTGTCATCAGTCACTAGGGAAAAAATACTGATCCTGGATGCATGAGTGCTTGCAGGAGGGGAGGCTGGACTGCAGATGTAGAGGATGAGGTGTGGAAGCAGCTCTTGCCCTATAGCACCCTGTGCTCCCCGAAGCATTTTGGAGGGGATCTCTGTCTGCAGGATGGGGCTACGGGGAGCAAGGAGGAGGCTGTCCTCTTCCTTCCCTTAATTCCAGCAGCCACTCCTTTGCTTTGGACCTTGTTTGGTGCCTCCTCAGCATGCAGGATCTAGCAGAGGGGGACGAGTAGCTGAACAATGCAATATTCCCTCATGCAAATCTCCCTGGACTCAATGGGAATTTTGCTAGTGCCAGATTGGATCCCACTAATGGAAAAGACTGAACTGGGGGAAGGACTAGATCAATGCACCATTGTTCCTTATGCTATATTTAAAAGCATGCATTTCATGGAAATTTAAAAATTCAACTTCTAGGCCACATGTATCCGTAGCTCCTGTGGATAATTGGAGCCATTCATCTCCTGGGCTGGCGTAAAGCAGCCGTTGTTCCAACGGGGCCGTGGCTTTCCTATCTCATCTTCAGCGAGGGTGATGAGAGAATAATTGTGGTGGCAGCAGACAAAGGTACTTATTTTTGCAGAGATGACTGGCCAGGCTGGGAGTAAACTGAGCTTTGCTTATTCCTTCCCCACCTGGGTTCCTGGTCTGATTTTTTATTTATTTTGTTGGTTTAAATTTGTAATAAAGATGTGGATTAATTTCACGTGCCTGGTGATCATTAAAGGACAGCTGCTCTTTGCCACTTCCCTTTAGCAGATAAATGTGCCTTTGTTATTTTTGTATTTGTTTTCCCCCATTGGTTTTGTATTTATCAGTTTTTCTAATTAAAAAAACAACAACAGATGAATGGATGCCATTTCTGAAAAGAAAAAGCCCACTGCCCCCAATACAGACAGTCAGTGTCATTTTGCTGACGGGATGCTTTGCTTTTAAGAAAATCTGGCATTTGAGTTTTCCTTGGCTTTTGAGAGGAGCCAAATGCATAATTCACTTGGCCTCTGTGCACTACTTTTGAATTCTGCTGTGCCTCCATTTGCAAGAGAATAGCAGGAAGGATGTACAGTGCCTACTTCTTTCTTGCGCCTGTGACACAGAGAGAAGGGGTGTTAGTTTGATTAACTATAGGCCACTGAAGAGACAGATGAAAAGTGGCAAAATGTAAATCAACTTTGTCCCAGCTACCTTCATTGTTTGCCATTGCTTGTGTATGCTTGCCCGTGACACTGAAAGCACAGTCTCTTGAAAACTGGTGTTGTGTGAGCTGCTCTCAGTGGGCTCTGAGGGCATGCCCAAGATTTTGGAGATGCTTCTTGAGAAATCCCCCGCAGGCCTGAGCACAGGATGAATGTGGTGGTTGTTTTTGAGGTGATACCCGTGGCACCACTTTAAGTGTTAAATGCTGGGACACCTGCAGCGAGTGCCTGTGCACACAATTTTGCTGGAGCAGGTTTTGAAACCTGAGCTGTTGAATGTGATCTTACTGTGGCTTAGTGTTAAAAGCCTTGTTTTTCTTGCCTGAGACTCATTCCCCTGCAGCTCTAGAGCTCTAGCTAGTATAAACAGCTATCCTTGAATGCTATCTGTTGTATAACTTAAGGCTTGAGGGTTTTTCCCCCCTATTCCCAGGCTTACAAAGGACTGTCAAGGTGCATGGCAGAACCACCAGGATGAGGCAAACCCCATCCCTCTGTGCTCAGGCATGTTAGTGGGTCGAGGCTGTTGGAGGGAGCATCACCATAATCCAAACTCTTGGGAAGGTGCTTGTAAAGAGGGAGAAGTAGATGAGATATTCACAGACTGAAGAGCCTCAGATTGCCAAGAGCAAAGGTAGAAAAATAGTTTCTTTCATGTCCTGCCAAGGGTGCCAGGAGTGAAGTGGCTCAGAGAGCACTGACTAGGGAGCTGCATGAAGTGTGCTAAAAAAAGATGGGGCAGGTGAGAAATGTATAGAGTATCTGCTCTTCTTCTGGATTGCTTTACTTACTTTGCGGTACAAATAAAAAAAATAAAAACAAACAGAAAGCACTCCCAAAAAACCTGCATAGGTCTTGTTTTATTGTTTGTTTTCATCCTGTAGTATTACCAGGCTTAGTATACTTCTGTTTTTCTCATCGATATGTTTTCCATGTTCTTTGCAAGTATTAAATCTGATGAGTATTGATACAACAGCAAAGAAAATCAACTTTGCTTCTCTCTGCATAGATTTGACTGTAAATACTTCCTTGCAGTATAGTGATGGCAAGCAATGCAGTATCGTGGTAATCAAATCACCTGAGATAGCCACAACAGGTAACAGTCTCTGGGAAATGTAGAATTGCAGAATTCATGAGTGGCAAGGATATATTGGTAGAGATATCAAAATCCTCAGAACCTCGCTGGTACATGGTGAGGCAGTATTCTTAGCAAGGTCTGTACTTCTGAAAGCAGCCTTTAACTAGAAAGGTAATAAAATTGCATATATTTAAAAAACCCAAAATAGGTAAAGGGCCAACTTCTCTCCAGATATCTTGGTGCTCTCTTCTGTGTGCAGGAGCTGTGTATGAGACAAGAAGTGCGAAACACTGCCTTGGCACGAAGGTAAATTTGGCCTCAGCTAATTCACAACGTACCTGATTTGACTGGTCTGCTCACACCGACACCATTTGCAGTGTGAGGTCTGGGAGGGCCCAAGCACAGACACGGGACAAGTGGAGAACTCGGGATCTGCACTGGTGAAAGCACCCAGCCATCGGCTGCTGAGCGTGCAGCCGGCGTCCCCTGGGTTTGGCACCGCCTTCCTGTTGGACCGAGACGCAGGTGGGGGCACTGCGCCGTTCCACAGTAAGTGCTGGTGGGAGGGGCTGGAAGGGCCAGGGTCCCCGGCACCTCTGCGACCCCGCAGGGCTCGATGTGCCCGTCACCACCTCGGGTGGTTCTGTTCTGGACCTGTGACAGTCCCAGAGAGATGCAGCCCCCGAGCGCATCCTCAGTGCACAGACGCACCTGGCACGGACATACCTGGAAGGCATCTTGGGAGACTGATCCAAATTAAACCAGCTTAGCAAATATAGCCCAAACACTTGGCTTTCGCTGAGATTAGCTTCCCAATTCTGGTCTGCTGTGTGGCCTCCTGGCTGTTTTTGCTGGTGTCATCATGGGGTGAGCAGCTGGACAAGGTCAGACTGTGCATTCAGGATCAGTATGGCCTTATACTGCCCTCAAGATACTCCTGAAACCTGACTTTAGATTTGCTAAAATGTGGTTTCCTGTTTTTTAGTGAAGTGTTTGCCTTTTCAGTATTCAGGGGAGAGCACTAGTGGCCCTAGGCTAGCCAGCAGTGTTCATCACAGCATTAAGCTTACAGATTAATTAAATACCAATAGAGGGTAACATTGCCCAAAATCAATTAAAATGTTACAAGCTAAACTGCATGGAATTACATTAAAAGAGATTGTTCCTTTTTTAAAATTTTTTTTTAAATGTGGATCATTTATTTTTGGTGGGCACTGTGGCAAGGTCACTGTGATGTGGAGCACTGCCTCTGAGAGACAGTCATTCCACTGTCTAGAGGACCTTAACAAACATATATATTTATATATATGTGCATCTATATACAAAGCCCTGGTATACTAACAGTGGATTGCTTCTAGTTATCACCCAGCACTTGATCTCTTCTTTCACACTTTCCTTTTTGGCAAGAGGAAGCCAAACCCAAAAGACAGCAACAACAACAATAAACCTGGGCAGTGAACCTAGAATGTGTTAGATCAATGCAGACACCATGAAAAATAACCAGGACATGCCTTTGTGGGTTTTGATGTAGCTATGGCTGTGGCTGAAACTAACAGATGCAAAAGCTAACTGCCAGATATCCAGCGTGTGTGCCAATGCTGACAAACCTGCCAGATGCCTGGCAGCTGGTCTTGCCCCAACTCCAGTGGCTCTCTTGTATGTAGATTGCCTTTTGAACAGCAACAAAATGTTTATCTGAGGTATCTCAAGAAAGCATCTTCCCATAAATACAGTAATTATTTTTTTTAAGTCAGTAATCTAGTGAGTTCATGTTAGAAGGAGGAAGGATGCTGAAGCCTTGATAATCTTTATCCAGTATATGTAAATCATTTTGGGGTGTAATTCAGTTGCAGAAATTGGATGGTCTGCAATTCAGACTGTAAATGGTCATTCTGTCCCCTACAGCAAGAGTTGTTATATGTAAGCCAACTGGGCAGGTTGGAGAGAAAAAGCTATTTGGGCTTTTATAAACAAAGCTTTTGCTGTTCCAGGCTATGATGCTGAAAGGAAATCAATGTTTTTTCCACTAAATGTGGTTTTATCTGGCCAGAATAAACAGTTGTGACAGGACACTGGTGCTAAATTTATTAATAGTCTTCTCTAGCTTTGACATTCTGGAAAAATTACCTGAGATAATTTGAAGTTAGCCAGAAAAAGTTAATTTTTTTCCTCCTTTACTTCCTGTTTAGGCTTTAGTTAGATATATGGCAGTTTAAACAGCTGACCTGGAATATACCTTTAAATAATAATTTTTAAAAAAAAAATGTAAATACAGTTGAAGCTATAATAAAAATATTCTGTAAAGAGAAGCATGTAACATGATCCTCGTAAGAACAGAATCTCCAGACCATCCATTAACTTGATGCTGATATTTTTATCAACTTCATGCTGCAGCTTGTGCTCATAATTTTTAGAAATTACTATTTCTTTCTGTCCAGGTTGAAAGGCAGGCCACTTGACTTGCAGCTCTTAGTGTGTGTGAGCTTCACTTCCAGATTCTTTAAATTCAGATTTCATTTTGAACTACAATTGAATTAGTGAAGTTCTGATCTTCAAATGATGCTCCAAGATGGAGCATGAAGGATGGAATCACCACAGTTCCCATCTGCAAATGTTTTATTGGGCATTTGGCTCTTGGAGGGATGAGTGGTTTTTGCTGTGTGTTACGCCCCAAACCCTCCAGGACTTGGCAGTTCCTTCTGTGGATTTATCATCAGCACATTTACAACATGAGATCAGGCAGCTTTATTTGTAGCCTAAAGTATTTTATTACCTTCTCTATTTCTTATAATTTTTTCCAAATACAGACAACAATGCTACAACTGAATTCTTCTAGCCAAGCATCCAGGAGTAGCCTGATTTATCTCTAAATGTACAGGGGGAATCATTATAAAGGTCGTAAATCTACAAACCTGTGTGGTTTTGGTGCAGCTCATGAGTAGGCTCATCAGTTTTGTCCTAGCAGCAATGATATATGGTAATTTACAGAGAGAAATCAGCAAGTGAATAAACCTTTCCATTTGCAGCTTTGTGTGAATTCTGTTCTGGTTAATCTGCTGCAAAGCTCTTTCTTTTTTCTGCACTTGTTTTCAACCTTGCACTTGGTCCAGCTAAATGATACCACTGCTCCTAGTGTTTTTGTAGCACCTCTGCTTACTTTAGGAGGATGTGGTGAGGAATGCCTTGAAAAATCAGATATTATTTATTATTATATGAAGTTTTTTTAGCTAATGGTGACTGTAGCCCTCTAGTTGCTCTGTGTTTGAAATATTTTATCAAACCCACCATTTGCTCTTTAACCCAAGTTACCAAACATGCTGGAAATGAAAGCACTCATTCAGGGCTGGGGTCCTGCCAAGCTGTGGCCATATGTGTTTCCCAGGACTTTATTTACGAATGAGTTCCACCTTCCCAGACTTGTAAGAGTTTCAAGAATATGAAGTTTTCAGACAGGATAAAAAGAATAATTTATTTTCTTGCCCTGTAAAGAGTTGCTTAGCAGAATCTCTGCGAGGTGTTTTACATGTTGAATTGACAACTGGAAAGGAGCTTATTTACCCCTAAAGTGCAGTGTGTTGCAAAACTGGAAAATACTTAACTCTGCTGCCCTGGAGTCAAAGGCCTTTGCAAAACTGCTGACTTACCTGAGAAAATGTACAAGGCAGGGTTTGGTCTTGAGTAGTCTAGTTCCTCATGCCTACCCTGATTTATACCATGATTATTTTAGCATAAAAGACTTCTGAAAACTTTATCTTTTGCACTACTAATCCTGTGCCTTTTTTGACTGTTTCTAAGTGAAGCACAGGGGAAGGAGTCGAGTAAGACTAAAGCTGATGTTTAAGTGATATGAAATCATCTGTTATTTGCTCCTGTGCATAAGGGTGTACAGAGGTAATGAACCTGTACCTTGATATGTGCTTTACTGGTAGGTGATGAGGCAAGGCTGAGAACATTACTTGGACAATTACTGCTGGCATATGGCACTAATGGATGGACTCTGGATTTCCTCTCCTCTGATGTTTCCAGTCTTGGATTTGCTTAGCTTTATAGCTGTTTTAATGTGATCCCTTCTATTGCAAAAGTCCAGGTAGGAGTCTTAGAGGTAGGAGTTACCCCCAAACAGTGAGATGGAACCTCCCCAGGTGCCCTGTCTCTCCTCCTGCCTTTTCTCTTTTGCCCTCCTGCTGTCAGGTCAGGCTGAGCAGCAGGCACTGATCCTGCCATGTCTACCAGCAGGAACAGAAATCATCTGGAAATCCTGTGGGAACTTTTATCCTGCCTCCATGCTGATGCAGCATGGGGAATGGCAATCAAGGATCTCAGCATCTATCCACCTCCTGGCACTAGCAGTGGCCTTTGTAATTGCTTTCTCACAAAGACAGTGAGTGCTGGACATCTCTTCAAGCAGTTGTGGAAGAAGGGCAGTGAAAGGCAAAAGGCACTTAGTACAAGGTGCCTCTGTCCTTGGGGCAGAAAAATGACTGGTTTTGCTGCCTGACTTCACAAGAGGGTTCCTCTGAATTCTGGAAAACTAGTGACAAATTGGATGTTCTAGTCTGCATATTGAAACCAGGGGTGAGGTTGCAAAGGTTTAGGCAAGCAGCCAGGATGTGAAGAGTGAGACATGTTCTCCCAAGCAAAGGAAGAGCAGACAAAAGTGTGGGGAGTGGTAGTACTCTCCTAGACATGCCATGCCAGCCCTCTGCCTAAAATTAGGTACAAAAACTTGTGTATCTAAAGAAAGCGGAAAAACTGCTGCCTTAAAAAATAAAATGCTTCTCTCCATCAGCTGCTTGGAACTTCCATTTACATGGACTTCACCCCAGAGGAAGATTTCCAGGATAAAGTGACTCATGGATGAAGTTGTTTGGGGAAGACCTTGATCCACAGTGGGAAGCACCTTGCAGTAGGAACTGTGTGAGGAATACATTATGGCCTGTGGTGACACCCTGCTAATGGCCACAGGGACACACAGGGTCTAAAGCACAGGTCTTATGAGGAGCAGCTGAGGGAGCTGGGGTTGTTTAGCCTGGAGATAAGGAGGTTCAGGGGACACCTTATCACTCTCTACAACTACCTGAAAGGAGGACATGGTGAGGTGGGAGTTGGTCTCTTCTCCCAAGTAACAAGTGATAGGATGAGAGGAAATGACCTCAGGCTGAACTGCTGAAGGTTTAGATGTGACATTCTGGAAAAATTCTTCAGGTTGTCAAAGACTGAAACAGGCTGCCTAGAGAAGTGGTTGAGTCACTATCCCTGGAGGTATGTAAAATATGTTTGAATGTGGTGCTTAGGGACATGGTTTAGTGGTGGACTTGGCAGTGCTGAGTTAACTGTTGGACTCTGTGACCTTCAAGGTCTTTTCCAACCTAAACAGTTCTGTGATTCCATGATTCTCTATATGGCTGTGATGCCTGGGCAAGTGAACGCTGGTGGAACCAGCCCAAAGGCTGTTGCACAATTTTATTCTACAAGTGTTGGCTCATTGCTGTCAACCTTGACAGAGAGCTCCGGTGGGCTTGGATGCTGTGGGTGTTGTAGCCCATCGGTCTGCAAGGGAACAGAAGGCTGCTTTGATCTGTGGGGCAGTGAGGGGAGAGGGGGGCCTGGGCATGAATTGATGTGGGGAGCACAGAGAGCCCCGTATGGTGACCCTGTCTCCTCGGGGAAATACGGCTCCTGTCCAAGCTGTCTGTCTTCACGGACACAATGCAGCAGCTCGTACTCCAACAGGGACACGTCCCCTGGAGGAAGCTATTTAACAGCAAATTGGCCTAGTAATTTTTAGAGATGACCTTGTGTTAATTACAAGTTGCTATATTAGTAAATGCCTTCTGAAGGCCAGCTGTTGTATTGGCATTAACTCCCAGACTCAACTGCTTGTTTACTAAGTCCCAGGGCAATTAAAACTTTTTTTTTCCCCTCTTATTGTTTTTTACTGAGCTTGGCACAGCAAGGTGATGAACACTTCTCTCCCTTTTCACTCTGTCTTCCTGCCTGGCTGCTGGAAGGGTCTGTGTCTGATAGACTTTTCCTTGCTCAGTCCCAGGTGTTTGCTTGCCTTCCTGTGAGATGCTGGCACCTCCCTTCTGGTCCGCTGCTCCAAGAGGCATTGTACAAAGAGGAAAAGGGCACTCTAAGAGGCTTTAAGTGAGGTCTTGGTCACCCTGAAGCTTTCTGTTAATGGAAAATAGTGTTTTGGAATGGTAGTAGTCACGTTGGGAACAGACCATAGTGGGAACAGCTCTCCTGTGACACAGTGAGGGACTGGAGGGGAAGGGAAGATTCAGGTTTGGACTGGGAAGATTGTCAGCTGCAGCACTACCTGAGATGTATCCAGGATCACAAAACAGCCCAGAAAAGTGTCAAAAGGCCGCTTGGGATAGACTGTCCCTGCAGCAGCTGGTGGCTCCTGTCCCTGCTGGAGACAGTGTGTCCCCTTTGCTCTGCCCGTGGTGCAGCCCCCTGCCCTCTGCTCTAGGGAGAGTGGGTCTCGGTGCAGGTGGCAGCACCATGTCACCAAGAGATGACACAGTTTTGGAACAGAGTAAGCTTTTGGTACCAAGACTTTCTTATTAAGGCTGCAGTGCCTATTGGAGTGGGGTAGGGACTGTGAGTGGAGCTGGGTTGCTGCTGTTCCCCATTGGTCTTGCAATGCCTTGCTCTGCTTTGAGGTCTTCTGGCATCTCTGGATGCAGGTACTGCTGAGAAAGGCTGACTCCTGATTAGGATGGGCCTTGTACCTGTGTCACCAGTGCTTGGGCCAGTGCCTGTGTGTAGTTTTTGGAATCAGTAATTCACATGGTGGTTTGCATGAAGGGGTGCAGGGTACTTCCAAAGGCTGGAGCAGCTCCCCTGGGCATGAGAAACCTTATTGAGGTCTTTTCCAACTCAGTTATCAATAAGAAATGCTTAGAAAATTGGACCAATAGGAAGGTCAATGTTCCCTGAAAATCAAATGTGGTTTGCTCACTTGTGTATTTCAGGTAGCAGTAAGATCGTAACTAAATCAGCCAAAGTATGCAAAAAAAGTACATTTATACAGCTCTCCCCTGCTGTCAGTCCCAAAGTATGCAGAAAAGTGGAAGAGAGGGCTTCCTATGCCTATTTCATAGACAAGGCATTTGCATTTTATGTGCCTAAAACTTCTTCCTTTATTTCCTTATCTATCAGTCTCACCTATTGGAAAGCAGTTTGTATTAAAGTCTTTTAATGCGTTGGTGGAATAGATTTTTATCTGGGTACTGATGATTTTTTAAATTTTCCCCCAAGAGTTTCTTCTCTGTCTCCTCCTGAAGGCTATAAGGGAGTCTTGTACACCCTTCCTATCACAAGTGTCTCACCACCAGTGGAGGCTGCAAAGCAAACCTACATTTGTGCAATATTTCTGCCCCAAATGTTCTGAGTATGTGTCTGTACACAGCAGCATGCTGCAGCTTCTGCTTGCCCCAGGCCCAGCTCCCTGCTGCAGGGCTGCCTGCTGGGGTGCACTTTGAGGGGTGGTGGTGGTGGCAAATCTTGCTTTCGTGTTCCCAACCAGGGGGGCTCCCTTGCACGTGTGATGCAGCTGGAAAGGGCTGAGCATATGTCCTTGCCTTCTTCCTTTCAGTGGTCAGGCTGCTGTTTTCAGACAAATAGTGAAGTGGGGCTGCTTTTAAAGTTTACTTGAGCAGGGACTCAATGATGATGTTTTGGCATGGACTGTGTACATAACAGTGCATTTGCATTTCAGCTGTGCCAGTCTGCAGCAGTGCTGTGGGTATGAGTATTTAGATGGCATGGTGCTTACTAGGCATTCCTGTCTTGACTGGGAATGATACTGATTATACAGGTGCATAGTCCTCTTTGCAGAAGGTGCTTTCCTTCCTGTGGGAGCATTACCTTCAACCAGGGGACTGGGCTTGGGTCTCTTCTTTTTTTTCCCCTCCAGAGTACAGCAGCAGTTTTCAGAAGCTGCGTTTGCCTCTGTACCAATACGTATCCAATCAAGGACATGCTTCTATAAGATTTGTGACTTAATTAACTGAAGCTGATTCACCGAAGTGTTTAAAATCTGTAAGTTCATCAGCATTTGGGAAGTCCTGCCATAAGTGTGGCTTGCAGGCAGATGCTCCGGGCCATGTTCCTGCTGTGTTTATCCATGAATGTTCATCCATTCCTGGTGGATGCCACACTCATGCTGTTAGCTGATGGATGAGTGGGGTAGTGTTGTCTGGGAATAGTTACTGGTTTCTGTCAAGGAAGAGGATTTTGTGAGCTTGATGAAAGGATGATGTGTGTATATGGAATTGGTGATGAACATATTGCTGTATAGATTTAGGAGTTGTTTACTTCTGAGTCAGAAATGGTCAAAGTAAACCAAACACGGACAGTGAGATGAGGGAGTGTGACAGTGTCTCAAGAAGTGTTGCAAGTTAGGCTTAGTACTCCTCTATTTTGTATGTTAATTAAGTTGAAGGGTGGAGCTTCGTACTGGAGCAAAAAAAAAAAAAAAACTATGTCTCTTAGTAAAGGCAGTTGTGTAAGATTGGAGATGATGTTTTAGCAGTATGAGATCTTGCACGCAGCATTGCAAGGGGTAGGGAGGTGTCTCCAGAGTCTAAAATATGAACCTTCACTGCCCTTTATGTCACTCTGTTTGTGCAGAGTTATTATTAACTTTGAATCAGGTCTAAAGGAGCAGATAGAAACACTTTTTTGGTATGTTTGTGTTGGCTGGAGAGGTTACAGCTCCTGGCCAGCATCTGCAATGCTTTGGGGGGAAGGTGGGTTTAATTTTTAAAAAGTAAAAAATTTTTACTTCTAGGAACCCCAAAGAGAAGCAACTGCATCTTAAGTTAATAATGTAGCAATTACTCTCTGTAATTTAAATAATAAAATTTATCTTAGATTATATATATATGTGCATAGATATGTTAATATAAAAACATATTAAATAAATACGATTAAAATATAATTTAAATTAAAACCTCACCCCACCCTAGTCCTAGAAATGGATAACTTGCTCAAAATTAATGAGGTTCCCTGACTTTCCAGGAACTCTGCTGGAAACTTGGAGCCTTCAGCTTCCCTACCATCTTCTGCCTACCATCTCTATAGTGAGCAGTCCTGGTATCAAAGGTGAGCTTTGGCACTGCAGAGGGAGCAAGTGCTGACTTAATGCCTGATNTTTTCAAAAAAAGTAAAATTTGAGATATTTTATTTAAAAAAAAAAAAAAAAAAAAAAGGATAAATTAATCCTGGAAGCGTTTTCAAAGGGCTTGTTTTTCCATTCATTATTTTCCTATGATACATATTATCTAGTCAGCGTGATGGCACCGAGAGGAAAGAATTAAAAAATGCCAGGGAGCTCTACTAAGGGGGCTGTGTCCATAACCTTTCTATATATGGAATATATATGCACATGTAGTGGCACATTTCCTTTCTTAGGGAGCAGCATGGCCATGTTCTGTAGTTACTTCAGGCTGCCATTGGTTTCACAGCAAAATAATCTCCTTGTCACCAGGGGCCATTGCAAAAGGTTACGCTTTTGCTCAGAGCAGCTAAAATAATTCATATCACCACCGTGGTATATCACCTGGTTAAAGTGCATGTCTGCAGGCCCAGAGCAAGGTTTTTCCACTGCCCCAGGCAGGTACAGAATTGCTGCCTAGATAGGAAAGTGCTGCTGCTGGCAGCCTGAACTGCTCCTCTGCCCTGGCTTGCTGCCCTCTAGGAGAGGTGTCACAAAGATGGCATGTGGCCAAATTTTAGCTGCTCCCAGCAGTTGGAATAAAGAGGCTGATCTGTGACCTGTGATGGTGGAAGTGGAACATGCTCCCCTTTCTTCCCTCTCTGCAACCAAGCAGCTGTGTTGGGTGACAGGGAGGCAGAGAATCCTACCAGGGCAGGTACAGTTGACTGAATTGGAGGGGTAAAAGCAAGCTATTGTTCTTTGCTTCATTTCCACAACAGGGGTGATAATCTCCAGCAGAGGGTGAGGTGAGTAGATGGGTGTTGTACACCTCTAAATTGGGTGACTGGCCTGCCTGCTCTTTTCCTCTCCTGAGGGAACCCCTGCAGCAGGGCTTTTGCTGTTTTACATCTCTGCTACCTATTTGCTAGAACTGGCCATGCCAACACATAACTGGACAGAACTTTACCTCAGTTAAGGCTATTGTGCATCTCAGCCTCATGTCTGCCATGATCAGATGTGGCTGTCACAAGGGGCCATGATAGCCTGCTTGGAAAAGACACTAATGTGGGGAAAGCCAAGAGAAGGGTGAATTGTATTACTTGAGCAGATCCAATGTGTGGACTGCAGTGCTGTGTCAGTGTTTATTAAGCCTAGGATATTGTCAAAACCCCTTACCTGGACATCAGTTGTTACTTGGGAGTGTTCAGCAGTTCTGCAAGGTGCATCATAATGTTGAATTATTTGCCCAGGAAATCAGGATATTCTTTTAATGACTGCACAGGATAGTTCAGTTTGGTTTCTGGGAAGTTAGTGTGTTCTGTTTGCTTTAGTTGATTGAACTACTGCAGAAGAGGCAAAGGCAGGTTTATTCTCTTGACTTCAGAATTTGTCGATGCTGAGTACTACTTGAAGAAAAAGGCTATATGGATTATGATAGGCTGAGGAAAGAAACTTAATTTTTTTTAATCACATCTTCAGCACTAAGCTGTCAGAGTTTGTTTTCTCTTGAAAACAGAAATATCAACCAAAGGCAGATGCCTGGTATGGAGCAATTCTGCCTAAACAATAAGAACTTAGCAAAGTTGTTAATTGGTAGAATTATATTATGCCAATCCTTGAATGACCTTAATTCTAGGCCATGCTGTCTGTAAAGTGTGTGAACTGTTTGTGTGACCGGGTGACACACAGACTCCTTCGTTCCCTTTTCATTCACCTCCCTTTGTATTTTAATACCAGTCTGTTCTTCCAAAAGGGTTCACCCCTAAGGCCAGCTGAGGCCAGGATGATTTCAGCTGGGACTCTAGGTAGGTAAAGTAGCAAAATGCTGATGTTTTAACAGCGTTAACAGTTTGTGCACAGTCAGTAGGAGGGACCCTTCCTCTGGTGTGATCTGCATTCCACCAGAACAGCATACTGGGACCTGTGCTGCTCCCTGGAAGGCTCGTCCTACCTGGTGTTCCCACAGCACTCACTGCTGAGAGTCTGGAGGCTGTTCTGCACTGCTGAGTGAGCCCAGGTAGGAAGCTGCTGTATTTCAAATCTGCTCTTGGTCATCACCCATATGATGGGTAACCCTCTCCCTGCACACTGTCCTTGTTACCTCTCAGACACTGTAGGGCTCCTCGTGACATCACTGAAGATGTTTGTTTATATATAACAGCATGTAACCATCATTAGGAGAGTCCTCCTTATTTTTTACTCAGGAATGACCTGTTAAATTTGCATAGAAATTTAATTTTGTTTGGCAAAAAGTATTGTAGAAAGCAGTAGGATCAGAGTTGTAAGTGTATTGCAGTCTTACATGATGTAAATGGTTTAAGGGAGCTGTAAAACACAGAAACAATTTCTGCTGCGTGCTGGCTTGTGATTCACAAGTGGTGGCCCTGTCACCAGGGTTAGGGTTGACTTCTGACTGTTGTAGTTGGTATTGCTAATTTCATCCATTTGGAAATCATGAAGATGTGTTAAACTTGGTAGTTTGACATGGTGGTGTCATCAGCCTGTTTGCACCTTTGGAGTTTTCTAGGGTTTATCTGGAAATCTTAAGTGGAATAATATATTAATGTTGCCTATATTTTAAATGAAAACTGAGAGTATTAATAAAAATGCAGAAGCTGGGACTTGAATGGAGAAGTACCTTCAGCTTCAGGCCCTTTTTAAAAAAAGAAGGCTGGCTGATAGATCAGGCTGGATAGTGATTTGGAGAAGGCCACTGAAAACCAGAACATCTGCCAGGTAACACTTATGCATGCAGATTTTAACAAAAGGCATTTGAATATAATGTCCTTTGAAAAAGAGAGTTTATTTACTGACTTGAAAATTATTTTTAGGGAATTTAACCATTTAAGACAAACTTTCTGCTTAACTTTTTAAGGAGTACTGTTTAGATTCCCTTTTGTTGCATATTTAAAATCTGTCAAATACAGAATAAGGTGCTGTTTCAAAGCTGGTATTGTTTCACATTTAGACAAAGTGACTTCAAATTGAAACCATGAGTGACTGAACGGTGCTTAAAATTGTGTGGTTTTTTGTTCCTTTTTGTTTGTCTTTTTTAATTTAGCAAAGACTTCCATTTTTGTCACATAAGACAGAAACCAGAGACTGAACACCTAATACATGAAATTTCTTATTCTCTCCATCTCTAAGCTGGAGATAATGGGTGTAACAGTCAGGAAAACCTGCAGTGATTCTGTGCAAGCCTTCCTGTTGGAGGGACTTAATTTTTAGTTATATTGATCAGGTATTGTAAAAATAATGAATTTTGATTTCTTAGGCGATGTAGAGAAATTTAGTTCTTAAATTCACACAGCTCGAGGCAGTGTTAAGAGACTGTAGAAGCCTACAAATGGTGGTGAATGTCATTAGAGGAAAAGCAAACCATACCTAAAGCCTTATTTCCAGTTGCCCTTTCTTAGAAGCTCAATTCATGTTTGCTGGTGGATTTAGCTGGAAATGCCCAAGCTGTTATCCATCCCAATGGGCTGTGTGTCTGTCCCTGAGACTCTTGTGTTTGTGCTGCACTGACTGGATCAGATGTGCTTCCCAGCCTCAACACTTCATACCGTGCATGTTAACCTCTACTGCATTTTGGCAATAGTTTGCGAGGCCAGTTTTCCATTTCCTAAAACTGCTTGGGGAAAATGGGGAACAGAATTGAAAGTAAAATATTCTGGGTCCCTTAAACAGAGTGAATAAGGACATGATTTTTAAACTGTTACCCTTTCTTGCAATCAGCATGGAGGAAATCTAGTTTAGATTAGGACTCTATGGAATACCATTTTATTCATCCTCATTTAAGACTTGTGCTCTTGAAGAGAGCACTCCAAATATTAGTTCCCACCACTGCTTAATATCTCTTGCAGATAAACTATGGTCATGGTGTTTTTGTCAAGATTTTTTTTCTCGTATTTCCCACAGTCAAGGAAACAACAGGGGAAACTGAGCAGATGTTGTCAAGGAAAGCGGCATCAAAACAATTTTGGGAGTTTGGTTTTAATGAGGATCTCATTGATACTGACAAAAGTAAAACTGGAGCATTAGCATAGTTCCTTGAAGAGTTCAGAAAATCATTGAAACTAAACGGCGTGACAAAGTATAAGTGACAATTAGGCTTTGCATCAAAAGTGCTTGCTGTTTGGTGGGTCAAATGACTGCCACGCTTCCTAATGCCATGTAAAATGTAACAGTGGTGTATCTGTAACGCGGAGACCTTTGGCCAATTCACTGTTGACGTCTGAATCATTTTTTCCTCCTGCTTCTCAGGCTGAATTTAGAATGTGGCACCCATGACATACAAAAGTCTTTATTTTAGAGATAATTGCTTTCTTGACGCTCATCAATAGGTTAGTGTCCAGTGGTGAGCGCCTCAAGTGAACGGGCCTTTTTTTTTTGGCAAGTCTTAAAAAAAAAAAAAAAGAAACAAATAGAAAAACCTCCTTGTGTCTTGGAATTTTATCTTTCATTATTTGTTTTAAAACTCACTGAGATTGTGTTTAGTTGTAATTAATGGGTCTTCTTTACTTGTATCTGTAAATATGATCACATTTCAGAAAATACACAGCTAAAAAGCTGTGTGTGATCTGGCATTTCACATATTATGTTTTCAGTAAGTTTTGGGGGTTGTTGCAACCATTAAAAAAAAAACACCCTATGCATGGGTTTTGTCTGTTTTTGTCTGATGTCCTTGGATAATAATAAAAGAAGCAGCAGTAGAGTTGTGTGAAAGAGATTGGCATCCTAGATCTATACAAAATTAAAACCACATGAGTCTTTTCTGCACCACCATTTTTTCAGATATGAAATTTGTCACTGGGACAATTTCACTCATAGTTCTAATGTAGTTAAATATTTTTGCTGACTCTGGTGTAGATGGGCAGTTTGCAAGCAGCTGTAGCTGAAGACAGCACCTGCACCTAGCTTTCACCATCACAAGTGTTGACGTGTCTTGAGGCACCTTTTGCCAAGGCCACTTTAGTGTGATCTCTCCATTAGTTTTTGAGAGTGCAGAGCATTAATGAGCTTGGAGGTTGAGGGGTGACTTCACTGTGCCTTGCTCCTTGTAGCTGTTCTTTTAATTAGACATCATTGCTACCCATTCACTTAGGAAAAAATGATAATCATAGGCCACAGCTCTTGCTGTGTGTTTACATCACCTAATTTGTGGCCTGAAAAAAACCCCAACAAAACACAGGTGCAGAGTTGGAGGGCCATTCCTGGAAGAAGGCCAGGTAAGACCTGGTCCCCCATCCTCCCTAATGATTCATGTAGCCAGCTCTGCATGCTCACCATGACCCTTCAGAAGAGAGCATCCCCTGGGAAAAGTCCACCCTAGTACCCCTCTGCAGCAGCCAGCTGCTTCTGTCCTTCTCCCCTGTGTGTCATGCAGTCCTGGTGTTGGAAATGCAAGTGTGGAATGCTCCATGGACCACTGTGACTCAGCCTGTGGCAAGTAGAGGCCAGAAATGCTGCTGTTAGTGGGTATGACTTCATTTGTGTGTCAGAGTTGGGCTCGAACTCCTGACATAGAAAGCCCCTGGGAACCTACAAGAGCAGAGATAGTTTGTGCTGTGCTTGCAGCTGGAGCCAGGGGACTCCCAGGGCTGCCCAGTTTACTGCCTTTTCTTCCTATCTGGTGCTTTTCTAATGATGAAAGCCTGAAAAAAATCACCTTTTGTTAAAAGCACTGACTTTGGAGAAGTTGCAAATGTAAGCCCTAAACCTCTGCGAGACAAGCACAAGAAAATCACGGGGGGGTTTTTTGTTTGTTTGTGGTTTTTTGTTAGTTTGTTTGTTTTTGGGTTCTGTTAGGGGTTTTTTGTTAGTTTGTTTTTTGTTTTATTAAGTCTCAAGAGTATTTTGGAGCCCTTCTCAAACTAGCTGGCTAATGACTGAGTGGTCAGCCTGGGCCCATCTGAAAATACTTGTCTCTGAAGTCAGACTTCAACTGACACGGTGATTAGTTTCACCATGAGCTATTGTTAAGCACAGAAAATCATCTAGATGTCTTTCATCCTGTGTCTTTGCTCCTCTTGTATGTGCACACACAAAATCAAGTCCTTCATGAAGCAAGGTACCACCTGGGCTATGCTGGAATTTTAAATTTTTCATTACTTTCTGCTCTTATTTTGAACAACTTGCTTTTACCGTAACAGTCTGAGGGGTGTTTGCTAACTCATCTTTAAAGCACAAACTCGAGTGGTATTTTGGTTTCAGAATGAACATTTTACCCTGCCTATCCTTGCTCCATAGGCAGTTAAAGCTGAAACAAATGTTGGCCTAAATAATTTATTTCATAAAGGCTTTTTTCACAGACAATCTAATGGAATTAGTCTTTGCATAGGGGTGGAAACATTCTCTGTTGTGCTTGATGCTGTGCTCTTTCTGTGGTATTCTCTGTGCTGAAGTGAAATGGTGTGTATGCTCTGCTAAAGAACAAAACATAGCTAGGTGGCTCATGCAGGACTCTCCTCCCTGCCAAAACACAAGGGTTTTGTACAAATATGCCACCCTTTTTCCTTCCATCAGTAGCCAAAGTCAGCTGTGCCAAGGAAAAGTCCTTTTTTTTTAAATTTATTTTTTTTCAATACAACCCACACACCCACACCATGGAAGTTACAGTCATATTTTCCAGTAACCACAGAGCTGTGAGTGATGGCACGTGTGTTTTAAATAAAACTGGGAGGAGAACTGATGTAATGCTCACTGGGTTATATTTTTCTTTTTTTTTTTTTTTTCTTTCCATATTGCTCCCCCTCTCTCTTCTCCCCATCTGTTGGCTGCTATATGGGTTATTTTTGTTTTGTTTAAGATTTATTTTTTTCCTTGCTGCAAACCACAGTGAGGAAACTGTTGAAGAGGGCAGCTCTGACACCTGGAGCTCAAGTGTGGATGGATTTCTTTAAAGTTTTTAAAATTACAGGGTGGTGAACTGTACCAACTTGTATAATCTTAAGAATTATTTTTTTCCTTTCTTCTCTAGAAGTGAATTAGTGGTGATAATCTGGTAAGAGCACATGAGAAATAAATGTCTGTTTTTCTAGTAGCATCCTGAACTGCAACTGTCTGTTTCTTCAGTGAGATCACGAAATAGTTTTGGAAAAAACAAGTATTTCAGTTTTAGTTGAATAAACTGCAGAGAGACTTGTTCTAGAATGACAAGTGAAACCTGTTATTCCTCTGCTACTTTTCCTACTGCTGCTTTCAATGGTTAAATTAGTTCAACTCCTGGTTATAATGGTCTGTTTGTGAACATTCAGATTGTGTTTCCATAAATTTTCATGGAGAATCTCTTGGAAAGGCTCAAAAGTAGTTTTTGTGTGTGTGTTTAAGAGAATAATGCTAAGTAAATTTCTGTATTTAATGTTGAATTCAGCTTTGAAAAATAAGTTCAGCCACACAACTTTGTGTGTGGGTACATGCCTCACTTGCAGACCTGATCCTGCTGTACCAGGGCAGCATCTCTGCTCTCCAGCCCCTCTCAGGAGGCTTCAAGGGATGGGTGCCTGTCCACCCTGAGAGCACTGAACAATTGCTATTCCTTAAATAGGAATTCTGAGGTGTATTATGCTGTGGACACCGGGTCAGCTGGTCTCTTTGTGTGCCCTTAGCAAGTGGGAGGTGCCTTCAGTTAAGCCAGAGGAGCTGAAGGGTTAAACCCGTGCCATGTGGGTGTCAAGGTTAAGCCTGAGCCCTGGAGGTGAGGACAGCTCAAGTTGCCTTGTGCTGGCTGTGGGCAAAGAGCACAGGCAGACTCTGCCTGAATGGATGATCTGGCCTGTAATTCATTAAGCTAGAAGCACCTGGTTTGTGTCTGTGCCCCTGGCCACTCCTGACAATGGCACTTAAAGCTGCAGCACCATTCCCAAAATTACCTGAGGATAGGGAGCCATCTCTGTTGGAGCTGATCTAACTGGGGCATGGCTCTTCCCCAGTCACTCCTCCCCACCCTGCTCTTGCCCCAGGACCACGTGTGGAGCTGATGGAGCTCTCTAAGCCAACAGAAAGCCAGCTGCTTTTTTTTTTTTTAATTTATTTTTTTAATTCTTAAAATTTTGATAATTAATTTTCTGATAGCAACGGTGCTTGGCACAGCTTTATGTATGGTCAGGAGCGTGCCAGGGAGTAGGAGCAACACAGGGGTGTGAGTCAATTTGAAGTGTGGTTGCACAGCGGTTTAATCTGGTCTAAATTGTGTCAGACAGGCAATGTAAATAAGCCATTACTGTAGGGGAGGCACGGAGAGATTCATCTTGCTTAGGCTGCTATAAGCAAGAGACAGCTGAGGGAATGCAGAGGCAGCGTTGATTCGCAGGTCCCTGCTGCAACGTGAAAAATACTCCTAGGAGATGTCAGAACCAAAGGTCCTGTGCTGTGAGAAGGAACAGATCTCTCTCGGATGGTGCTGAAATGTGGTGTTTTTGACAGCAGATAGAGTGAGTCAAAGCAGGAAAAGAAAATGCTGAATAAGCCAGGTTAACAAAGTTTTGACATAACTGTGGTGCCAATCGTTTTTTTTCTCCCTCTCCAAAAGCTTGTCCCTAGGAAGAACTGAAATACTAGGTACAGGTCCTTAATCTCATGGCTGAAGACCAGCATCCATAGCAATGCAAATTAAGATGATGTTTAATGTTAACCCATTGGAATACCTGCTCAGTTTAAAACTTTTTTATCTTTTTTTTTTTTTTTTTCCCCCTACGGCAGGGAAAAATCCAGAATTATGTGGTCTGGAGAGGCAAAAAAAAAAAAAAAAGCTTTGTTTGGAAATGAGAAAAGAGTTGGTCTTCTTGTGCTTTGATCTGTTACTAATTTTTTTTGTCTTTTTTTTTTCTTTGTCCTTATGCTCAGAAAGTCTGCTATTGGGAATAGACTAGGATTAGATCTTTTTGAGTGTCTGTGTCGTGTTAATATTGAAATACTACACCTTCAAGAGAAAAGCAGACCTATTTTCCCCGACCACTGATAAGCACACTTTATACTTCCCGTGTAGGTTTTAGATCCTTCCATAAGAAAACCAGAGTTGTCTGAAAATACATATATTTATTAGACAGAGAAGTAGGAGGAACTAATTTCAAAAGAATATCTTTGCTGCTTTCAGGGAATGGAAGTGAGTGCTGTTCAGCCCAAAGGAAATTCCAGGAAAGCAAGGGGTTTTGCAGCCTTTTGAAATAATCCTTAGTGCTTTCTTTGTCAGGGTCAACACCATCTACTACGTGCAGAGCAAGAGCTCAGGAGGCGATGCTGTGTGGGGAATGTGGCATGAGCTTGGCAGGAGCTTGTGCACAGGAACTCCTCAGGGCTGGCAGTTATAGACCACATTTTGATAAGAGCAGGAGAGTGTGGCTGTAAAACATAAAGCTGAGACCAAAGCACTGCCATATCAGTACAGCTCAAACCCCAACAGTTTATGACTGTTAGCAGCAGCACTTTGCCCTGCTCAGTGTGTGCTTCAAATGTTAGTCAGACCTGACAGTAGGCTTGCAGGTCAGTGCAGTATTTCTGCAGCATAAATGCTATTTATAAGAAGTTATGACTACAATTTATTTACTAGAGGATGGGGGAGGGGAGCAGACAAAGAGGCAGTCACTTCATCCTGCTAAAGTCAATGACCAAGCTGGAGTAAAGTCCAGGTGCCCCTGAATCTAGTACTTCCACTAGGTTTTCCACGAAGCTGTATTTATTTAGCATGACTGTGATGCTGTATTTTTACAACTGCACCTCCTCAAAAGGGGGACCTGGAAGCCATGTGAGTATTTCTCTCAGCAGAAGGGAAGACTTCCTACACCTCTGTCCTGATTCCAAGAAGAAAGGTCCTACTATCATTAATGTCCTGCTACCATTAATTGGGCTTGCAACTTCATAAATAAATAAAAAATAGTCACACATCCTTTTTATGGGCCAGGAAGGCTTACTTTTTTCTCTTGTAGCACTGAATGAGAAATGTTGAGATAGTAAAAACAGGAGTCAATAATTATTTTGCCTCTGTTTCTTAGTTTAGATACAGCTGAAGATCAGTTTGGAGCCCTGTGTTTTTGGGGTGGTTTTTCTTTGCTAAGAGATAGCACATGCATTTCAACAGCCTCAAGACCTACAGGGTGCATAGATTATGCTCTGGCTTATCTTCCCCAGGGCAAACTGCAGCAAACTACTCACTGAGACAGTGCAAAGTTATAGCAGTAATACACAAATGCGAACAGTGGGGCCACAATCCAGTATTCAAAACACATATAAGCTTTGGGTATGCTGGTGACTTCATGAACCTTCCTTTTAAATCAGCCCAAATATACTAGAAAGGAAAATAAATACATGCAAGCAGAATAATTTTGATCTGGGAATGAAGGTGATTTGCAGCATTAAAAATAATGTCTTTGTCCCTAAGCACAACCTACTTAGTGTTAGGCAGATTGGTTTAGTGACCACAATAAGCATTAACGTATTTCCTGTAGGAAAGCACGTTGCATGCAATAAATATTTTTTGCGATACTAAAACCAAGTTAGTTAACAAACGCTTTCTCTCAATCTATGGATAATACTTCTGCTGACAGGCAGATAGAAGACTTAGCCATCATTTTGACAAGATGAATCCCAAGCTCTATTTCTTGCAAAATATTCTTTTATAGGCTTGGTAGCCTTTGTTTAGCTAAGCACATGTAGAGAGAAAAAAGAAAACCTTTTTTTTTTTTTCTCCCAGTCTTGTCAATAACAACTCATTGTCCTTTTGTTTGTTATACCTGGCTTTGTGTGATAGCCTCTAGCCCTAGCTTGCCTTAACAGGAAAAAATAAAAAGTGTGCGTGCATGTATATGAATAAGAAGTCTTGCTGCAGACTGAATCTAAATAAAGAAAAATACTTTTGATGTGAAGTTCCGGACAAACTGTCATATATAAATGCTGTCCTCATGGTCTGATTCTGGTCTCATTCCTCTCTAACTTAATACAAACTCCCATAAAGCCAGTAGTGGCTGCTGTGAGCTGCTCTGAGGCCAGGGAAAAACACCATGATATTAACTGTGAACAAATACTGTAATGCTTCTGCAGATTTCAGAAAGTGCCCTTCTCATATTTTAGCAGTGGCATTGTTGTATTTGGGGTGGTTTAGGATGCAAGGGCTAATCTACTCAAAAAAGAAATTCCATTTCGCCATTTGCAATTTAATGGAGTACAAAGAGACAGGGAAAGCACTCCACATAAATACAGATGTCTCCACTTCTGAGGCTTTTCTGTGTTCCTGCTACTTAAATGGGGATCAAGAATGATATTGTTCTGTGGGCTTGCTCTTTGTTTACAATACCCTCTTTGAAACTAGATGTCAAAATGGGTTTCCTGGATTGGTTATTGAATTCTGCAGGCTGACACTCTACTGTGAGCCTTGGGAACCTTCAGCTTTTTCCTTAAAAATAGCCCAAGTTTTGAGATTTTAGAAGCAGCTGTGTTTTGCCACCATGTGGAAAGGACTTGTTTTTCTGCTTCTCTAAACTTCAAGTATAATGTTTGGACCAGGGCAAAAAAGCCTTTGTAAAACTTTTCTCTGCCTGGACTGGTAGAATTTTATCTATCTTTTGCGTGGCCATAAATGACCAAAACACAGGGATGAGCAAATTTGCCCTAATGGTTTTATGGATTCCTGAGCTCATGGCAATGAAATAACTTGTAAAGTTAATGTAAATTGTCAAGGATGACAGTTTAACCTCCTAAACATATACACAGAGACCCTCTTGTTCTTCCTCAAGCTGTGCCACGTAAGTCAGCCTCTGCCAGGCACTGCACAGCGTCACATACCTCATGCTGTCTTTTCCAGGCCATCCTTGCTAAACCTCTACTTTCCCTTAAAGGGTATTTAAAAAGACCAACTCTTTTGCCAAACTCTTCTCCTTAGGGTAAGGAGAGTGCCCCCAGAGCATTTGCCAAGGTAAATGGAGCAAATAGGTTCAGTTTTAGCGTTACCGAATTTGATGCTGTTCTTGATGAGCTGCACGTAGGGATGTAGGCATTTCCATGTGTGCAGTGTCATACTTATGCTTACTGTATATGAAAGAAGATGGCTTAATGACAGACTTCTAGCCTTTGCTCCAAATATTATGGTTATCTATTTTTTTTGTTTCATTTTAGTCAGACCCCTGAAGTAATTAGCGCACCCTGTGGGTTTTTTTGTGTGGTTTCTATCTGAATACCCGTGAAGGAGTTAATTAACTTGTTTGCAGTATCTCTTAATTCATTTTTGGCTGTGAACTTAATTGCTCCTTTATTACTGATGAGTAAAATAGCTTTAGGCTCCCAATTAAAATGGACTTTGATGGATGTATAAGAGCTGGGCTTTCAGCTTCTTGAATAGGCAGTGGAATTGCCATTCTGTGTCCCATTGCAGGCCAGGCTCCTTCATGGCAGCGCTTCTCAGGGACAAGTTTCTCCCAGTTACAAACTTGGTCTCAGAGTTGAAGCCATTAACTTCTCCAGTGGGAGGGAAATCAAATGGGAGTTAGTGCCTGTAAACCTCTGAGGGCAGATGAAACTCAAAAAATAGGTGGACCCTCTGAAAAAAAAGCTTATTACTGAAGTTGCAGATGAACATAAACTGTAGTTCCCTCCTTTATGAAATGGCTACTCTACTGAAGTCAGGTTCCCACTGGTGAAGGTCTGGATTTCTCCCTATGGGCATCCTTAGTTTTACTGGAGGGCAAAAGCTGTTTTCAGATGTTTGAGGGTGTATCAAAAGTTTGTTCTTGAAGTAGTTTTTCTTCCTCCTTGTACATATTTGATGAGCTGGGGTGCATATGAACATCAACTTCCTTTTCTGGGCTTAGACTTTTTTCTAGGACAGTAGTACTTTCTTTTTAATGTATTTTGAGACTACTGGATGTCAAGCATTATAGAAGAACCAGGAATGTTGGTGTTATAAAGAGAAATTTAATTTTAAATAAGAAAAAGAAGAAAGCTGCAAATCTGTCTCTCACTTCTCCCTCCCACCCCCTCTCTGTGGTTCAATGTGAAGAACATGCAATTTATATTCCCAGTGGTGACTGGCTTGGACCCAATGACCTTTGCAAAAAAATCCATTGCCTGCATGGAAAATGTAGTAAAACAATGTAAGCGTGCTTACTCGTAGGCATGTATATTTCTTAACACAATAGGGTCCTGAGACCAACTGAAGTCTCTGGATTCTTCTGCAAGAAATGGTCCCAGAGGGGAGCTATTATGATAGTCCCTCTGCTGGCTCTCATTCCGCCTCCAAATTTTCCTTAGGAGACCTCACTTGGGCATTGATCCACAGAGAGCAAAATTACCATGTCTTGATTGCTTATGTGAGGAGTCAGTACAGCCCAAAGGGCGGAGACTCTTGCCACTTTGGACAGACACAAACCAAAATTGTCAAGAAAAAGATGTGTACTTTCAGGTAAGATGATTACAGATAGCACGTGGATAAGCAAAGTCAAGCACTGCTTACTTTCATACCTTTAATTGAAAATCTACTCAAATGCTTTGAACACAATTTGTTTTCATGAGAAGGAAACACTGTCAGTCAGTGACTTCTTTCCTACCAAAAGATCTAGAACTTCATAAGCTAAATTCCAGGTTGTTTTTAATACTGTAGCAGCTTATTTGCTTCACTCATAAAAATCTGAACTCTTTCTGACTTTTCCTTAATGATGGCTTTTGGGAAGAATTTGTTTCCTGGAATAGTGAAGGGGGAAAATCCTGTTTGCTTCAGAAATAGCTTCTTTTTATGCTTTTCTCAAATCAGAGGGTCACAAGATGACCAGAGTTGATGACACACAAATTATGAAACAAAATGATGATGGAGCACAAATTTAAACCAATTTTTTTTTTAAAAAAAAGGAAGGGAAAAAAAAGAAAATAGAAATGCTGACAAGCCTGTGGCAGTAAAGTCTGCTAACAATTTACCAATTTACTCTGGAATTCTCTGTGAAAATTTCAATTATTGTGCAACATATGAGATCTAGCTATGACTTTGCTTTTTCCAAAGGCCAAAATGAGAGGAAAAAAAAGGAGCTTCCTTAGATGATACTATGGCACCTCTGTCCCTGTTTTAGCTGATTGCTTAATAAATACGTTTAAGAGTCTGCTGACCTAAGCTTTGCTTTGTTACCAACTTTAACCCTGGAGGTACAGAAGTTCATTATTGATGTTGCAGTCCAACAGGACAATTGTTTTTCCTTCTCAGGAGTAACTTGCCTTGCTGCTTCAGGTAGTGCCCCCGTGACAGAAAAGGGGAAAATGTACCTTGGAAAGAAGTCAGACTATGGTTATCATCTGTGGTAAGGGGCCCAAATAGTAAAGTTAAGCTTTTAATTTTGTAAAATGGGAACTGAAGCAATAGAATGTGAGGAAGAGAAGGGAAAGGAGTTAAGGGAGGCAAGCAAAGGTTACAGCAGGGGCCATCTGGGGCTCTGAGTAAGCCTTATCCTCCCTGTGGCTTCTCGCTTTCTCTGGGTCCTCGTGAGGATGAAGCTGCCCTGAATTTGCACGTTGTTATGCTGGGTGCTGCTGAAAGGAACTACTGCTCATGAGAACCTCAGTTTCTGGCAAGAGCTGCTTTGCCCTGCTTCTGGCAACTGTCTCTGGCCTGTCATCATTACCCCAGTGCCTACGCAAAGACTCTGAGTGGAATGGATGATGGTTCTATTGTGGTGCCTTGGCTCCTGTTTCTTTACAGGCACTGGCTTACATGAAGGAATCTCATTAAAAGTATCTTTCCATGAGGAAGGTTTCTTCTGACTTGGTCTGCAGTGGAATTAGACAGTGGTACCCAGACCTGTGAGTGCCTGGCTGGTCTGTGTCTGTGGTGATGGACAAATATAACACATACTTTTGGATGTGCTTTTCAGGAGTCTGGAGAATAAAGATAGCTGTGTAGCTGCCAACCAAAATCTAACCCAACTGTCCTTGCCAGCTTGTACTCTACTCTTTATCAAACAAGGCTCATGATTGCTGGAGTAACAAAGCTGATGCGGCAGTGGTGGGGAAAGATAGTAAAAAAAGTTGTCACACTTTTTCTTTAAACTAGTATTTGAGGCTTTTGTGGGTTGTATTTGTTGATGACTTAGTCAAGTATCTTTAGGTCTGATAATTTTTGTGGGGCATTACCTAATTTTTTTTTTTTTTCCTCCTGTGTGAATCCTACTGTGTTCAGGGAAAGTGACTTTTCTCATAGTTCCTGCCCACCTTTTAGTGGAAGCATCAGTCCCACCTTGGTATTCCTACTCACATGCCTCTCCAGCTGTATCTGATGTGTCCTTTCTGCCTTCTTTCTGTGCTCTTGGGATATTTTTTCTGCTGCTTATCTCTTACACACATACAGCTCCAAGAAATAGCTCTCAAACCCTCCAGAAACACCCTGAGACACTCAGCACAGCTCTGCTCCTATTCCAGCCCTGCATGTGGCCTCAGTTTTGGGTGGTGACTGCTCTAGTTTTGGTTATCTGTCTCATAAAGTAGTTTCAATGCTGTTTTTACACTGCCCCTGAACAGGAGATGGTTGTTGCACCCATCAGATTAACAGCATTGCCAGTGACTGCTTCATCAAAGGGGCTCCAGGGAAGTCCAGCAGAATGACAAGGTCAGACTATGGTGAAACTAAGCAATATAACCCATGGTGTGTAGGACATTAGCTATCATGGCTGTAATCTTGTTTTAAAGCTTTTATGCAGCTTTTTAGGCTTGAGTATCACCATGGTTAAATTTGCACATGGGCATAGACAGTGTCCATGTAACCTGCCTTCATACTTGCCTAGACATCTACAGTTTCCTCCTATTTATGTGGCTTTGTTTCAAGGTCTGAGGACTGCCAAGTGGCTAGTGGGTAATCTAGGTTGGCCTAAATTCCACTGCAGTTAAGGGCAATCTATCTGTGGGCTCGTCTAAGCACAAGGCTCATCCTTTCAAAGAAAAAGATGGTAAAGAGACAGAATGGAGGTGCAGTAAAAAACATCTGAAGATGTTTGTCACAGCAAAAATGTCAAGTGATATTTTTAGTTTGCAAAGGAAGAAAGGGGCAAGCATGCAATATTGTAATTTTTAGGAAAGTTGTTGGTTGGTACTGAGAAAGTTCTCTCACTTTTATGATAATATCATTTAATTGCTTTCAAAAGACGGTGCACCTTGCTAATCTGGACAGATTTGGAGACACAGATATATTCTTGTTTGGTATAAATTGGTGTAGCTTTGTGTGGGAGCTACACACTTAGTGGCAGATAAAAAAATCTGTCCTTTTGTGTCTTCTAGGGGAAAATTTCAACAACTGTACTTGAAAAAATCATGTTTTCTATATTGTGTCAGCCACAGGCTTAATACTACCCTTAAGCCAGTATAAAAGTTTCCTAATTGCTACTCTGATAGGAGACATCTGACTTGTATACTGCACCAGAGAATGCAGTTCTCACCATGCTGTGGTGAAGTTATTCAGTATGGTGTGTTTCTGCAACAGCATGACAGGGCTTGCTGCCCAAATAGCCTCGGAAAATGTGATGTTTCCTCTCTGTCTTACTCGTATGACTTCTGTGCTAGTCCTGCAGAGCTGAAAATCTGGTAATAGATGCATATAGCGTTAGCATCAGATCTGGGAGGTGTTAGAACCATCACACTTCGAGGAGCTGTGAACTCCTCAGTATCTGTTTTGCACCTTGCTGCTATTATAAAGAGGAGAAGAGTGGCTGTTTGAAAAGCTGATCTCTCTGTGTCCTGGCCAAACCCTTGATAGAAGAGCCAATTTCCTTCCCAAATGTTTGACCGTGGTGGTGTTGCTGATGTTCCAAAGAAAGCCTGGCAAACGGCTGCTTTTAGCTGTCAGAAAGGACCAGTCTTTGGAAATTTAATTCTGAGTTCACTTATTTCTGGGAAACTGAGAGGCAGATTTTAATTGATTCAAACCTTTAATCTTGGTCAGTTATCCCTTATTTTCCCTTCTGAAATCCAGAAATGTTATTTAGAATGCAAAAGGCTGTAGTGAAATGGGAAATAAGCTATAGTTGGGAAAATATTTTCTAACCAGATAACAACAGTCCAGAAAGTTGTTCTGTGCTCTGGAGTATTGGGCTCAATTAAACAAGGTTTTTTCCTGATTATGAATATGCTTTTTCTTGTTTTACATATTTAATTAAATCATGATGAAGAATATTAACTGCATAATATTTCAGAAATTTATCCTGTTTAGCTGGCAGTCCTGGAACCTCTTGTCTTTCAATAAGTTTGCCTCTGACTAAATGTATCTGATTACTTGGAACTGAAGATTAATTGCTGTATTCAACTCTACCCAACCATGCAAATGTTTCTGAGAAGCTGACTCTAAACTGGGTCATAAGCAACCAGAGTCCCATGGATTATGTCCCAGGGCCAGCCGCTAGGATATTAGAATATGTTATGTTTTGTTGAGAGATAACACAATCTCTTTCCTGGATTTGCAAAAAATACCTGGGGAAAAATTGCTGCTGAGAAAGCTCTAGGGAGACTGGGTCAGAGCCAGAAGAAACTCTGGATGGGAGATAGAGTTGTAATTATGGAAGCTTCTGCTTGCCTGATGCCTAAGCTCTTTGGATCCCCAGGCACGTGGAGCTTTCTTCTGTCACATGTGTTTGTGCCCAGATGTTCTTGGTCTCAGTGTGGTGGCAGCTGGGTGGCTGGCACATGTGTGGTGGGTGGCCTTGCCTGCAATGTGCCCCAGCTGCGTGCAGTGCTTTGGTGGCTGCTGCTGTTAGAACTCACTGGAGGGAGAAGGGCAATGCCCCCTTTAGGAGAGCACTCAGTGCTTACAGCATTTGTCCCAGTTTCTCATCTAACCTGATTTCAACAGGGAAAGATACTGGGTCCCACTTCTGATCCAGGAAGGATCCTGCTGCAGGATTTCTTGGGAAGGGGAGAGCAGCCCTTCTCCCTGCATACCTTGGCCACGGGGCTGACAGGGTGTCTCAGTCTTGGTCTCTTTCCCTGGCCTAGTGAATGTTGTCTTATGCAAGGCAGAATGGTTTAAGTGGGAAGGAAAGACATAGAAATCTCTTCTCTTCTTTCAAACAGGCTCCAGGCTGGGCACTTAGGGTAGGAGACAGAGGACTGATCTTGCATTTCCTGTGTTCATATGTTTCTATGTGGTCTTCAACCACTTCATTATTTTATCTATTAGAGAAGCTACAGATGGCTATGCCTTAGCAGAAAAGATGAAGTCCAGGGCAACTTTTGGATCAAAAGGTGTAGCCTGGTATCTTCAGGGTCTGCTTTATTGACACCGGGTCAAATGGCACATGGAAAATCCCCACCTGCCCCACGGGCCCTTGCTTGTTATGGGGTGTGCCAGCATCAGCCAGAGCTGCTGGCATGTGGCAGCTACAAACTGGGGTGTCAGATGCTGTTTGTTCCATGGTCCCAGAGGCATGGTGCTTGACAGTGTTCCTGAAGTTCACTTTCAGACCAAAACCCAGTTTTTTAATATCAAGGAAAAAAAATCATCCTTTTTCCTCACAGATGGATGGCAGCTTTTTAATTTCACCCAAGGCTGAGGCTGATGTTTCACCCCATGGAAAGCAAGAGAAGCTCTGCCTTGAGAAGGTGCTGGTGGTGGTGCTTCTGACTCAGGCCTTCTTGCCTGGATCTCCCATGCCAGGGTTCCCCTTGGCAAGCCTGCCTTGAGCTGTGAGCGTCACTTGCTGTTCCTGCACTGCTGCTTGGCCCCGTGCAACAGGTACACCACACAGCCATAACCTCTTCCTCTGGCAAACAGTGGTAAAAATATTGCAAGGGCCAACTGTGGTCTATTTTTTTCTCTTTTTCCTCTGAAGACTTTCTTTAAATACCTGTAAGTTGCACAGAAATGGTACACCACAGTGCATCTCTGCAGTCTAGCACGCCTCTGAAGCGATGGATTTAGCAAGCCTGACACGGATCCCTTGATGTGCTTGAGGAAAAGAGGACATTATGAAAGGTCATGGGGGAGTGGAAGAAGTTGCTGTCCCAGCTGTTTCTTGCCACTTTTCTACTAAAGATTTCAGACTGGTAAGGGTGGAGATGGGATAGGATGAGTGCATATATCTCAACCACTTGGGTGAGCAACTGTGGCTCAGGCAGACTTTGTCAGGGGATTGTGCCAGAGGGTTTCTCAGTGGTGACACAACTGTGTCAGTCCAGTGGCTTTTCACCACTGAATGGGATGTTCCTCCTCTTCCCTCCCACTCTGCAGTTGTGGTCTTTCCTCTTTGCAGTCAGATTAGCACCTGTTGGTTCAGTTAACACGATGAGCAAAAAAAAAAATATTAGTTTTTAGGGGGCTGAGTTACGTTGGTTTTTTTTTTCGTTTGTTTGTTTTTGGTTTTGTTTTTTTGGTGTGGTTGTGGGGTTGTTTTTTTGGTTTTTGTGTTTTTTGGTTTTTTGTTTTTTTGGGGTTTTTTTGGGTGTTTTTTTTCCCCCCTCTTCCAGGTTTAGTGAGCTGAGCTGAGCTGGCTCTGGGAGGCTGGTAAGCTGGGCAGCCTGTGCAGAGGTGGTAGGATTGGTGAGGAGGAAGGGCTGTCCCTTCAGTCAACAGTGGCTGTTAGACCAAGCTCAGCTGTGGTGGCAACCACAGCCTAATTAAACAGCAAGGGCTGTGACATGCTCAGCATTTTCCCCTTCTCTGAATACCACAGAGCTTAGACTGAACAGCACATTTGCAATGCCAGGAAGAAATCTACCTCTGTGCGCAAATTAAAACCTTCTAATTATCTCTTATTTTTATATAACACCTTTTATAATTTCTTTGCTGTATATTTTTTCCTTTTTTCCCATATTTTCTTACCCACAGAGAGGAAGAAAAAAAATACCCTGTCAGGCAAAAAATTTATGCTTTTTGACTAATGCAACTAAATTAATAGAGTATTTTTGTTTGGTTAGTAAAACAAGAATTTAAAATATTAAAAGGAAAGAGCTGGTGAAGATTGCCAGTTCAGATGGCTATTTTTGCCAGTAAATAAATCCATGTCAGTAATTTTAAGCCACTTCAGATCCTGCAGGTCAGGAAAACAGAAAGCCATTCCTTGAATTTTCAGATGTTTGTGTAAATAATTCCTTTTGCCCTACAATGAGAATTGGTGGATCTGCTCGGACATTCCTGGTGTTTTCCCTGAAGGAGATGAGGGGGCTGGACTTGCCTTTGCATACGCAAAGGGCGATAAAACAAGCAGCCAAATGGTCAGAGAGGTCCCCATAAACATATCAAAGTTTAATGCTCAGTTTGCGTAGCAGGCCTCCTACGTCTGGAGGAGATGGGTTTAAGCCGGGCTGCCAGACTTGGAAGCAAGGCAGGCACAAATGCATACTTGGTTTTCCAGTGCTGCTGAGAGGGAGAAGGAAGGGGACCAGAAAATGGGTAATATTTTAGATGCTGGTTCATGAGCATTTGGTATGTGAATGTGTATCAGCCATACAGTAAAGGGAAGATGTGCAGTGTTTGGTTTGTTTCTTTTCTTTTTTTTTTTTTTTTTTTCCTTTCTGCAACTCTGTCACTTCACAGAGAACACCAGGGCCTCAAACAAGCAACAGCTTCTGCCATTGATGCCTATAATAGGACTGTGCTGGTAATAAATTACAGCAATGAGCTTGTTAGCAGAGTGCAGGCCTTAAACACTTGCTTAGTTACCGTAGCTATAGCTCCAGATCATCAAAGTGCTCGAGGCAACCCAATGCCTGTGACAAGAGAGCGTCCCTAACCCAGGCTCTGCCAGGGGAAGGGGCAGGATTTCCATCTCTCAGCCTTACAGGGCTGTTAGTAAAAAGACTCAGCAGTACTCAGCAGCAAAGATAAGTAGTGACAGCATTTTTACCCTTTTTTCCCCCTTTTTTGCTGTATTATTTGACCTTCTATTAAGGCATGTACTGAGTAGCTGCATATAGGAAAACCTGCCTCAACCTATTCTGCAGGCAGAGAACAGCTTATCTTCAGTCTTCCATGAAAAGACTTAGATGAAAGAGAAGATGAGAGCTTGTTTCACTCAATATCAATCAAAGTAATATAATATGTATTTGCTTTTCTCAATTACAGGCCTGAAATTGGAGGCTCTAGGGGAAACATTCTTTTCTTTATTTTTTTTTTCTCTGTCAATCTTATCATTTTAATGCTGCCTGCTATTTATGCATGAAGAAAGAGAAAAGAGAGAATGACAGCATGAAGCACTGAGGCCCAGGCTTAGAGCAAGAAAAGCTGAGGAAATTCAGCAGCAGGTCTGGAGTTGCAGGCTGCTCCATGCAGGCCAGGAGGAGGAGGATGTGGAGGAAGCAGTAACTCACAGCTGCAGCCACGGGCTCCTTTGGTGGCGGCGTGTCAGCGTGGGTACACTTGGTGATCAGGTCTGGTGGCCTCACTTCAGCCCTGCACCTCTGATGTGGGCAGAGCCACAAAAACTGCCCGAGGGGAAAGGCCAGGGGCCAGGTGGGGACCCCATGCCTGCGCAGCCATGGCCTCAGCATCTCTGCTGCTTTGCCCAGCTCAGGCCATGGCTTCTCTCAGCGCAGTGCCAGAGGCTTTCCCAGCCCCCCCAGCACGTGGCTTTGCAGCATGAAGCACGGTGAGGGAGTTGCCCTCCATGGGGCTGAGAATAGGATGAAAAAGTTTGCACAGCTCCTGTGGGAGCACAGGAGAACAGGAAATGCCTACGGTATTGGAAGATTTGGTGCAGGCAGTGTAGGGATATCCCTGGGAGAGGCTGAGAGCAACTGAGAAGATGAAGGGACCTCCTGAGGTTATGTGGTGGGAAGGCAGCAGCTTGTACAGCTACATTTGGGGTGACGTATCAAGTGCGTTGCTTTTGAATGGGTAAAACAAATCACTGAACTTGGCTGAGCTTGGAGAGATATGTCTGACCATCTGTGTGCTTAATTAGTTTCCTTTTCTCATGTAGGAGCTAGTCCAAGCTCCTCTAAAGTCAGAAGAACCTTGTTGACTCAATGGATTGTGACATTTAGGGCCAGGATATTTTTTTCACAAATATTTTACAATTTGGGTGGTGGGCAGGAGGGCAAGTGGCCAGTTCAGTGTCCTTTCCTTGCAATTAATTTTGGTTGGTAAAAAAATTGTTCTTTTTTGAAATCATCCTTTTTAAAACCAGAATTCATGTTTTTGCAAAAGTATGGTTACTTTTTAAGAAAACTTTTAATTATTGAAAGAAAAAAAATACAGATTTTTTTGTGTGTGTTTGTATTTCTAATTAATATTTTGTCCTGTATCCCTTTTAAGAAGCTAAAGGGGAAGGAATAAAAGGGGTAATTATAAACTTCTTTTTCAGTAAGAGGCTTTTGAATTTGAATGCCATGAAATTCTCAAAGAAAAAAAATCAGTTTATACAGTGTCACCAACTTCTCCCCTCTGACTTAAGTAGAGTTCATAGGAATTCTAGATAGTCACTCAGGAGGAGGAAGAATCATAGGATGGTTTGGGTTGGAAAGGTCACCTAGTCCAACCTCCCTGCAATGAACAAGGACCTCAGTTAGATTGGGTTGCTCAAAGCCCTGTCTGGCCTGTGAATGTTTCCAGGAATGGGGCATCTGCCACCTCTCTGGGCAACCTATTTCACTGTTTCACAACCCTCACTGTAAAAGAATTCTAGTCTGAATCTACCCTTTTGTAGCTTAAGAGCATTAACCCGTGTCCTGTTGCAACAGGCCTGCTGAACAGTCCCTATCTTTTTTATAAGCCACCTTTATGTACTGGAGGGATGCATCAAGGTCACCCCAGAGCCTTCTCTTCTCCAGGTGGAACAACCCCGACTCTCTCAGCCTGTTCTCATAAGGAGAGCTGTTCCGTACCTCTGATCGTCTCTGTGGTCCTCCTCTGGACTCTCTCCATCAGGCCCATGTCCTTCCTGTGCTGGGCCCCCAGAGCTGGATGCAGGGTTCCAGGTGGGGTCTCAGCAGAGCAGAGGGGCAGAATCCCCTCCCTGGCCCTGCTGCCCACGCTGCTTTGGATGCAGCCCAGGACATGTTTGGCTCTCTGGGCTGTGAGTGCACATTTCCAGCTCATGTCCAGCCTCTCACCCACCAGCACCCCCAAGTCCTTCTGCCCAGGGCTGCTCTCAATCTGTTCATCCCCCAGCATGGATTCATACGAGGGGGTTTCCCCAATCCAGGTGCAGCACCTTGCTCTTGGCCTTGTTAAACCCGATGACGTTTCTTTGGGACAAGGCTTGTCCTGGATGGCATCCCATCCCTGAGGCATGATGACAGCATGCAAGGGAGTTTGGTTTGTTCAGATCTCCAATTAATTTGAAATCTGTGGGGCAAAAATGTTTTCATTTTTTTTATCATCCATCTCCAATTCAGCAGGTCACTGTCCATAGGGCAGCTCAGAACTGGAAGGTTACTGAAGTCAGAGTTGCAGTACTTCAGAGAGTGAGGCTGATGTGTCAGTGAACACATACAAAGATGTTGAAGAAGGCTGCAGGTAGATATCAAGATCTTATTCACTCCTAAAATCACTAGCCTTTCTTGTATATTCAAGCTTACGGTTTTCCATTTAAACCAATATTTATACAGAATGAAAATATTCACACTATAAAATTTTTAGGATATAAACCTCAGTATCCTCCTAATTATTCAGTCAGTTGTTTGGATTTGTGCACTGACAGGGACAGTATGAAGGAACAGTGGCTCAAGTGTGTTTTAGTGTGAACAGTGTTTTTATCTGTGTTAGCAACTGTTCAGTAGGCAGCAAACTCTTAATAGTAAATATTTTTTTAATCCTGATTTTGTTTTATTTATTTCTCATTTCCTTATTTTACAGCTTGCCCATCAGCCTCATGCCAGCCTTCGTCAGCCTCATCTGAGGGATAAGAGACAGTGAAAACTGTCCTGATTCTGTGTGTTTTTTTTTTTTTCTACTGCATGGCTTTGTTTATAGGATTTTAAAAATTTATTTCTATAAAGAGCCCTTCTTTGCACAGAATCCCTGACACCTTTAGTGGATTTACTGAGAAGCACCAAACAAGTGTTTAATGTGTTGCAAAAATGCAGCCACCTCTGAGGAAGAAGGTGTTATTTTTACAGCTTGGGATAAAGCGTAAGACAAAAATATCTGCCTGAACTCAGAGCATGGAGCACTGGGAGGTGAATTTCTAGGATGTTAAGGTTCTGAAAATAGAGAGGATGTACAAAGTCTCTGAGTGTTACCTGAGAGGCAGCATCTCCCTGATCCCTTTTCCCTACTTTTAAAATCAGATATAGGTTTGGGAAACAGTATGCAATCTGGGTAAGAAAGGAATTTTGTCCCTTGGTGGCTCCATCTAAAATACTAATGAGGCTGGCAATTATTGATCCTTTTGATGAGGTGTTTTGGAAAGGCTGGGCATATAACTGCAGGCCCATGCCCAGCAAAGCACAATGAAATTTCAGTGTGTAGAAGGCTCTGCTAGTGCTGAGGTAATGAGGGACCCCACAGCTGTGTTACTCCAAGGTTTCTCATAGTAATTTTCCATGAAGCTATGGAAAAATATTTATCCTTCCTTCTATAAACATGTCTGTTAGAGATTTAAGGGAAGGCGTGCATGCAGACATACAGAGAAAAAGTCCCCTTACATAGCCATAAATAACAAAATGCCTGTGTTTTGATATTCTAGGAGGTTTCAAGAAAAGCTGTGTTTGCTGTCACCCACTCCATTTTGGTGTGTAGCAGAGAGGTCTCAGGTTCTTGCCCCCTCTGTGGTAACCCATGTACTACAAGGACCATTTTCTGGGATAGTATAGATGAAAGAAACTGTATATAGTTCATGTTCTTCAGTAAGTCTGGGTGTACCAGAAAATAAACTCTTATGAGGATGACTCACCTCTCTCTTGATTCCATCCTTGCTCATGCATATCTGGATTTCCTGTCTCTCCTCCCAGGCCTAGTTTTCACTCAGTTCCTGCCTCCACGAAATCTGTGATATTACGTTGCAGCAAGGCCCTTTGTAATAGTGAGACTGGTGCTTTTATCTGCAGTAAAATCTCCCCAGCACCTTGCCAAGATGCACAGTAAGGTAAAAGGGAGAGCCGAGCACATGCATACCCTCAAATGGAAAGTTGTGTTTATGTGGTTGTGGTTATGGTCGGACAGTAACCAGCTTTGCATTCCTGGGCATACACAAGAGATGTGTCTGAATTTTCTGAGTCTGCCAGTTCACTCCACGTTATTTCAACAAAAGGTCTTTGATTAGGTCACAAAATGCAAGATAAGAAAGGACTCCTTTGACCAGGCATTGTTTCTCTTGTTGATTCATAGATATAGAACCTAAAAGGATGGGCAGAGATGACTGTGGGAGGAAGAATCTGAACTCTTTCTAAGTAGGGATAAGCTAGCCTTTACTGGATCAAATATTTCTTCAAGCCCAATCAAGTAGGCAATGACGTTATTTTTCTCTGCAATGGGCAGCTTTCCCTAAAAAAAACCCAAAAAACCAAACCAACCAACTACACAAAAAAACCCCATCCAGCCCTGCCCCCCCCGCCCCAAAACACCAACCAAATCTGTTCTGTAGAGCCAGTCAGCCCTAAAATATCAATTTTGTGAAGAATCATGACATTTTGACATTTTGAAATTGGTTCCTGTTCTGCAGTTGAAACATTTTAAGAGCTCCTCCCTTGCCATCATTTTCCCTAGGTTTTAAATTCCAAGTTCTTTTCTATGTTTGAGACAGTGTCAAGGTGTTTCAGTGCTAAACATGTCATATTTTGACTTAGAGTATTTCAATCAATAGATGAATTGGAGTCACAGCAGGATTCCTAACAAACACACACAGGAATGAACTAATTCAGCTATTCAGTTCTCATGTTGTAGGCAATAAGTATAGGAATAAGAAAGTTCATACTGCAGGATTTTAAAAGACATTTCTTAAGTGTCCTCAATTAAATTTTAAATATCTATTCCAATGAGGCTTTCCCTACCATTAGTTAAATTTTAACAAGAAATTGTGGTTTTATCAAATCAGACTTTTGGAAAGCTATTCTGACCATGTTTTATTACTCATCTGCTGGGTTTTGTCCTTTTGGAAAATGCTAGTCCAACTTGGAAAATGCTGGTCACAGCGCTTGTTTGTATTTGTCTGTTTGGTTGTTTTGTTTTTTTTTTCCTTGTTTGATTTTGGGTTTCTTTTTGACTGAAATATCAAATGTAGTAGTAGGACACCACTAGAGGTGCTTGTCCTGATCCCGTGTTTAATTCCTGCTTGGAACTTTTAGCACTAGTATTATTAATGGCGATATCATGGGCTGCAAGCACATCCTGCTATGAATTGCTGTATTATGCAGGCCAAAGGAAATTGGCTGTTTCTGTAAGAGAATAATTATGCCTTCAATGTTATAAAGACATGGGACTGGGAAGGGAGCTGAGGTGATGGCATGCTATTGCACTCCAAACTAAGCTCTTCTACTGATACTTTTTTTCCCAGACCAAAGCTTGTTGCCCTTTTTGATCTGAACAGTATTTTTGTTTCAGCTTCCAGACACTGTCGTTTTTTGCCAAATTACAGATCTATCTGTATGGCCTCCATGCCTCCTGATGTCCAACCTGAACCTTCCCTGGTGCAGCTTGAGTCCTCTCATCCTGTTGCTGGTTGCCTGGGAGAAGAGGCTGACCCCCACAAACTACTTTCAGGCAGTTATAGAGGGCAATAAGGTTTCCCCTGAACCTTTTCTTGTCTAAGCTAAACCTCCTCAGCTCCTTCTCATAGGACTTACTCTACAGACCCTAGATTGATCAGTCTTTGTTACTGCTTATCGTGTTTTTTAACACTTTCTAGTATTACCTGCAATTTTTTATACCTATTTATTTCTTTGGATTATTAATATGTGTTGGAGTGTATTGACCACAATGTGGCCAGCTGCAGGATTTCACCAGGAGCACGTGTTGTGGCTGAAGGCCACTGGGCTGCTGGTCTGCACTGCCCGGTGTGAGCCTTCCATGGGTTATGAGGAACTGCTGGTTCTAGTGGGACTCTGTAAAGGACCTTGTGAAATCATGGCCTTCTGTAAGACAGAGATCACTTTGCCACTTGCATACTTTACATATTATATCCAAAATCTTGCAGTGTAATTATTATAGGGGCAAGGACTATATTCTGCTGCCACAGAAATTCCCTTTTGTGCCTGAGTATGAAGACAGTGGTCTCTAGGATCATCATTCTCCCCTACATATTCCCTATGCCTGATACTGCTGGCCTGATAGAACTTGGCAGAGCTGACTGGTGTTGATTCCAAGTTATGACATGTAACTAAGCTGGGGATCTTATTGCCACAAGGAAATAACAAACCTCAAGGCTTTAGCAGGATACCGTAAAGAAAGAGAAGCTCATTTGTATGCAAGCAGATGAATAAGAACATCCATAATTATGTGAAGAAGGTACTGGCCTGTCATACACAAGACCTGCTTCTTCTTCTAGATTAACATCACTCCTCTTTTATCCCTTCCTGCTTTGCTTTCCCCTTCTCCTCCTTCCTTTAGCATAACATAGTGCTTCAGTCTGCATACATTTAAATTTGTTCAACAGCTATATGATGTCAAATGAAATTCCATCTGGTTCTCATTGTAATGTAGAGAACCAGTCAATTACTGTGACCCATATATAAAATCAGAGGGAGGAGTTTTTCGGAAAGCAATCAAACTGTGTGTTTGGTTAGCAGCAGAAGGTGAATGATTTAAGTAGGAGAGTTGTAGTCATTCCTCTCTTCTTATGGGATTTACACCCATGTAACTGGGAAATGTGTTGAGCCCTGTGCCTTGCTGTCTCCTACTTCTAGTAGACCTTCACTGTTATATTCACTAAACCTTATTTAAATATTGACCCTGTCAAGCTGGGAAGAAACAGAAAAGAGAACTTCAAGTATGAGACAAAATATGATGTAATAATACTAAAATAAACATGGTGCAGGAAAGGCAGGAAAGTCAAGTTCAGTGAAAGCTGTAGAACGAGCTGAAAATCTTTGGGTGGAAGGTTTTTTCCAATGGAAAATGCTGATTCATCCAGCCCTTTGCGAAACGTGTTAATTTCAAATAAACCTTATTTAGAAGGAGTGATTGAAAACCACTTCCATAACATTACAGTCTACCTTTGAAGGTTTGAAATTACTGCAATTTTGTCTTTGATATTATTCAGGCTGTTTTGAAATTTTGATTAGCTGGGAATTTCAATTTCTGTTTAACTTTTGCTCTTTTCAATAATGCATTTGTTAATTAGTAGTGTTTGATTTCTTTTTTTTTTAAAAAATTTTTTAATAGAAATGCTGTTTTTTCCCATAAAGAAGAAAAAATACGTTTTTCAAGTCAGTTATAAGGAGAGTGACATTGAATAAGAGTAACATGAATGGAAAAGTCTAGAAAGAGAGTAGAGAAAATCCTGTACAGTGGAACCTCCAGCAGTACCTGATGCTGAACCAGTGGTTTAGGTGGCAGGGTCTCTGTGGTGTACAGCACTGGATGTACATGCACAGACTGGAGGGAGGTATTTTGGTGAGACTTCAATCCTGTGTGGTGGCCCGCAAAATCTGTCACTGGCTTTCAACAGGAAGAACCCGAGCTTCCCTTTCCTTGTGACTTTCTTGATCTCAGCTTGTCATTTGAAAGCCAAGAGTGTGGAGGAGGATCCCAAGGGGCCACAGCCCCTTTCCATGGCATAGGATGGCAAACTCGCTTTCTTGCTTAGTGTCCGGACTCTTCAAAGTTTGAAAGAAGCTAGCAGGGCCCATCTGCCTGTGTTGCTGGCATTCATTACATTGTAAATTCATGGTCCTGAGGAGCTCTCCTTGACATTTCTGACCATTCAGGCATGACCATCCTGGAGCTCTGCTAGAAACCATTGCTTCCTTACTGCCAGCACAAAGTGGGCCTTGAAGGCCAGAGTAGGGAAGCAGGATGAAAAGCAGCATGTCTTTGTAGGCTGGCTTCTACTCTGATGAAAACCAGCCACTTATCCTTTAAGATGTTGGTATGAGCAACTAAGGAGGACCTGGGTGGATGGCAGAGCTTAAAACTCTGTGGGATTTTGCTTGGGGAAACTGAACCAGAGAGAAACAACAATTGCCAGGTAGACATAACTGTTGAAGTCTGTTTAAATGGTGCTAAAGGAAATAACAGCCACAAAAAGGTTTGTGTGCTAAATATTCGCTCTGAGGCTTGAAGCTTGGCAGAGTAACTATCTCCCAAGTCTTTGTTCAAAAACAGTAAGACTGAAATTATTATTTTACAGAAACATTATTGCATCAATGAGAGAACAGACTCTGTCATAATTTTTCCACTTAATGGAAACATTTTGGCTAACTGCCCGGGATAAGCAAAGACTGCGAATTCAGATGATGCTGTATTACTTACATGGCACATAGAGAGCTCTAGGTGACATGACTCAAAAGAGATTTGTATCTTAGCTCCTTAGTTAAAAGAACATAGGTACAATGTTTTGCAGCTGCGATTTGTATCTTCTAAGTCAGGAAGGAGGTTTTAGCCATAGCTCTGTAACCACTCCCCTGGATGAAGCAGTACATCATGGAGGGGTTAGATGGAGAAATGGGGACAGCTTTGCTTGTGGTGAGGACTGTGACGCTGCACCTTTGCCAGTAATGGTTTGCTGTCATGTTTTGGGCTGTGAAGTGTGGCAGATCAGCTGTTATTTCAGGAGCAGCAGAGCTGTCCTGGCAGGAAGGGTGAAAATCTCTGGTGTAGGTGTGGGAGGGAAACCTGGGGAACTACTGCAGAAGTTGCAGGGTAAGCCCTTTGCCTGCATGACTCAGTGCTCGCTAAGAGACACGGGCTCAGCAGCTACCTGGAGACAAACACATGCCTTAATTGCTGCAGTGGGGAGCAGCGTGGAGACTGTGTGGACAAGACCCATGTGCCAGCAGTGCTGCTGACCTGGCCTCAGAGTACCCTTAGAAATAAGCATGAAAAAATGCAGAGGCCCATGTTTCTGAGTGCTTTGGGGGGGAGGGAACAAAACATGCCTTTTAGAAAGAAAAGCAGAAAAGAAGATCTGATAGCACAGTCTGCTGAGCCCAGCATTCCTGCTCTTTCACAAGGACAATGTTCTATGATGATGCCTCTTGTATAGGAAGATGAGGGGATACATTAGTAGGACGATTATATCTGATTTGTCGTCACTTAGCATATGAAAAGCTTGCTGAAAATTGGGTAGGTAGTAGGAATGAGTTATGATATTAGAGGAACCTGCTGAGCCACCTTTGTAACTACAGCATTGTTACGAGGGAGAGACAAAACCCAAGTGCAGTGACTGACCTCCTCTTTGCAGTAACAAAAGGCTTCAAGGTGGGTGAACAGATATTCCCTGAGTTCCTGGAAAAATCTTTTGTCTAATGCAGATTTGACCTCAGCCAGGGCTTAACCACCATCACAAAGCATATTGAAAACATGTTCTCCTGCAGGTCATATTTAGACCATGAAAACAGAGTTTTTAAAATATGTCGGTTGGCATGTGTAGTTAATGCTGGTTTAAAACAATGTTTAAAACAATGAGAGTATGCATATGCATTTTTGAAAACTTACCGAATACACTTAGTCCCTTTCGATAAAAGGTATACTGTATATGCATAATTTTGCCACTCACAAAGCACAGACTAGTAAAAGTCAAGTTATTTTCCCACTGTAGCTGTGGCCTAAAGCTGCATAGATGTTATTGGTATTTTAATAGAGATAGATGATTCCAGCTGCCTCCTTCACCTTCTTCAGACCTGGCTTGTTCTGCGCCGGGTGTAGGGAGGTTGCTAATAACGCAGTGTGAGGTGCAGCATGGGCACGTCCCCGGGAGCCCAAGGGAAGGCCAGCAAGGAGGCGGGCAGCAGGAGTCAGGCCAGCGCAGCAGCGCTGCCTGAGCGCTCAGGGTCGCGCCCCTCCTGCCCCAGCCCTCTTTCACAAGCAGGCGTTTGAATGACGAGCTAAATGAGCTCGCTTGTTTAATTGTGCGATGCTTTTGGCTTCGGTGGTGAATCATCCTCAGCACGCATCCAGGGGTGCTGGCGATGCCTGTGGAGCGTGGGGAGCTCCTGGCAGGCACCGGGCATGCGTGCGCCGAGGGCTGCGGCCGCAGCTGCTGGCCCCGGGGACCTGGCACGCTGTGAGCCCCGGGGAGTCGGCACCCTGGAGGTGTTTGCAGCTTGTGTGCAACCTGCCATGAGCCATTCCGGATCACCCAGGTTCCTTCCTTGCCCTATGCTCTCCAGCTGGATGGGCGGCACTGGCTGGGGACGGATGCTGCTGCTTCAGTTTGACTTTTTTTGACTTTTGACTTCAGTTTGACTTTTGCTTGACTTTTGTTCCCACTCTAAATGTAAATATTTTTATACCTGCTAAAATTGAGTAGAATTAAAAGATGAAGGGAAGCAGGAAAGATGGTAAGCTGTTATCTGTTCAGCTCTGAGAAATGCCAAGCTTAGGCAAACAGCACCCATTTCTTATTGTTGCAGCTATCTAGGAGAGTCTTACACAGGATAACAGGTAACACAGGATGGAGGGATGCATGTATGCACATGGCTGCAGAGCTGGCTGGCTGTAGAGTTAAAAAAAAAGAGAAATGATGTCCCATCTGGCTTAAATATTTACATAGTTTTAGTTGAGTAGGAGAAGAATATTTGATTTCAGTTGATCCAAACGGTGTGTTTCTTCAATTCTATGGGGTGAGGAGCTCCTTCAACTGAACCCCTTTCCCCTCCCACCCATATTTTCTGCTAAAATGCTTCCTCTTGGTGCTGTTTGAACACAACTCTGTCTTTAATTTTGCTATCAGTTTCGACTGCCTTTGGACTGACTCTGTTGCCTGTGTAGGCAGAAACCAGAAGTTTTGAAATCCAGATGTTTTTCTCTGTGTACATGTCCTGCTTCCACTCCTGCAATAAACACAACTCCATCCCAATCCAATATTTTTATTGCTAATAGATTCTTAAGGAAGAGGACATTAACTGTCTGTAAGGATTATGAGCAAATTGTTTCTGTGCACTGTAATTTTAGATTCTTAGTATTTGAAACAAATTTTATCTCAATGCGCAATTAACGCATAAGTCATTGTAGATGTATATATTGTAAGTTTTTGCCAGCTAAAGAACAAAATCAAATTTCTTCAGAGTTCTCCCTGTGACCCCATTGCCTTCATCACTTCCCTACCCTCCTTTTTCTCCTTGCTTTTAGGAGTGCTGGTGAAGAATCCAGCATAAACTCAGCTGCTCTCTCCTTCATTTGTGCTCCTCCTTTAAATGGGATGTCTGTTGTGGTCATGGTTAGGACTTGGAAGCTGCCTGATCTTAGCAACAGGCTAGAGCTTTCTGCTCTTCTCCTGTTACCTCAGCATGTGCAGCCCTGGCAGTGCTAAGGTCTGTTCAGGCATGTCAGCCCACCAAAGCCTGAGGTTAAACAGATGTGGCTGGCTTTTGGTTTAATCTAAAGATAAAGAGAAACACAGAGCTATTAGCTGGATATTTTATATATTTTAAAGAAAAATATCCCTGATTTCAAGTTAAATTATAAATTTTTTTAGGCCCTGACTTTGGAATGGTAGATAGAAATGGATGCTTTTATTAGAGAAGCTACAATGGACAGCAGGTCATACACAAGTTACAGTTTTCAGTGAGCTTCCTTTGTTCCCAGGAAATAGAAATTCCCTGTCCCTGCTAGAATGTCTTGTTGCATGTCTTGGCAACAAAGGCTGATTTCTTCAGGATCCTTGAGCTGCCGCAGCCTTGCAGGATGAGGTTGTGCAGTGTGGTGGCTTCAGTGGTAGACCTGGGTGAGAACATTTCCCAGCCGTCCTCTCCTCCTCCCTCTCCCACGTCAGGCTTTGCTGCTCCATTGCCTGTGCCAGTCAGCAGCCTGTGTGGTGGTGCTGATGGTGAGTGACCTGCTCAGAGACAGCCTGAATGAAGTCGTGCCCAGCCCCCAGGTCTGTGGGAGGAGGAGAGGGAGAGGACCTGCGATGCAGAAAGGGAGCTGGCCCACCACTGCAGGGCTGTGATGGTTTGCAAAGCCAGCTGCTCTCTCTATGGCCTGTACCCCTTCTCCCCAGCACAGAGGGGGAAAGGTTCCTGGTCTCCCAGGAGGTCAACCAAGGTCTGGGTAGGCAGCAGGGATCTCTCCTGTCTGTCCTTCTGCTGTTGGAAGCATAGTGTTGTAGTGACATTTTCTGAAGAGTCAAAACCAGAATACACAAACACTGAGGTGAAGTGCTGAAGGCTGGATGATGCTGCCATCCTGTATTGGCTGATCCTACCCTGTTAGCCCACCCTTTTCTTCATTTACCTGGAACAAAACTGAGTCCAGTGGGGAGCGGAGCATAAAAGAATAAGAAGAGGTTCTTGTAGGCAGAACAGTGAAGAATCTGGCTAAGAAAGGTGAACTAACTGCAGCAAACATGTATTTGGCAGATATATCCTTTCTGTTTACCAGTATTATGCAAACTTTTTTTTTTTTATTTTAACCAGCTTTTCATCTTGCTCAGTGAATGGTTAGAGGGAGCATAGCTGAGTCTGGAGAGTACTTGTATGTGATTTGAATATTTGTTATTTGTTTTACCTCTGTTGGTTGCTTGCAATGAGCTGTAATTTTTTTACTACTTTTTTTTTTCCTCTTCAATTTTTGATACCTGCCTTGGGAATTCCCAAGCCACAAGAAACTTTTGCATTAGCTCTGCAAATTCTTTCAATGCAAATTGTTATGCCAGTTTTTTTAGCATATCTGCATGAATGGATATATGTTTGCACAAGAACCTCAGTGTTATCCATGTTTGTGAACCTTCTGGAAGATGGAACTAAATTGTTATAAATATTTGCAGTAATCTTATGAAAAGAAACCTTGAACACTGTGAATTTGTAGGGGTTTCAGGAATAAGTATCTGTAAATACTTCTCCTTTCCCCTGCTGCAGTATTTCCTCCAAAACACATGTAGCTGGGAAAAGCAACACCTCTGTGTTTTTAAAAACAAGATATTCATCACCTATCACAGGAAAGGATATATTTTCATGAGCTGAAAATAATAGGTTCTTTAAACTTTCACTGCAGAGCAAGGGGAACTCTGGGCTATTGAGCTCAGATGCTTCTGGAGATGAAGGGTAAATAGCAGGGTAAATCCTGCCTGTTTCACATCACTGCTTACTGGAAGTAACACCTCTCTGTACTGGCAGAACAGGAGTAGAATTTGCAGTATATGTAATGGTCCCAAAGCAGAGAGCAGCGTGGAGCTGGTCTGGCAGCAAGGCCTCCCACCTGGTTTGTTTAGTGATGGAGATGGCCTGGGAGAGCCCTTTGGTAGGGTCGTGGGTCCTGGTTACTGCCCCACCCTCCTGAATGGAGACAGTTCACCTGGGAAGGCTCCCATCCTTATCAGGCATTTTCTGAAATGAGAGCACTCCAAGTTCCTACATGCAGCCCTATTTGTTCATAAAGCCCTCCTGTACAGATGTCTATTGCAGCAGCCCTTTTGTCTCCATCAAGATAGGAAAATTCCATGAAATTAGTGAAGGCTGTTTACATATTACCTATGGTCGTCCCTTAAAATTTGTCTCATCACATATGTAACACACTCTATGCTTGAATTGTTTGTTTTGACTAGCCCTCATTTACCTGAAAAAAAAATCCTTTTTCTAGTTTGGGTTTTGGTTGTGTTTTTTTTCTTTTTAATTTCATGCCTTGGTATTTTAGAAATTCTTGAGTAGTCTTTGAAGGTAGTTTCATGTTGAGGCAAGTGTAATCCCTTTTTGTGAGAGGGGAGACAGCTTTGACTGTTTTTTGAATTTTTTTTAGAGGCATAGGGTTTTCAGAAAGTTTATGCATATCTATCAGTCAGTTGCTTTTTAGCTTTTCCTTTGTGTCTTGCTGTTCAAGTCTCAGCAGAAAGGATGTAGTGTTGTCTGCCATGTCTGTGGTTTTGCCCTGTGTTTGTAGAGAGTGTATGTATTTACTATTTTGGTGAAATATATGCCTGTCCATTATTATGTTATACAAATGGGCTTTATCTGTTCAGCCCGTGTTGCTTGATTCCAAATACAGGATTTGTCCTGAGGAAATAATTTAATTCTGGCAGTACCTCCTGGTTTTCGTTCTGACAGGCCTTATCAGATAGCAAAGACTTTGAAATTTGCATGTCTCTTCCTTTTTGTCTGTTACTTCTACTAACACAGGAAGAAGAAACATTGAGCTTATGTGTGACCTGGTATGTTTGCAACTCTTGTAGTGCACTCCAGAAATTTTGGGGGGTGCTATCAATAAATCTTGCAACATATTCTCTTGTGGTTTAAGGCCATTTTTTACTCAAATGGCTTTACTTTATCTGACAAGGCAGATGAACAATATCTACTGTTAGATTAATTGAAACAGGAATATAAGAATACATGCTGTGGTTGTCAGCAAAGCTCCTTGATGACGCTTTTGGTCTTTCCAGACCAAGCTCAGGGTACACATGCACAGCTGCCCCTCACACAAGGTCCAGGTCCACGCATGCAGGAAATAAAGCAGCATTTCACAGCACGACTTCACACATTAAGGGTTACCCAAGGCAGAGCAGACACATCCTGTATTACTACAAAAGGACCTATTCAAAATTGTCTGCTGTGGGTTATATCTTTTGCACTCTGCCATACCTTTTGTACTCCTATATGTGTTGTTGTGTAAGAGACTGCACTATGAGACTTGTCAAAGCAGAAACTTTGAATTTATAACATCAGTATTTCTCAGTCACAGCATTAAAGTGATTTCTCTAACAGACCACCTCTGAAGTGTGCTAAGATAAGTAGTTTGGTGTTTGGAGAACTGCTAGGGTAGCTTGGTCCACTGCATGGAAGGCAATGTCCAGAAACAGAGAACGTTGCTTCTGGAAAAGGTTGATGACTCTAGGCAGTTCATGCAGAGGAAGTAATAAATGCTGGACAGCCTTGGCCTGTCTCTTCATGCTTAAGTGTCAAACTTGGTGTCAGAAATAAGTGGCCTCCTGTGAATACTTGAAATCAGAAGTTTAGGAATCTTTATAATACACGCAAGCAAAGATCCCAAATGCCAACAGTACGAGCCAAGGCGGCTTTGACATTGCTCTAAGTACGCTGGGGAGTGGAACTTGAAGCAGCCTTTGTAAAATTCCAGGTGCACTCCAGAAACATCTTCAAACTAAGGAAATCCAGAAAGTGTCACATGCAAAAGACTTCCATCAGCCATTGCTGGGAAGTGCTTTATTAATATCATTGGTGCAAACCAGATGATTTGTGTGAACATCAAATCTCAGAAGTCAAACTGTGCTTCAGTGATGAGGACAAAAATGGGGTAATTCTGAACAGGAATGTACAGAAAGCTATGAATAAACCTGACAAACATGGCAGCTTGTGTTCCAAGAGAGTGACATAGCGCACATCAAACACAGTGTAAACAGAGAGAGAAGAAGAATAAATATAAGCTAAGTTTTTTGCAGGAACAAACACATAGAAGAAAGTAGGAAAAGATAAACATGAAAAGGAAGTTCTGGGGAGAAGAAATTCTGCTGTAGTAAAAAATGCTCCAAGTACACTGCCACCTGCATCGATTGTGGCAGATGCTATCACTATGGAAAAGTTTTGTAAGCATGTGTAGACAAAAAAAATCTGTACAAGATAGTGCTCCAGCTCTACAATAGCAACGTGGAATGGCTGTAAACCTAACAGGGTTTGAATGTAAGGCCAGCACAGGGCAGCTGCACGCAGGCAGGAAACTGTTGTGTGGTGGGGGCATTATCAGTGAATTGCACCGTTAAAGGGAAGAATGTGAAAATATAATCAAGCACTGCAAATGTTAGTCAATATTTGCCAATGAAAAACTCAGGGCAGACACCAAGGGGAGGTGCAGTATACATATTAATAAATTCATAACACTTGTGACGTGCAGTGTGGGACAGACAAGTAATTCATATAAGAGACACAAAGATCTCTAAAAATCTAGTCTGAGCAGACATATATTGCGGTTTCCCTACAGCAAAACTCCTGAAAGATTATCAAAATGTTTTTGAAAGTCTGAGTTTTCTTCCAGGCACTCTGCACCTGGAAAAAGATTAAAGAGTTAAGCTGCTATAGTGCTTGCCCCACAGAGTAATTGCTGTATGAGGAGGAAAAACGGTGAGATACAGAGAAATTGGGGGGAGGAGGGAAGGTAACATTGCCAGTTGTAAAGTCTACACAGGTGATCAACATATAGTCATCATGGAAAGACAGCTGAGTTGTAATTTTGAAAAGCTGAGCACCTTGGAACTCATTACAAAGTGTGTGTGACTGGGGAACCAATGGCAGAAATGAAAAGCAGCCATCTGTGGCACTGAGTATTGAGGGTACTGGCAAGTGGATGCAGAAAGCACTGACCTTACCACATTTTGGGCTTGGCAAGTAAATGGAAGTGGTTGAGGATGGCATTTAAGATCAAAGCTAAAATGAAGGTTATCAGGGCTGCCAATAGTATATTTTAGCATACAGGGTCTGTTACCAATGATAATTTTGTAGACTGATACAGGAACTGATTCCAGAGGAGTGGAAACAGTGTCAAATCAAAATCTCAAGCTCATGTTGGAAACAGGGATGATACTCCATGGCAGAATGGAAGTAAGACAAAACTGTGGCTGTCTGCAATAATCTGTTTAGGATGGAGTTTCCGGTTTGCGCTGTCCTGACCCCAGCAGTGCCAGTGCCATGGTAGATACCCTCAGTGAATTGGTATTTTATACCTCCTTGACCGATTTAAGCTCTTACCCTTTCTCAGGTTCTTCCCGAGAGTGTTTATTCCTAGCTTCTCAGCAGCCACTTGGAGATCTGGATGCAAACATGTATCATGGGATATTTTCCAGACTTCCCGCACCTGATACAATTACATGTGCCACCCTTAGACAGTGGCACAGCCATCACTTACATAAGTGTGCTGGTGACCCTGCTGTTTCCTCTGAAATTATACCAAACATGGTGCCACTGAGATTCTTCTTGAGATGTTATTTTAGAAAGTTAGGTAGTTGCTTTTATGTCACACTATTCTGATTAACAGAGCTAAGAGTCAAGCATGTTGAAAAGGGATTTTAGCAGTAAGTTGAAAAGGCTTTTTGGGCAAGAAATGTGAATTTTGGGTACAGGGATGTTGAACTATTTGCATCTGTGGCTTTTAATTCTTCACATGTTTCTATTTTGACAGCTGTCTGTGCCCTTTATAATGCTACATTTATCCATATGAAGGCAGTCTATTGTAATATAAACATAATGATGACAGGAAACATAAGCACCTGAGGAAACTTTGACATTAGGCCCTGTGAATTTTAATGATGGAAATGTCTCCCCTGAACTGGGCAGCTCTGTACTTTCTATAAAGTGTCTCTGAAAAACTTTTTATTGGGAAGTACCTGTCTCCTGCCTTAGCCTGGCACTTCTGCTGTGATTGGGAACGTGCTTGAGAAGCAGCCCTGTGTGCCTGTCTCCCACCTTGGTTTGCAGTGGTCAGTATGGCCTGGCAGCTGCCACTGTCAGAACTGCTCGAAAGAACTGCAGGCTCTACCCTGGTGAGTCTAGCTGCAAGATCTGCTCATCTGCCCAGCTCTAGTAAAAGAGTGAAGGCATTTGAGCAAAAAATGGCCATTAGCCACAAGAAAACTGGTCACTAAAGCTCCTCACAGTAATCCCACAAGTCTTTTAGGGAGAACAGTGTTTCAAACAAAATGTAGAGTACTGTAAAAGAGACTGATGAGTATATGATTACCAACCTGGTGTAAAAAGAGCTTGTAGCAAGAAATTGTGCAACTGAGATTGTGAGATCTCTGGCCTGATAGAGAGTAAGCCAAGCCAGATATGGGCCAGTGTGTGGGCAGTGACTGGGAGGATTTGTGGAACAAGCCACTCAATGTAGACAGACATGTAAGAGGGGGTTGGACAAAAGGGAGGAGTTGCATATGTCTCCCAGAGTTATTACAATGAACAAAAAGTCCAAGATAATATCATCTGAAAGCAGCTGGATCACTCTGTTGAGAGCAGAAAATATCTAAGAAAGATATAGTGAAGCAATGTATTAAAATGCTGGCCATGTCATATTCTTGTCATAATAACCCTGGTTAGCCAATACCTGATGAGCAGTTGTAAAGCATGATGCAAGGGAAAAAAGATAAGGAAGTACACAGAGTTTCTGAAAGACCTTGGAGACCTTTTCACCTGAAGCCCTATGAATTGCCTCGTTGTTGTAAATGAGAAATCCATTGAATTGTTAGATGTTGTTATTGTGTCTGTAGCGGACAGATCATAAAATCATTGAATGGCTTGAGTTGAAGAGACCTTAAAGATCATGTAGTTTCACGCACACGTACACACCCCTCCATAGTCACACCCCTTTCCTGTCATGGGCAGGGACACTTTTCACTAGACCAGGTTGCTCAGAGCTCCATCCAACCTGGCCTTGAACACGTCTAGGGATGGGGCATCCACAGCTTCTCTGGACAACCTGTTTCAGTGCCTCACCACACTCACAGCAAAGAATTTTTCCATAATATCTAATCTAAACCTACTCTTTTTTAGCTTGTGTTCATTCCCCCTTGTCCTGTCGATACACGCTCTTGTAAAAAGTTCCCCTCCATTTTTCTTGTAGGCTCCCTTTGGGTACTGGAAGGCTGCAATTAGGTCACCCCAAATTAGGTCACCGTGTCTCTTTTCCAGGCTGAACAAACACAATTCACTGAGCTTTACCTTGTAGATCAATGATGCTTTCAGGTAATGGGGTGTTCCAGACTTTGATTTTCCATTGGTGGACTCCACTGTGCTGGTGTTGAGTTTCAGCAATTTGCTTGGCAAAGAAAAATTGGTCATAGCACATTATTGTCATTCTACAACCGTCCAAGTGGTGGGACTAAACCTGCATTTCTAGGCTGCTAAGGTTCTCCTAGACAAAGCTGCAGCAAGGGAAGAAAATAGATGGAAAGCTTTTCTTGCCCAAAGAAAGCACTTGGAGAAAATATAAGAGCATCCTGCTGCAAAAATTAATGTCAAGCTGTGCTTGGACTTTGACGCCTATTACTCAAGCTTGCAACAACTGTCTGAGAAATAAGTGTGTCTTAGTGCTACACAGAATCTATTTAGACAAATATTTCCAGGTTATGTATGGGTGGTTCCCTGTAAAAATCATTATTTATTTAGCTTTTGACTCCTAAAAGATTAGCTTTTAAGGACCAATCTAGCTTTTCATGCCTCAAGATGCAAAATGTACTGGTTTGCAGAGGGTGAACTGTAGGGGAGAAACTGTAGTATTGCTAATTTTGCCTACAAGACAAGTGATAAAAGAAACTTGACATCTATGACATGGACTCACTGGTGAAAGAGGAACAGGCCTCTCAGAGCAGAATTCCAAGAGTCCTGGGCCTCACAGAGACATGCATTTAGTGGGCAGTCGAACATCGTGGAAGTTTTTCCTCCATCCTTTAAACTGGAATTTGTAGTATTTCTGTTTATGCATGTTAGTAGCCCTTCTGAGTTCAGACAGAGCCCACAAATATAGCCGTTCCTATGAACAAATCCCCTGGGTTGAGATTTCATTTTGTACTGCCTTGGTCCCGTAGATCAGGGGAGTTTTCATCCACTGGCTCACTAAGAGCACGCACTACTCAGGTAATGGCCAGTCCTTGCCAGTGTCTTTCCAGGCTGAAATAGGCAGCCCATAAGATTGAATTGGTCCCAATGATTTGCCACTTTCCTTATGAAGCTGTTTTGGCCTCTACTTTTCTTTCCTTTTTCTTTCCTGTGGTTGTTTTGTTTTGGTTTGGTTTTTTTAATATTTTTTCTCTTTTTTACTTCCCTGACTTTTCCCTGTAAAAACTTAACAGCAACATGGTGGTGATAGTTTGCTTCTCCCATAAGGGTTTGAGTGGATTAATTGGTTAATATATTATAAATTTTTAAGATTTTGAATATGAAAAGAATGCTTTAGATTCAGACTAGGATGAAACACAATTATTAATCAGAATATTATTCTGGAAGTTCTGACCATTATGCAGTATAAAAGAAGTGCATTTATAGTGGTGTAGTTAGATAATATTCATTGGGAATTTTTCAGCTCATAAATTTGCAGTGAATGCAAAGATGGGAAAGAGAATAAGGGATTATTGTAGAACATGGCAGAATGCATGTTATGAACTCATTTAACAAGTCATTTTGCCACTGTAAAACCATCTTCAGACAGCTGCAAGGCTTTTCATGTACTGGAGCTGGAATAGGAGAAAAGGAACAGATCTTGGTAGGTTTGCTGCTATAATAATAATAATAATAGTAATAATAATAATCCATTTTCCCTTCCAGGCAAAGCCACAGGGCTAGATCTTGCTTGTTGTGATGTTTAGTCACCTTTGCACTTTATCTTACCTGCAAATCTCAGGCTGAGAATCAAATTGCAGTCCTCCTCAGCAGGTTAAGTCACTGTGATCCACCTTCTATTGTTAAGGAGTCATTGCTAAACAAAATGCAGGAGGAAAATTACCTGTCCTGGGGTGAAAAGCAGAAAAGCAATGCTGTCCTTCTGTCTTGGGGAACCTGAAGGTGATGCAGCAGGAGAACTCTGATTTTATTTTAAATTTGTTTTTAGCTTTGGGAACCAAACCTGGGGTGTTTTGTTTGTTTGTTTGTTTTTTGTTTTTTTTAATTCTCCCCTGCTTTCACAGCAATATTTCTTTGTGTGTCTGATATATAGTCTGAAACCATGACTTCTGTGCTTTCCTTTGAGTTAATATTTAATTCCTTCTTAAACATTAACTGTGGCTAGAGTTGCTTTTGTAAAGTAGGACCGCTGTGCTAATAACAGTAATAATTTCCTTTGAAAAGCATGGGAACAATATGGAGCACTGTACATGTCTGAAAAGTAAACTGTCTCTTAGTGACACACGTTACTGTTTCACAACAACAAATGCTTTTTGCTGCTTCTTTTGATGTTTACAGACTGTTTCTGCCCGGACTGCAATCCATGAACATGCTGTGGTGCACCCATGTCTTGTGTCGTCGCAACCTTGGTTGTGAAGCAAAGCTGTGGAGATCAATGTCCTCTTACTCTCACCAGTTCATGTGGTATTAAGTGCAAGTCAAATATAAATATATATATGTAGCTATAGCTACCAGATGAATGGCACTTGGCACAAACACTTCTCAACCACAGACATCAGGAAGAGATTTTTTTTTTTAAGTTATCAGACACCAGAGACTGCATGGTCCAATTCATATTAGCTCTTTCTGCAGAGGTGTCTGTATTGCCATGGTACCCTTGAGGTGGGAGCCTGAGTTGTTTCACAAACCCTCCTCAGTGGGCATTCAGGGCCTGGGGCTGTGGGCAGCAAGGGCTAGAAGAGGAGAAAACCCATTTCCAGATGCTCAGGACAGGCACACCTCTGCAGATGGGATCAGGGAAGCTATTTTATTCTGGAGTTGTCCGCCCCATGAAAGTCAAACCCATGCAGCAGGAGGCCTTACAGTGAAGAGGGAGATTGTCAGATTTAATGATTTTTAGGCTTCAGTTGCTATGAACTGTAGTGAGGGGTTAGAGACCGTGTCCATGGCACCCAGACCCAGCAATGGTGGCCGTGTTGGGTGCTGCTGGCAGGAGGAGGTTTGAAAATACTGAGCCGGGGGGCAGCAGCAGGCTGGGGGCACCAGAGAAGACACTGAGGACTGGAGGAGTGCTGCTAGGGTGGGCAAGGAGAAAGATGCATAGTGGTGGGACAAAAATTTTGCGGTAACTGCTCTTCCTTTTGTCAAGGAAGGAGTGTGTACACTGTGGTCACGTGTCCTTGCTAGATGCTGACAAGAAATGCTGAGACTCCACCAGGGCCTCCTCTGGGAAGTTCTAAAACCCCATGTATTTTGGGTTATTTCTGCTCTAGGGAATGATTAAGAGTCTCATTAGTGCTGCAGCCCCAGAGACCTGACTGCCCTTGAATGTCCCTCCATGCACCATCAGCATGGAGAGGTGTTTTTCTTTGAGGAAAAATGGGACCCCTGCCTGTGTTTATCAGCAGCTGGGAAAGGAGGTGTCCTCCTGAAGGAGGCACTGAGGAGGTGGAGGTGAGGAAGGAGGGGATATTAAGGGTGGTGGGTAGCCAGAAGTAAGAGAAGTCCTTTCTAGACGTGCATGGCTGGTGTAACTCTGCTCCTCTTGCTGATGCCCTTCTGAATGCAGTTAGCACAGGCTTTTAACCCTCCACCGATGCAATTAACTTCTCCTACATACCTTTTCTGCAGGGCAGGAATTGTCCTAATTATTTTGTGGTTCTGGCAAAATCAATTTTTGTTGTTATTCCCCCCACATTTGCATAGTAAGCCATGCTGACCAGTCAGCAGCTCTGGAGAAAGTATCCCAGAAATGCTGCCTCTCCAGTTCTGTCAGCCTGGGTGCCTACTCAGTTTATCTCCTTGGATGTGCTGGCCCCACTGAACTCTTCTTCATCCTTCAACAGCCCTAGGAGCAGAAGATGTTGGAGCAAAGGGCTCATTTGGGAGTTTGGTGCATACTCTTTTGCAGGATAAGTGTGAACAGAAAGCTGGGTCATTAGGTATTTCAAAAAAAGGAGAAGAAAAGGTTGAAACTTCCTTATTAAAAAAATCCCTGAAGCTCAGACTGCTTTGCAGTCTCCTCCTCTTCTACCTTGTGAAATGATACCAGTCCAACAAGATCCCTTACTCCTCCCCTTTTGCTTCCGGGGAAAAAAGAGACATGCAGAACTGCGAAAGACCTCCAGGGTTAATGACTCTAGGCACTCCTGTCTCAGCAGGCAGCTTGCATTTGAGTGATCCTTTTCTTAAATTCATGAGGTTTTTTTCTAAAAGCAAAGTATTTTTGGCCAAAACCCTACAGGGAAGCCAGGGCACCTGCATAGTGACTAGTACCTTTCTTCTAATTCTTAACACCACCACCCCTCCCAAAATCCAGTTGACATCAAATGTCAGCATTGTCCTGCAGTTTCCTCTGCCTGACAGAGGTAACACTGGTATCTCTCAGCTTCCAGGAGATGTTCCACTGCCCACCCAGCTGAACTGGGTGCCTGGGTGCCCCTTGCTCCCCATGCTGGCTGCCTGGCCGAGCTGGCTCTCTGCCTGACCTCATTTGTGTGTCACTGCCTCTGCCAGCTCGCCACCCTGACGGGCTTCCCGTTGGCTCACACCAACCTGGTGTGCAGGGCAACAACAGGCAGGAGTACATGGAAATGTTCTTGGTGAGGAGATGGGCCTCAGAAAGCTTCACACAAAGGAATGGTACTCACAAGAGACCAAGGCAGGTAGAAGGCAGGAGGCTGCCTTACCTATTAGACAAGGCCGGTGCAGTATGTGTAGAGCTAAAGACAGATAAAAATAGCCAAAATCAAGGTGAAAATAAGGGCAGATGGTCTAAAATTCAGCCTTGGGGAAGAGAGGGCAGGCTGCTATTTATCTGGAAAGGACAAGAAGCACCACAAAAGGCTGAAGGGCAGCACTTTCAAATTGGTAGCCAAGGAGAAGGATTTTGACTGTTAAACTTCTGTGTTCTTGCACTGAGAGATACATCGCTGCCATGCAGCGAGCCGTGTTTGTGTTAGGCAGCAGGTATGGGATGACTGTGCGCTGTGCAATGCCAAAGTATAAACTTCTCTCTTTCTTTGTATAAAAGCTCCAAGGATATCCCAAACATAAGACTCTGCATTTCAGATTTCTCTGTTTAGTCTGTGTGCTATAATTTAATCTAATATGACAAAATATTTGTAAGCACACATTTGGTTTGTCGTGTGTGTTTTACTGCTGATCCGAAGCAGAATTAACATCCCGCTTCTGATGCTCTTTCCTTAAAAGAAAGAAAAAAAGCCTTCCTGTCCAGTGCTGATCTGATCTTTTGCTAATCTATGGCAATCAAGTTTTATGACCCAGGGTCACACTAATCCTCAGTGGTCATGTAGTTACTATAGTTTCACTGATAGAACAAGGTTTGCACACTGCAAAGCGATGCAAGGTCTGTTTCTGGCTGGGGTAATTCTGAATGTCTGCACGGACCCTGCTCCGACCTCTCAGTCTCCCTTGTAAATAGATTCGGTGACTCTTTGAACCAAGGAACGCCCCTTTCCTGGTCCTTCAGCTCTTTCTTCTTTGCTCACACGATTCTGAGGGGATTTAGCATGGTTCTGGTCTTAATGTGACTTTGGAGATTGAAGTTGCATGGTGGGAGTAAGGGTGGGGGAATTTTGGCCCTGTTTCACAAAAATTTGTGTTGCTATTGACTTGCAGATAAAGTAATCTTCTTAGGACAAAGGTTACCGTAAAACTGCAAAACCATACAACTGGCGAACTTTATAGATTATGGCTGCAGATATTGCTAGTTCAGTGCTGTCTTAAAAACTCAGCCTCTAGTTTCTTGCTTGCTTGCTTGCTTGCTTGCTTGCTTGCTTGCTTGCTTGCTTGCTTGCTTGCTTGCTTGCTTGCTTGCTTGCTTGCTTGCTTGCTTGCTTGCTTGCTTGCTTGCTTGCTTGCTTGCTTGCTTGCTTGCTTGCTTGCTTGCTTGCTTGCTTGCTTGCTTGCTTGCTTGCTTGCTTGCTTGCTTGCTTGCTTGCTTGCTTGCTTGCTTGCTTGCTTGCTTGCTTGCTTGCTTGCTTGCTTGCTTGCTTGCTTGCTTGCTTGCTTGCTTGCTTGCTTGCTTGCTTGCTTGCTTGCTTGCTTGCTTGCTTGCTTGCTTGCTTGCTTGCTTGCTTGCTTGCTTGCTTGCTTGCTTGCTTGCTTGCTTGCTTGCTTGCTTGCTTGCTTGCTTGCTTGCTTGCTTGCTTGCTTGCTTGCTTGCTTGCTTGCTTGCTTGCTTGCTTGCTTGCTTGCTTGCTTGCTTGCTTTCTCTCTCTCTCTTTCTTTCTTTCTTTTCTCACACCTCAGACTCACCATGTCTCAGATTGGAAAAATAACGATTTTTACTTATTTTTTCACCAATTTATCTTAGAAGATAGGCTAATACCATATATCTGATTAGTGTGGGGCAAGGCACCCTCAGGTTCTTATCTGCTGTGTTAATCTTCTAACTAGCAGGTATGCTATGAGCCTGTTTTATGCTTGTGAAAAGGAAAACTCCATCAAAAAGTGTGATATTGCTTACATAAATACTGCCATGACTGCTGCTGCCTAATTTATTAGAAACCCATACAACTTCTAGAGCCCACTTTACATTGTGTTGATTTCTCAATCCATTGCTTTAAATTAAGCTTGAATTTAAGTTCACTGCTTCAGACTGCACTGAGAAAATAAGTATTGTCAGTTGGTATGCAGTTTTCTTGTGTGCTTCTCAGCCCCTGGAGGAAGAGCTGAGGGGGCTTGGTGTGGAGCAAGGCACAAGTGATACCGTGCATGGCTACTTAAAGTGAAGGTCCTGCTTGGTGCTGGGTGGGATTTTTCACGTGCATGTTCCCACCCTCCATCTCTGCCCTACGACCTGTAGTGGGGGAAGCTGGGCAATGCCTCCTCCTGTTTTGCTTGCCCTGCAGCTGGAGAATGTCCTTCTCCAGAAATGTCAGCCTGTGTCAAGCAGCTTTCAGCAGCTCTAAATTTGCTAATGGCATTAACTTTAAATGCATTTCCCCTTTCAGAATCTCTGCCCTTTGTCAATGGGATGGGGCTGGTCTCCTTTTGAGTTTGAAAGGTGGAAACCTTTCTTCTCACTTGCTAGACGAGCTCTATGTTGGATGTAGCAAACGCAGTTTGATATCTCCAGCAGACTGTCTCCTCTCTGTTGTGTATCTCATCCCGTAAACTCTTCTCAACCTGGAGGCAAAAGCTGAAATGTCACAAAGCAGGCAGCTGCTTCTTCCTAAAGCACCTGTGAGTCAGACCCCAGTGGGCATGAAGATGAAGATAGCCTAGAAGACTTGCAGGGGCAGGCTCCATTCATCTCCTCACAGTTTCTTGCTAATCTGTTTTAACCCCACCACACACTTTTTCCCTCAGGCTTAAAGAACAGTTCAAACTTCTTGTCAGTCAGGAGGACTTTGCTGACCACTGGATTCAGGAGGAGGCTAGGATTCAGGAACATCTCATCTGAATCTTCAACTGGCATGCATTTAAGGTGTCTGTGAGCTTTGAGTTCAGTGAATAATGACAGCTCTTATTTCCATTATTGTGAAAGGAGCTACTGAAACATTGGACACGTGACTACAAACTAGCGTTGTTGTATGCTGTCTCCTTGGTGATGCAGTTACCTTTCAGTAATAATTACACAACATTAACCATGATACAGAGATAAATTGTTGAATTATTTTTAATATCTTAGGAGAAGTTCCATAGTTGTCCCAGATGCAACGTAAGTATGCTGTTTATCTGAGAGAAGAAAGGAGCTGATACATAGAGATTCTGCTTCCCCCCCCACTCCTCCTTTTTTTGTTTAAATACAGTATCTTCCATACTTCAGGTTGATGAAGGTCATGTAGTAGTTGATGGAGAAGAGACTGTTGTAAACTGTAGTGTTATATGCCCAACATGTTCGTGTGTAGTTTTAGAGGCAAAAGCCAGTTTTCTGTGGCTTGATATAATACTCCCTGCTCTTTTGTTTTAGTATCTTGTAGCTGAGCTGTCTCTGGAGAGAGTGAAAAAGAATTTAGGCAAAAGAATGAAAAAGGCTGGATTGCTTAGCCATGAAGCAGAGCCAGGCTGATATAGGATACCACTGCCTATTGTATCTTCAGGCTGCAGTGTCAGGGTGAGGTAAGTACAGTTTGCTTCACTTCATGGGGCCTGAGAGGTTCTGATTTATAGCTGTGCTCTACCCTATGTCCTCACATTGTAAAATTCATCCTTATAGTTGAATAAATTCAAAACCCAGCAATTTTTTTTTTTCCTTTTTTTCCCTGCGCATTTGAGGTTGTGGAGGTGCACCCTTGATCATGTTTTCAAGTTATTTGCCACAACCACAAAGGCTAGAGCTGTATTTGTTTAGAAACAATCCATCCACACCCACTCCCCAGACAAAAGCTGAGTAGCTCACCTCATCATCTGGATGCAAAGCTTTAAGAAAGTCCAGGAATAACATAAGAATTTCTAAAAATGGGTAATCAAAATGAGATTTGTAGTTGAGTTCATGGTAAAACACCTGTAGTTTGATTAAAGCCTGCAAGATGCTTTAAAAATGTTCTTTCAAGAAGTTGGGTGGAAGTATGAATATTTTACAGAGCTGTTTGGGTTTTGTTTTATCTTGCATTGCTCTCTCTGAATAGCTACTCTTCACAAAAAGTGAACTAAAAGCTTTTTGTTTTGTTCAAATGTTTTCACTTAACTCTTTGTTAAACAATTACTTAGTTCCTCTCATAGTTTACTTTTCCATCCATGAGTATAAAGACTTGGAAGATATATTGGCTAAAAATAGATTTTAAACCTGAGAAATTATTGCAGTAGGTAATGTAGCATTTTTGTGTACATGGAAACTTGGGCCACTTTCACAGTACCACTAACAAAGACCTTGTGATTTCTTAGAACAGCACAACTTACAGCAGAGTAGTTTGCCCAGCTGACAAAACTATGGTCCTAATTTAATTGGCAATGATGATTTTTACTTGGAAATACTCTTATTTTTCAGTGGTGGAGACTACTAAAGGGGAGAGAGAGAGACATATCTTCAGGGTCTCATGTATTTTTTCACACTAAACATATGCTTACAAAGAATACTGAACCTGATGATACTCTTAAATATTCCCTTTCCCCTTTCTTTTCCCTCCTTCACTAGAGATGATCTTCAGTAAGGGCAGAAAATGGGAAGCTTGAAACACAGGAAGAAGCAATTGAACCATGACTAAATACAAGTAAATTTCTGATACTGCATGTGTTCTTTTTAAAAAAGCAAGTATCAAATCACACATCAGGGTATCCATCAAAATGAGTTATAACAAATAAAAGAACTGTGTGATAAAAGATAATCACAATTTAGAAAGCACTCTTCTGTATGGGAAGGTAAAAGAAGGGGATAAAATTTCGCTGGAAATGAGGCTTGCAATTTATTTTACAAGAATTAATATGGAAGAGTCTTAATCTGTTACAAAACACAGTGAAGTTCATTAATTAACAAATGATGTTAATAAAATAGAAATAATCTCATATTATTGCTTTTTATCTATATTACCTGTGAGAGTTTTCAATAAGTGTAGAAATTGATCTAGAAGATACAGGGATCTTTGGCTAAGTAGTTACTAAAATCCACAGTCCACAGTCCAATTCTAGAGTGCTCTGCAACAAACCAGCAGTGTTGCTGACTTCTGGGCAAGACCTGCCCTGGCATTATCCCTTATTTTTTTCATAGGTCTGCTATGGAGACCTTTATTTTTGCTGGAAGTCATGACCTGCTGATAAGGATGTCCTGAAAATTCACTTTGTCTATTCAGAGCTTGCTGTGGGAGAAGCACAGAAAATACCCAACCACAGTCACAGCATTAGAGCAAGACCAGGTCATGTAAAGCAAGGTTTTCTGCCAAGGATGAGCAGATGTTTGCAGGACAGCAGCTTACAGCTTTCCCCCAGCACCATCTCACTGGGGTGCAGGTGGTGTGCCAGTGTGTATCACAGAGAATGCTCCAGCTTGAGGCAAGCAGGAGAATGGTGGAAGGCTCTTGACTATGTCACCCTTGGCTTGGCTGCCCTTCTTCAGCAATTGCAACCAGATGAGGATAGCCCTGTGAAGGGGCTTGCTTAACATGCCACATGTGGCTCTGTCAGCCTGCAAATTTAGCAGCTACCTATACAGGGAGTTGGTTCAGAGCGTGGCACAATCAAGGTAATAAATTTAGAAGTCAGATTACCAGTGGTGGACCTTCCCTTTAAACTTTTTGGGTAAAAACCCCCTCTGTTGACCTCAGGATAGTACCATTAACCTTCAGCTTCTGGAGAACTATGTGCCCAAGCAGAGAAGGAGGAGGAATTTAGAGTGGTTGGTGGTCTATTTTGGTGATTTGTCTACCCCCAGATTATCAGGGCACTCTTTCCATTTTGTTCCCAGCTTTCCTTCTCTATGCAGCCTCCTGTTGATCTCTAATAACATCAGTCATGGTCAGTTTTCTTGTAAACAATTGTGCTTTTGTGTTTCAACCCGTGTTTCACTTTGAAATATGCTAAAGCTAAAGGAACATGTGAACAAATTATGCAAGACCATGAAGACTGAGGGGAACTTCCCTCTGAAACTCTGTGAGAATCTCTGAGTCCCAAACACAAATATTGCAATTAGGTTTTGGTCGTAAATATTTCTCAACAGTTTTTCTGTAGTTAGACTGATAGTATGTGAAAAAGTTCAGGCATCAGTACCCTTTTGGTTACCAATGGTCCTAAATGCACACTTTTGTTTGCCATTCTGCTGTGGCTCTTGCAGAAATAGAGTTAACATGCTAATACAGAGATGATGTGTGCTGTAGCAGCTAGGCTCTGCATCTGCAGTTCCTCCTGCAGCATAATTGAAGCCTGTGATGCTTTCTGCTGAGCCCCTTGGCTCCTTCCTCTTGTTTGTGTTGTAGAACTATCTAAGGAACTTCTGTGAGATGAGGTTCATGGTGTGGGTTTTGCTCTCCTCCACACCCACTGCTGGGTGCTCCAGAGGTTCTGATCAAATTCCAAGTTTGCTGCAGCACAGAGCCTTTATCAAGGGAAAGCATGCTGTATGCAAAGCATGTTGAAGTGCCCTCTTATGAAATGAGGTTTGACTTTCTGTGATATCAAAAAGAGCACTAACCCAGAATTTAATATATCCTGGGAAATCATATTTCACAATCTAATGCCTGGAGCCCTTTTCTTTTTAATATGAGGATCAGAATTCTGATCTCTCTCATGGTTTGCCTAAGCATTTTATGTTAAATGACAGTAAGTTAATAAGTACAAAATAGTGGGTGGTTAAGTACCATTTAGCAGCCTAACACTGTCTAAATGGGAAACCTCTTGGTATGAGATAAGGAGCGAATTTAAAAGAGTAAAACTAAATCAGTGTAGCCACATCTTGTAGACATTCCCGTTTTGATATTCAACCAGATGGGGTTCTTTTAGCTTACTGTTTATGAAGGCTTTTAAACTAAATAGTGAGCCTTACCCTGCCTTATCCTGGAACAAAGGACTATCCACGTAATGGAGTTGTGTTAGTGGATCTCTAGCTGCTCAGCCATCTTGGTAGGATTGTTTAAAGCCTTTGAGGCGAGGAGAGATACTGGAATGGTTGCCAGGGGACTTAGTGAAAAGAAAAAAGCTGACACGTGCTAAATGTGCAGTCACTTCTCCGATAACACGTGATAATGTGGAACAATGGAGTGGGCAAGCTTGATAAGAATTTCCAGTAGGTTTGCACTGAGGGAAAGGAACTGTGATAGCTGTGCAGAAAGTACCTTACCATAACCTGATGAAATGGCAGCTTCTGAGAAATGAAAGGAGGGGAGTGGGTGCCTTCTGCCTGAGCCAGTAATGGGCTGGTGAAGCCAGGGTGGAATTATCACACTGGGATACTGCTGCAAAAGCTGCTAGGAGCGTCACCTGCTCCTGCCACTGGAGTAATAGTAACAATAGCAGCAAGATAAGGTCAGACAAGGGGAATCTTAGTATAAATTATAATGGGGTTGTGGCTAAGGGCTTTTTGAAACACCAGTAAAAGTACTTTTGTAAAAGGGTTGCTACAATAGCTGCTCTCATGATGAGAGTGTAGCATCTCCTGTGGTAATCCTGCATAACACTGCATCATCTTTTTCCAGTGTCAGATGATACCACACAGGATTGATAATAATTTCTTGTGCTTTGCCTAGATATAAACTATGCAACCCTGCTTGACCTAGCAGTCAGCTTCACTTACGTCTTTGGAGTGGTTTCTTTAAAGACAAAAAAATAATGGATGGATGATGAAGTTTGGTATGTCTTGGATACAGGCAGAATACAAACAATATCTATAAATCCCTAAACATGTTGAGTATTAATCAGCAGCAGAAAGTTTCCTGGCTGATTGTACTTCTCTCTAGCTAAATCTGTTATCCAGAGCTCTTTATTCGATTTTTCCCAAAGTATTGCTAAAAGTCCTTCTCTGCTGTCTATTGGTTGCTGTCCTTTTGCTGGTCTTTTCTGTCATATATGCAAGGCTCCAGTTTTCTCTTTTCTTCCTCCCCCTGACACATTTTGCATTTAAATTCCATGGAAGACTCCTCAGGCTACCTGGCTTGATTCATATTTGTGATTTTTTTCACAGAATATTTTGCTGATGTTTTGTATCACCTGAATTTCCCGTTTCACTAAACAGTTTAACTCTCCATTCTATGGAGTCTATCCTGGCAATGCAGCTTTGGTGGGCCTCCGTGCTGGCACAGCACAGTTGTTTGAAGTGAAAAGAGGTGAAAAAATTCAGACCATGGAAGCACTTGAAGACCTTTCCTAGACTAGACAGAGAAATGTAATGTCCTTAATAAGGGTTAGGGCATCATACAGAAGCTGATCTTTTACAGAGAGTGCATTGGAACAGTATGCGAACATTTTAAAGTGTGCTAGAGAATACCAGTACTGTTCATGAGTGTGAAAAATGAAGGGACTTTCAGGACAATTTCAAATTCTCTGCACTGCATTGTGGGATGGAGTAAAAATGTCCAATGAGCCTCAACATCTCTTCCTGGGTGAGATTCCACTAGTTCAGTGGGTCTCTGCTTAGCAAGAGAAACCTTGATCTGCTGTTGCATATGTATAGATGAAATACAGAAATACTGTGATATCAGAGTGCTCCCAGTATGAATGCCTACACCATGGTGCTGTGACTGGGACAACTCTGTAATCGACATCAGCAGATTAAAAAAAATTGCATTGTAAAAAGCAAACTAAAACGTTTTCTTCTTTTTTTTTTTTTCCTTTTCAAACTGCCTCAAGAAGGTCTGAATTATATGAAGCTGGCAGGTTCAAGTGTGACTCAACTCATTGTTTTCATTCTCTCATTTTGGCAGCCTTCAGTAATTCCAGATGTTATTTCTCTAACCACATGGAAAAATTCTTATTAAAAAGGGGGGGTGGGAGGAAGAGAAAGGAACTGTTTTGCTGCATTTGGTACACTTTTACAGCAATGCTGATATTGCGTAGGCAGTGCTCATGTGCAGCAGGCACTAAGGCTGGCTGGAGGCATGCCCAGGAGGAGACAGCCCCAAGATAAAAGGCCCTGTGTTACAGGGCAGAAATGAGAAGAAAGCCAAAAGCAGCCAGCTAGTTCAGTGAAATGGTGTTCTGTCATTCTAGGACTCATTTGTTGGGAACTGTGAGGCCAGGACAAATGGGGAATTTACCCTGAACCCACTATAGTGAGGAAGCCTAGAGATCTATAGTATCACGTCAAAGACAGAATGAATGTTTTTCTTGCACTGTGACCATGGGGGAATATATAGTTAGCTCACAAACAATGCCTTGCTTTGAATGGAAAAAGGATTCATGTCTGCTTGGATGGTGTGCTTTTAGAGCACATGAATCCACTTACTTTGCTTGGCTCACCTATCATGTCTCAGCTGAGAGAAAAATGCAGAAGGCCCTTCATAATTTAATAATTAGAAGGCCCCTCTTATTTAATAGAGGATAGAGGCTTGTGTGTTATAGTAACATGACTTTTTAAGGTGAGTCTAGTCTTTCCTTCTGCATTTTTCGAAGTCTGCTTAAGGATCCAGGAATTCCAGAGGTCCGAACCTGTGCTAGAGGAGCTAAAGGACAAGCCCTTTCTGCAGTTCCCAGCCTGAGGTGGAAAAAAAAGTGGTGGACTGAATCACATAGCTACAGTGCCTTTGGCCAACACAAGGTAGACTCTGGCTGAGCAAAGCTGGCCTCCTATGCTCACGTTCCATCAGGAGAAGAGCTCTCAGGATGTGTTTGCAGCCCCCCTTTGAAGCCAAACTGCACCTTGTACCATCATTGTTGGCTTGCCTTTCCAACCCAGCAAGAACCTTGGGAGCATAAGCATATAAGCTGAGCACTCTTCAGATTTAGTAAAATAATGAATAGCACATAGAAGATCACCGGCTCTTTCTTGAACTATTGTGCAGAGTACTAAATCTTATTAATAAAAGCTGGTCTGGTGAATGCATTTAGAGCAGCAGGCTCAGAACAAAGCATGTGAGAGGAAAAATTAGAGTGCTTTTGAGAACTGTAGGCTTGCCCACAGCTTTTACATCAAAGACCTCACTGACACCTCCTTATAAGAACAAGTTTTGGAGTCTTCTCACTCCTAGGGGAAAAAATAAAACCCTTTCACTATGAAAAGAAAGGCCAGTCTGCATCTAATTGATTGGCTTGCCATGGTTTACCTCCCCTCCCCCTGCCCAGTGCACAAGATGCAGTAAAATGTCATGGTGCTAGTATAAAAGAGAAGGGTTTTCTGTCTGTAGGTGGTTCTGTACTGAGAGTGCAGAGAGGTTAAAAAAAAAAACAAAACAAGCTCTGTTGGGTCTCTTGTTGGTAAAAGTGAGAACTGTTACTGGAAAATATTTTTTTTTGTGTGATTAGTTGGTGGTAAGCCATGACTAATGCTTATTGTGCCGGTATGTGCTTGTGTTAGGGTTACCAGGTCCCTCCTGCCCCCTTGCTTGTTCTGTGTAGTTGATAAAGCCTGCTAAAACTTGTACTGTAAGGTCTTTGGTGCAGGGACTACTTTTTCAAGATGACTTGCACATCCCTTAATGCAGTAGGGGTCCTGGCTCAGGATTAAAGACATTGTGATAGCAAAAATAGTAATTTCAGTGGTGGTTCTTGGTTGCAGTGACCTTTGCAGCATCTGAGTCACTTCAGTTTTGGGACTCTCAGGACCCAAATCTGATGTTGGGTTTCATTCAGGGAGTGGAAGCCAAGTCTCCAGCCATGTTCATTGTGAAGTTTTCAAAATGGAAAACAATTGTTGATCCAAGTCCAAGACATTTTCTGGCTCCGGTAATCTTGTGTTCAGCATAATCACAATTAAATACATTCAGTATTGGGTTTAGGGGCTTAGTGGGATGTATTGTCTTAGAAGCAAGGGAAAACAATGCATTTGTTACTGGTTTTTGTTTTATTTTGGACCTTTACTTACTTGAGGTTCTCTGGTTTTGTGGATAACCCTGAGGATCTTCCTGCAAAGCTAACAGTGATTGCTTTTCTTTTCTGTGAAAATAAAAATGAGAGAGAAGGCCACACATAGCTTTCCTCTTCTTCAGGTATTCCAGAAAGTTCTTGCTCTACTAAGCTCCATCTGGCAAATTTACAAAAATCTCTGTCTCCAGATGATCAGTGATAAGACACTCTGCTGGGAACTGATGTGATGATGCAATTCTGAGAGTGAAGAAGTGCTTGCTCCAGCACTGACTCTTGGTGACCTACACTGGACTGGATTCAGATGGGGCTGCTACAGCCAACAGCAGCTACAAAGTTATAGCAGTATACATTTTTCAGAGCATAAAAAAAGCCTGCTGTAAGGCTTAATCCAAAATGAAAGGAAAAATGCTTGGAAACATTGCCTCTAGGTTGGGTTGTGTCCTTCTGACTATTGCAGGAAGAGGACACAAGAACTCTGCTGCCTGAAAGAAAGATCTAAAGAAGTGAGTTTTCACATGGAAAGGATTGATTTTTATTCTGTTCTCAGGGAACTGTTTTGAAGAGGTGTTTGTATATCTTGGTGACATCAGTTAAAACAAATCATTAAACATTCTGGGTTTTCAAATTCCTATTGCACGAGACAAGGTAGGGAGCACACGGTGGAAGTCAAATATGTCTACCAAAATATTGAACCAACCAGCCAGGCAAAAGCTGACAAAATTGTTGCTGCAGGATTTTTTCCTACAGTTTCGATTAGTTGCAGTCTTTAAAAATCTGCATTGATGTATTACAGGATGAGATGTTAGACAAAGATCCCATCTATGGACTGAGATTCCACCATTTTATAAGATCCTTCCTAAAGGGAAGTGTAAGAAAAAATGTTCCAGTTTAGAGTCTGTTGGTGCCTGAATTCTGTTAAAGAATAAGTGTTTGGTGTACTCTAATTCATCATGGTTCTCTGTACTCTGTTTGCAGATAGTGGTTTGCTCCGATAGCAATCCAGAACCACCGCTTGGTCATTAATGAGAGATGCTTTTCTAAAGTTGCTGGCCATCATTTTTCTGTTCCTTCTCCAAGCACTAGCAAAATCTGACATCTCTTTCCTCTGCACAAAGCAATTGTGTGCAGCAGCTCCACAGTTAGATGAATGGTTTATATATGGCAAAATTTTTCTATCTTTCATTCATTAACGGCATTGTGAAAAAGAGAATGTTAATATGCCACCTGTAAAATAAGAGTAAATAGGTAATGTGCTATTTATATTCTGTGATTAGACTCCTAAAAATCAATATTGTTTTACTTAAAACCATGAAGTTGCCTCCCATCTACAGTCTAAGATTTCTCATAAGAAAGAGGAGTTGCTTTTTTAGCAACAGGGGAAGCTGCTGTAATTTATAGCTAGGAGAATCAATAGTACCAAGAACAAACTAAGATATTATATTGCATAGTGAAGAGTATGAAAGTTCCTGAGGCCTGTGACAAATTGATCCATCCAGCAGTACAGGGCTTTCTTTTGATCCTTCATATAGCTCTCCTTATTTCTTGGCTATATGGAAAGCTGATCCCATCAGAAAGTAGAGGGAGGTGGAGTCATTGAAGGTAAATGCTAAGTACATTTTTGCAAGAGGTAAGGCAGAATGTAGCCAGTTTAGACCCAAACGAAGAGTTTACATAGCGGGAGAGAACTGTCTCTTTGAAAGCCTCTTAAAGGTATAATTGCAACTGATTATTGAGTTATGCAATAACAGGTATTTTTGAATACTAATGAAGATGAAGGATAGGTGACTTAAAAATTCTGCAGTTTCTGTATTCAAGGGATGTCTGCCAAAAGTAAGATTGTCTGAAAGTAATGTGACTATTTCTGGCAATAGTTAATTTTGAAATATAGTTGACATTCTCAGTAGTTTTAAGTTGACTCAGAGAAATCTTAGTTATGAAACTGCATAATGACAGTAGGGGAAGCTCCACACAGCAGTCAAAACTACTCCAGTTAATGTTGATTATAAAGTGGGACATTTTTAACAGAAGAAGAAAAAAGCAACACTGGAAACTGCCTATAGTGCTGTGAGGATGAAGTGTTACTTTTGTAATCCTAGGGAGCAGGTGAGTCTGGTCAAAGGCAAAATGGTGACTTGAGAAAGAGAATGAGAGCAAGAGTGTGTGAAATGGAAGATGTAGAAAAATTCTCACTGCTCAGAATCTGTGGAGCTGATGGAGATGTTGAACAGGGGCTGAATTCTGACCCTTGCAGGCTCTAGCATGTGCAGTGCCTGTCATTTTGACGCTATTTGTTGGCAGTCCTTCACCAGGGCTGAGGTTATCACAGTTGTCTGGTCCAGTGGAGACAGGAAGTGTATGAAGAATGGTGGAAAGACAAGCTTTACTTGGGAACCCCTTGCTTAATGGGCATCATGATAATATTACCTCCTGTGGTCCTGCCTTTGACAGTGCTCAGTAATGAGCTAAAAGAGAAGGACAGACTTAGTGGTGCTCCTTACAGTGAAACTCTCACAGTTTTCAGTAGTGCATTCTATTCTGGAGCTGAAGCTGGTATCCTTGAGCTTAGTAGCCCTTGATGGATCTCTATGTGGCTTGGTGCAGCTGCTTTTGGACTCCTTTCAGTGCTGACATTTGCAGTATCCTGTGGCAATGGGCTCCACAGCTGAATATTAACTAGTGCCAGAAACAGTCCCTTTCCCCTTTGTTTCAGGGTAACTTTCTGATGGTTTCATTTAGTGTGCCCTTGTTTGCCTATTTCTCTCTCTCTCTTACTACTTCTCTCTTCAGTAAAAATGGGGTTGTTTTCAGATCTATAAACACCCTTATATAACTTTGCATAAAAACCCCAAATTCTGGTATTTTAACATGTTTGTCAAACAACATTTCCTGAAGGTCAGTGATGTCCATCTGTTGAGTCGGTTGTGTGGTGGGATGTAGCAAGGGTGAGGGGACTTGTTGCTGCTGACACTTGCAGGGCCTCATGAGAGAGAAGTTAATTACTGGGCTCTTTGGGACTGTCTTAAAAGCAATTAGGCTGACCATTTAAGTATCATTATGTGTAGGTGGGAGACGGAGATATGGTCTAAGAGGCTGTAGTATGACTCAGTTGTTGTACTGTGCAGTTAGGATCATAAACTAAATAAAACCATCATCTGTTAGAAATCTTGTGTCTGAGTAGTAAGTGACAGATACAGTTTATCTAAAATCTGTAACTGCGACTCATCCTATTATTTGTAAGAAGAAACAAGTCAACCTGACTAAGAGTTTCAAGATAGGCCTCATAGTAGTGGTGCCACTGGTAGATGAGCTCATCTGTGTACAAGACTTTAGTTTCTAGAAAACTGCGCTGGAGTAACTGCTTCAGTGATCTCCGCCTGCCTAATACTGTTGCTTTTTATGACAGACAATGTAGGTCTTCCTGTTTACTTTCCCAACCAACAAGTCAGTCAAGTAACCTTTTAGGAAATACTGCAGGCCACTTCTGAAGCATGCCTCACTGCATGGAAACCTTTATTGCTGGGATGAATGATATTCTTAGATATTCATGGGAAATAAACAGCAATAGTCCTGACAGGAGGTGTTGGCAGCATGAAGTGTGAACAGGAAGCGATTAAAGATAAAAGGCAATCTCAGGAGTTACCTGTTGCTCCTTGTGTGATTATAGGTGTGGCTGGAACAGGTCACAACACAATGTAGCACCTGCCAACAACAAGCAAATCAAGATCCCAAGTTCGTGCCTCTCCCAGGTTGGCCCCCTGTTATATAACCAGGCCGGTCACATCAAATAAAATACTGGTGCTTAAGACACGCTTTTTAGCTTTGACTGTGTTTCTGTGTAGACTGTGCTTTGGGTCTTATAAGCAAAGCTTAAGTGACTCCTACATCAAGCTTCCAAGACATTTCACGTTAAAACCTTTACCTTCCTTTTTGTTATAATTATGCAGTGAATGAGGCAGGAGTCTCGGCAGTATGTGATCACCTAATAAGAACTGCCTCATAATGACAAGGGAGGAAAATGATGGTTGCACCATCTACCTTCATTAGTGTGTTTCTCAACCACTGTGAGTTTCATGGGTTGCTTTGTTTTTTTTATTTTATTTTTCTTTTAGTCCCAATGGCCACCTTTCTTACAGATTTAGTATAAGTTTTAAGTAACATTATATGTACTCTCTACATAAAGAAGGTCATGCATGGTTTCTGTGTGATAGTCAAAATATCATTGTGTTCTGACTTAAGGATAATAGGATGTGTATGACAAATGTGGGTTATATATTTTGTGCATGCTATCTCCTTGCATTTCTCTGCATGCAAAGCCTGAATCCTTGGGCTTTGGGAAAAGAGTCAGAAAAAACAAAATAATGATTAGTACCTAAGGTTTTAATGGAGCTCTCTGAAGCTAGCTCTCTTCCAGTTTACTACCTAGAATTGATACCCCTCCACACCAATTATGTAGCTTATCCTTCTCAGCCTCCACCACCCTGACCCTGTCTTCAGAGAAATCTTCTAAGTCAATGCAGAAGAAAGATGTTTTCCTGTGGGGAGCAGGACGTGCAGGTCTTGCATGGGGCATGCTCTTTTCACAAATAGGTGGCCTTTATCTGAGACCTGTCATTTACATTTTAAATAATGTGGTAAAAAAATGAGTGGACTATCCAGTGTAATTAGGACATGCATATGTAGCAGGTGAGTTCACAGGTCCAGATCTGAGTATCCCTAAACCAGTGGTGGTGAGAGGAGGAGGTAGAGGGAGGAGATCTTGGTGCTCCATACTAAAGCCCCTCCATGCTCAGGTCTGTCTGGTCTCTGCTCTTTCAGATGGAGAGAGATTATCACTGTCCCTTATTTATTCTTACCCTTTTCTTTCCCCTTTGTGATTCCTCTGTGCTTGTGTTTGCCTTTGTCGCCAGGTCTCACCTTGCTCAGGCTTTTCAATAGTTTGCCTAGGTTTAATCTTCTTTGAAAGGTCAATCACAAGATGAGCACTGTGTTAAAGAGCACAGTTTTGGTCAATCTGGAGCTCTGCAGTTTGGGAAGTTCACAGTGTGGTACTCCTCATTAGCTAGAGCAACCAAATTTACCAGCAGCAGAATGCATCTCTTATGCAACTCTTATGTAAGATACTCGGCAGAACGATTTAGACATAATCACTGAGGTAAGAGGGTGGTTCTGGGACGTATCCACTGTTCTTAAAATATTAGCTCATCAAATCAGCAGTAGGTAAGCATAAGGAGCAGACTAGTTAGCTGAGCAGGTTTTTTGTTGATGAGTCTCTCTAGGGCACTGCCCTGCCTGTGATGAAAAAAGACCCATCTCCCGTCTTGCAAACTGCTGCGGAGAAATTTGCTTAGACACCAGAAATGTTGCTGCATTCCCTCACCTGGAGAGGGAGTAATTGTTTGGGACACACATGATTTGCAGTTCAAATTCCAGCTCCTCCCTGGGTAGGTCTGTTTACTCTAAACTGTTGGCTGAGTTTGGGTCTAAGGGCACTTGCACACGCACAAAGGGCAAACAGGTTTGACTTGACTGAGGACTTCACAGCGGGGAGGTTGAAGGCAAACTGCAAAGCCCTAGCAAATGAAAGACATGAGAAATGAAGGAGCCTAGTTATGTTTAAAAAGTCTCAAGTATATCCAACTTTTTGTTTCCTTTACTCACAGCTTTGAGGGGAAACTGGCTTAAGAGGAAAAGAATAGCTAGACTGCTCCCAGAAGATGTGTATCTTTGCCCATGCTGTCTTGTGCAGTGCTTCCCCATGTTGTTTCATTCCTGCATTAAACAAGGCTAAGTGGCTTTACCCTCGGAGCTGTCAACTCTGGAAAGGATTGGGACCTTCAAAACAATGACTGAACTATTTTTCAAAGTTTCTAGGATTAAATGCTAGTTCTCAGTCATGCCTCCCTATTGTTTTACTATAGATATGCACATATGTTTTTTGAAAACACAGACCAGTAATCTCATGCATTTTTAATCACTCATAAAGTTAAAATTTATACTTTGCTAACAACTTTCAAAGCAATTTTTCTGTGTTGTTTCTAATGTTTGGGCAGAACAGTTCTTACAGACGTAAAGAAAAAAAAATCTGAACATATTTTGCTTTAGAAGATGTCTTTCACCAGTAGGCCGATGGAAATGTTTCTGATGTGAAGGGAGGGAAAGGAATCTGCAGAAAGAGGTGAGCTCTGACTCACATCTTTGGAGCTCATAAAGGCTTTGTTTGCATTAGCTCTGCCAAGTGTGCACTACTGAAGGCTTTGCACTGCTTTGGGGGCTCAGTGGAAGCTGTGCCTGAGAAGGGCTCTCCTGTAGGCATGAGGTTATGGAAGCTGGTCAAAACACAGCTGTGAATCCTAACAGCATTTGACAAAACAGTGAACTGTTGACTCCAAGCCTCATCTTGCACCTGCTCTAACAGAGCTCTGCACTGCCACAGCACCTCCTGGTGCTGCCCCTTACAGCACCTACCCCTGTGCCCCTCAGATTAGAGCTAGGGCCCACACTTTTGCTAAGGTTTTGGAAAATGGTGTGGAAAATGTTCTACTCTCATCTGTGAAGCAAAACAGAGACAAGTTCTTTGATTAAAAAGACATGGCATGGGAAATAAAATGAAGTATAAACAAGATAGCAAGGGAGACAATATTCATGTTATTTGATATGATTCAAACAAAGAAAAAAAAATTGAAGTCCCCCAAAAATTCAGCTCACTGAAGCTAATTGAGTAGATGAAGTAGGTGATATGTGGGGAAAAGCTACATTGCCCAGTGTAAAAATTCAAATTAATTTGCTTCAGGTAATACCAAGTATTAATTTGTTGAGAGCTCTGTACCAGCTTTCAGTGAATATTCCTGAGTTTTGTGGAAACTGATAACATATGAACCCCTATAAAAGTTTTGAAAGTGAAGTGTACGTTTGCTTTTTACAAGGATTAATATTCAGCAAAAAGAACTATACTGGGTCCAACACTCTTGCTATAGTTTGTATATTGGCATTTGGAAAATAAAAATAGGAATGTGAGAACTTGTGTGGACAGTAGAAACAGTAAAAGTGCTTTCTGGAGATACCACTTTGAGAGAGGAGAGTGATTGTGGAATAAGGCCTTGGAGTAGGAAGGTAAAGACAAATCCTGAGACATTGTGTTGTAAGGTAGCTTGAGCTAAAAGATAGTAATAATGCTGCCAAAAGGGAATCACAGAATATGCTGAAGTGGAAGGGACCCACAAGGATTATTGAGTCAAACTCCTGGCCCTGCTCATGACACCCCAAGGATCACACCATGTGTCTGAGAGCATTGTCCAAACACTTCTTGAACTCTGTCAGGCTTGGGGTTGTAACCACTTCCCTGGGGAGCCTGTTCTGGTGCCCAGCCACCCTCTGGGTGAAGAACCTTTTTCTAATATCCAACCTAAACCTCCTCTTACACAGCTTCAGGCCATTCCCTCAGGTCCTGTCACTGGTCACCACAGAGAGGAGATCAGTGCCTGCCCCTCCTCTTACCCTCATGAGGAAATTGTAGACTGTGATGAGAAGGATTGTGCCTTGTCAGTGTTCATTCCCACCTGTTTTAGTAATGACAGCTCTTTTTTTTTTTTGGTTGTTGTTTTTTGTGGGGTTTTTTGGCTGCTTGCTTGGTTTTATTGGCTGTTATTTGCTCTGTGAAAGGAAAAGTGAGTGCTGGAGATGGTGCCCTTGGGAGTACATGGGGCCACATGGCAGGGACAGGGAATGGAGGGAAGTGCTTGCTTCCTGCACCTCTGAGCTGTTGCAATGGTGCTGGTGCAAGCGAGGAACCACTGAAAGCTGTGGCAGCAGCTGAGGGTTTCTCTCTCCCACACTGGACCCCTTAAATAGACCTAGGAAATGAACGCTGTGAGCTGGTATTGCAGGTAATTCACAGGCATATCCAGGCCCTTCTGTACATAAGAAGAATTTTGCTCGCTCTTGTGAACATGCTGCCCTGGGTCGTCCTCCTGTTCATTTGTGAGGCATCTACTGAAATTTAATGATATCACTTGTGCTTTTATTTTAACCTCAGGAAACCTGGGCTGATGTTTGCAGATTGGAAAACAAGTGGCAGAACCAAAGTCTGAGATGTTTGTAATTTTCTCTTGGGGAGCAAAGAAGAAAATTATCCCTTGTAACTTCAGTAAGTCACCGCTGATATTCAAAACTATGTACTGTAAAATGTTTTTACAATAGAAAAAGAATAGGAACACTGCAGACCATCCAGCAGTAAAACAAGTATTTTCACTGAAGAGATAGAGGCTCTTCTACCCAGAAGCCTTCCTTTTTCCTCCATTAGTATGTATAAAAGACATACAAAGCCAGCTGCTCAGATGGATTAGAAAGCACTGCACCTCATCAATGGACACCCTTGTTTGTGTTGTTGAGAAGAGATTCTTAGTTAAAAAAGAAAGGAAGAAATGCCTCCCCTGTAATCGCCACTAACGAGGAGACCCTAGTGAAGTTTTTGTTTTTTAAAAGGCTTTGGCAAAGGACATTTTGGACTTTCGGATTAGTTTATGTTCCCTCCCACTCCCCACTTGATCCTTGAGGATTTGCCTGAGTCATGGATTTCTACTGGGCTTGTTAACTCTGTTGTTATTTTTTTTCAGTGAAGGGGATAAAGAAATCTTTTGGCGAGAGCCACTCACGGGGGATTAGCTGCGAGTGGACTGAACAAGGCGGTGACTCCCCAGAGGGGGTGACCCCTGACTCCGGGGTCAGGCAGTGACTCATCTTTGCCTCATAGCCAAGGCAAGCTGAAGGTTCCCAACAAGTGTTTTCTCCATCCTCACCGATCTCCCTCCGTGCAGTGACAGGCAGTGCAGAAGATGAGCTCTGTTATGACAGCTGCTATTCTGCAAAACTGGGGGAAATGATAAAGTAGATAGAATATCAAAGGGTACAGGAACCGTTATTGGAAGGAAACTCTAACCTCTTTTACAACCCAAAGGGACCCGTCTGCTTTCCCCCTGTATAATTTTCAGAGCTGCAGGGGTTTTCACTGCACAGCAGCAGTGTTTCAATTCATTGAAGAGCTGAAAGGTGGCAAGAGTGGCTTTTGGAGAAGTTTCTGTTATAGATGTTAACTCTATCAGTACTGATGGTATCATGGATGCTGTGGTGGTGACAGGAGAAGGTTTTGAGGGAGCTGCTTGCACAAGCTTTGTGAATTGAACTCGCTCACTTTGGCTGGGAAGTTACAAGCAATGCATTTGGGATGCAAAACACGGTAGGAAGTAAAGCCAAAAATCAAACTGAAAGCTGACACGTATCAGAGGTCAGATTATGTATGTAAGGCTAATATGTAGATAAGTATCACTGAGCAAATGAGTTATGCAGACTAACTCTGCTTTTGATAAAATGGGTTAAATACTTACAATATCCACTGTTTTACAGTCTTTGAAATCCTGACTCTACCAAAGCAGTCAACTGCATCCTTTTATCAGGTTATCAAAGGCTTGGATCAATTCATGATGAATAAATGTCCAACCTCCTCTATTGAAAGGTCTGTCTGTCGTTGTAGCGTACTGAAGGTTTTCCAGAAACAGCTGTGGAGAAGGAACCTTTCCCTCCCAGCTATTTTTGAGGAAAAGGCTTTCATTGTTGGAAGGGAGTGTCAGCTCACACAGTCAGGTTCAGTGATGTGTGTTATTTTTTGTGTGAAGAAGCTGGATGGAGCTCGGGAAAGCTCCAGTGTAATGTAGCATACCGCCTTAAAATGACATTTTCCAAGTCACAGAGATTAAGCTCCAGTGGAATTTAGCTGCCCTGGCATTCAAAGAATAGTGAGAGAGGGGAAAGAGTAGTATTAAATATACTATAGATACTTAAGTATATATGCATTTGATACATATTCATGTGCAAATACAAACATGTAAGTGTAAGATTTTTCCTTTCTGGCTATTAATTAGCAGGTGATTTCTTGTAAATGTGCATGGTAGAGCAATGATCTTAGAGGCCTTATAAGAGGAATGGGCTGCAGGAGCTGTATAAGGGCAATTAGGTAGGGTCTCTGTGCATGAGGAGGCATGAAAATAGGAAGAAGTTGTCTGAAATGTTGGCAAGGAGCAGGAGTAGTCAGGGAGGGACAGGTGATCGGCAATAAGGACAGAAAGAGGATTCCTTTAGGATTAGGAATATGACAAACTTTGTATCTTTCTAGTATCTCCTTTATCTCCCACTCTGTGCAGAACTGTTTTGGGTTTGGTATTTTTTCCCAAAAAACTCCACCTGATTGCAGGCGGTGAAATGCCCACTCAGTACAAGCAATCTTAAAACTGTTAGCCATGGGCAAGCACAGAAAGCTGCAGTGTGTATTTCTCCACCACCAGCAACTGTAATGAATGCATCAAACTTACTTTTTGCCTTGGCTGTCCATAGGGTATTAGATAAGGTTCAGAGTGTCCCTGTTGGTTGTCAGGGCCTTTCCTTACTGGGCTGAGGGTTCATGGCATACTGCTGAGAGCTCAAGGAGAAGAGCTGCAGCTGTTTCACTCTTTGGCTGCAAAGAAACCTCCTTCCATCAGGGTCCGACTGCTGAAGGTAAAGTGACAATGTGTTACTGCTGATCATCTCTTTTTGTCTGGGATATCCAGGGCCCTATCCTGCTCTTATGGCTCCTCTCCCCTGCCCCTGGCTGGCAGCATGTCTAGCACTAGTCAGGCCCTGCGTGAAACAGATTCAACCCACTGGCCTGGAAGAAAACTAACATGACAAAAAAGTGAATTGTTTGCTCCTGGGTTAATGAACTGAATCAGCTCAGTGAAGGCTCTAATGAACATTAGTTTGATGCAAGAGAAAGGGTGTGTTAGCATGGCTGGGATGGAGAGAAGAAAGGGCAGGGCAGGAGCATGGGATGTGCTACTTTTGGCAGTGATGTACTGTGAGAGTGACTCAACTCTGAAATGTAACTTCCCTGGGGGGCTCTTTGTACGGGACCATGACACAGGAACTCCCTTTAGTAGAAGCTGCACCATTGCCTGTCATTATCATAAACAGCCAGTGACATGTGTGCTGAAGCAAGAGATCCCCAAATTAATTCAGAGGCAAAGCAAAGCACACATGATAGATGTTGGCCACACAAGTGAAAATGTTACTGCAAGTCACTCCCAGAATGTAAAAGTAAAGGTTGTATCAGAACTTACTGGTGGGAGGAGTGTGTGTGTGTGTGAAATAAGTAATCTAGATGAAGGGAGACTCATGCCCACACTCCCAATAATCATTATAAAAGCACTGTCTTCCCAAAGAAGAAACACTGTTTCTGTAGAATATGATGAAAATGTGTTAATCACAGATCAATTTCCTTAGACTGAGTTTTCAGAGTATTCCAGGGCTGGCATTTATTTTGGTTCTCAAAACCATTTTTATCACAGCTTTATTAACATTCATATCACAAACATTTTGGAAGCTCTGTTTCATATCAGTGAACCAAATTCTTTTTAGTTGTGCTGTTCTAGAGGTCAGGGCTGAGACCTTTATGTCAGAAGGTGACCCAAGAGTTTGGGCAGAGTATCATGTTCTAATTCATTGAAAGTATGAAGAAGAAAGTTTCCATTTCATAGTGTGTTCACAGGCTCAGTGAGTCTGAACAATCAGGACTAATAAGTAGTATGAGTTAAGATTTTCCTTTACTAATAGAGGAAGGTTAGAAATTTAAGATTTTTACTCTCATGTCTTTTTCTGTTGTCATTTCATCCTCAACTTGCAAGCCTTTTTTTTTGTTGTCCTCTTTCGTTTGGTACGTGTAGCTAAAGCTAACAGAGAATGAACATATTGCTCTCTACCTGTAAGGTTTTTGTTGCTCACAATGTGAGGTGAAACCATTTTTTAAAAAGCAAAATTCTGTAGAGAGCAAACTGTGCAAATTCAGATGTGAGTGGGACACCAATTTCACCCCTTCTCAGCTTGCAGTTGGTGTTATTGACAGGCTTTCCATCACCTCTGTGCTTCATTTGCAATGGTGTGGTCTTTGGCAGAAGAGGTGAAAATGCTTCAGGCCTGGGTTGGCTGCAGAGACAGGCGCAGGACTCCACCTTTCCTTGGAAAGGCTCTGGTACAGTGCAGCAGGACTATGACAGGGCAGTCTGTGGGCTGGAGTTAGACCTAGCTGGCTGAACCAGGCTTACTGGTAGTAACTTGCCATTGAAGGCTATGAAATAGCACTTGAGGACATCACACATTGTGGGGTCACCTGTCAATCAACTAGCAGCTTTCCTGCTGAAACAGAACGTCACACAAGGCTCTCTCTGCCAAGACCATATCAGAGAAGGAATGAGCTATGCATTTTTGCGTTGGTTGCTCTTCAAGGGATAACCCTTAAACTTCAGAAAATAAACATGCATTTTTGTTCATTTTGATAAACCCAGCCCATCTTTAATACTCTTTCAACTTAGTTGGAGCTTTTATTGGTATACCTGAAGTGTTTGTGGTGGAGACATCAGAAAGAGCCAGACACTGTTGAGTTGTCCTTGATACATTCAGGATTTAAGAATTTCCTCAGATACTGCTGTGGCATTAGGAAACCTTGGGCCTTGCCCCAGTTTAGTCACATTTGAAAAGTTTGTCAATTCTTAGCAAGAGTTCTGCTCTTGCCAGAGCTGGCTTTTAGCTTTCACACATTATTGGTGTTAGCATGGTGATTTCTCCTTATCTCGATAAAAGTAACAGCCCTTATTCAGAGCAGAACTACTGAAGACTCTTACTTCAGGTTTTTCTTCTTTTACTCATAAATGCCCTTTGAAATAAATCTGCAAATGCAAGATATAATTCAGATCAGCTGGACCAATACATTTAGAGGCTCATACACAGAAAATAGGTGTTCCTCGTATGTCATCCAGGCTTTTTCTTTTTTAAATGTACTTGGCTAAAACATAATGCTTTTGTGTGGACAGCAGTACTGATGCCCTATTGGTCCACCCAGCCCACCACTAACCACCTGGAATTAAGTTATTTTTGTAGTTGGCAGATTTTCTATAGGCAAAATGGTTCTGATTTAGCAGCTGGATGGAAATATCTGGCACAATTTCATCTTTGATTGGTGACATTGTAGGGTAAGGCAAGTGTGATGTAAATATGGCTTGTTTGTATCTTTGCAAAGGGGTTGATGACAGGTCTGACTGAGTTACACAGGCATAGGCCACCTAATCTCCACATTTAAGATCTCCTAAAAGATTGGTGTATCTTGAAGCTGGGAATTGGGTAAATCTGTATTGAATTGGAAGTATCCACAAAATCTGAACATAGAGCCCAATGGGACTGTTGAATCTGGCAGATTTGCTTAACCAAGGTTTGCCATAAAATGCATGATATATGCTGATATTTTTCCAGGTGTCATGAAGTATTTCTTCAGCATTGTTTGAGAGGCCTTTAGAATGACAGTCTCCGTGGGGACCCTTCAGCATTTCTTTACACCTCTTTCCAGATGCCAAAATGATCTGTTCTTCTTTGCTGCTCTTTTGTCTGAGCTCAGGCAAACTAAATAAAGAGCACTTTTGAATCGCCTTCCCCTGGGTCTGTGCTGTCTAGGCTGTGGCTCTTGGATTTCTACAGGAGGAAAGCCAATTGCAAACGCGTACAAGAAAAAGGACAAAAATGGACTTTTCCCCCTCACAGTCCTCACAGATTAAGAGAACTTTCTTCACTTTTCCTGATCCAAGAAATAAATTCTTGAAATGAGTAGGACCATGGTGGAGTGATGCTTCAATATGGTGTTTGATTTTGTTGTCTCCAGAGAAGTTGATCCTGAGCACTGGGAATTCCCACAGGTCCCATTGGGGTGAGATTCCCTGAGCCTGTGAGTGGCTGGCAGGTTGCCCCATGCCAGTGGGCTGTAATTCTGAGTGCTCAGCATCACGTTTGACTTTGTACATGAGTTTGACCTTGCTGCAAGGCCCTCAGTCTCTGAAATTTCCACACATTTTTGGCAGCAGAACAGAGTTCAAATGATATTAAAAGAGATAATGTGAAGGTGACAACTGAGTGTCAACAAGGTCTCAACCATCAATCTTTCCTTCAGTCCTTCAGTCCCCCTGTTCTGGTGGAGGCCAGCTTGTTGACCTGAGTGTCTCAATCCCCTGATGTTTTTCTGGATGTTATTTGTCCATGGTTTAGGACAGAGACCAGTAATGTGGGAGCCATAGGCTAAAATAAATTTCCCTATTTCTCTGTATACAGCCAAAAACTGTGTGCATGATCCTCTTTTTGTGCAAAGATCCAGTAAGCTTTTGAATATGGGAGCTGTTAATGTGACAAGGCTGGGATCTTACCCCAGGTGTTTTTACAACTGCATGTTTAATCTGCTCTGAGCAGTTTCAGACAGAACTGTGATTTAAAATGCCTGAGCAGGTCTCTGCAAGCTCTGTCCCTGTACTGCATTTCATAGCACTGTACTGATGTTATGCACAGGAGGTGGCAAAGGGAAGAAGTGCAGAATGAGTAGTGGGCAGATAGTCTTCAGGGACATAGAAGAGGGAGCTCTCTTTGAATCATTCAAGTAATAAAACAAGGTTTTGCTTACGGGCTGACAAAGCAACCACTTACCCAAGGCTCCCAGCACTCATTCTGAGGCATTGTAATCCTTGCAGAAAATTTTCCCTCCAGCTCTTAACATTCGCTTTACACTACTTCTCTCTTTGCCTTTCTTTTTGCCTCCCGTCTCGGTGGTCTGTTCTGCTTGAATATGATTCCTGGGCATGCTGCACTCCTGCACCCTCCTGTTACATTGGGAAATGCCTTACCCATTACCTTTAAATAATGTACACTGTAAGAACAACATTTTTAAAAAAAAACAAAACCCACAGCACAGAGATTCAGACCTGTTCATTCCTTGCCTTTTAGTTCTGGGGTTCTGCTTTGATCCAGCCTCACAAACGTTAGGTCTGAACTTGTGCCAGTGTCTGATCTGACAGTGTTTTGGTTTGAAGAAACATGCCTTTTATTTTTAATATTTTCTTTTTTCCATGAGAAAAATTAAACTTGAGTGGTTTGAGGGGGAATATTTTAAGTATTTGGAACAGATTCTGTGATATGAAACTGTGTGATCCATAGCTGTTGAAATGCAAGTGATGGCCAAACCCTGTGCTTTTTCCCCCTGCAGTCAGAAAAAGGCCCGAGACCAAGAGAGCTGTGGAATCCTCCTAGGATCTACAATCCTCTTTTGGTAGGTTCATTAGCAAGTAAAACAAATGTAAATCAGTTTAAATAGAAAGCTGGGTTAAAGTTATATGAGTGGATAGTTCAAGAGGTGCCCTGGAGAAAGCCATTGCCACTCTTTGCTGTTGACCTCCGTGAGTTCCCCATCTCCAGAGAGTCCCTGCTGAACCTTGTGCTTTCTCCTGCACCTTGTGGGGGGACTACTTGGACAGACTACCTGGAGCAGACAGATGAGCCTTTTGTCCTAAGAGACATATTTATTCCCTCTTGTTTTGATCATGCGGCTGTTTTGGCAACATTTTGGGCAAATTTTTCTCACCGCCTGAGGTGTTACTTGGGTTCAATTCTGTTTGAAGGAAGAATTCCTTGTGCTGGAGCCTATCCTTAAGTAGCTCCAACTGTTTTGGTGAATGTAAATCAGAGTTTGGTGTTACTTACAGCTTTTCATTGCTGTCTACTTGACAGCTATTTTTGCTGGAAGGTGCATTTTGAGAACCAAATTATTTATGTATATGTAAAGAATGAAAAGTTTCTCTCAGCAGAGAAGCCTATTGGTAAATTCGCATTCAATTTTCTTTTTGGTGACGGGTGTCCTAAGGCCATGGGAAGGCTTTGCAGACTAGACAGTTGTATTTTGAGCTTGGAGTACACTTGGCAGTAATATGAATTGCTGAAGATGTCTGGGAGAAATAATTTTCCCTCAGTGTCTTGCTGATCAGTTGGCTACAGAGCATGAACCTCTGAACAGCACACAGCAAGTACTTGCAGCTGGCTCCTGCCCCCAGACACCACAGGCACAGTGTCTCATGTGAAGAAGCAGTATTTGAAATGATGGGGTTGTCAGAGAGCACTCGACTACACCTGAGTTTTAGGGGCCAAAGTTAATGTCCCCTGTTTGATGTTTGGAAGGAGGACTCCTATGCAGAGCAGTTAATTTCTGGGAGTTGCTGTTGTCTTTATGTATTCCTGAGGTTGCCTCAGTCTGCCAAGTGTGTGTCCAGCTGGGACAGTGATCTGCTCATCTCTCCACAACCTTATGGAGACTTCTCTGAATCTTTGCAGAGGAGTTCAGGATGGCAGTGGCCGTGGCTGGGACTGTAGTTCTGTGACTTAGAAAACCCCTCAGGTTCGTGGTGCCCATAGCCTTCTCTTTTAGCCGAGATTCAGGATATGCTCCAGGTCAGGTTATGCATCAGTTTCATCCTTACCTTCTCTCCCATCTGCTGTCATACACGATTACCACTTCTTTTGCTACAATGCTGAAGTGACCCTACTGCACTGTTTCAGGGAGCTGATCCAGCCAAAAAATAACTTGAAAAAGATGGAGTAAGCTGTGTGAGCCTGCTCCCCAAGAGGTCACATAAGTAGTGTTAGTGCTGGTCCATGGGAGAGAGTGGAAACACGTATCCTAGAGAGAGGGAAAAGCTCTAGCTATGTGTTTAAAACATTTATACTGCATATGACCTCAGTGATTTAGATAGGGAATTTATAAATGTGAGCTTTATCTAAGTCACTAATTGTTAATATTACCATGTTTGTCCTGCAGCAATATCAGGAACTTTCAGTTGTGATTGCAGCACTGCTGTGCTTAGCTCTGTGTGCACACTGGAGGAAAACTGCACGGTGTTTGCAGCCTCCGTGGATGTGACAAACACCACCAATGACAATATAAATGTGCTTCGCCCAAAAGAGCCACACTGTTCCCTATGAGAAGTCCCTTTCACCTCTCTTACCCTGTATTCTGTGCAAGAGGACAGTAGTTTTGGAAAGGATGCAGGAAATACGGCATGTATAACACTGCTCTATAAGATACACCTGCACAGCTTAGGGAGACTAGACTGCTGCATTGTAGGTTTTCTCCAGATCATAATAGTTAGCAAGGGATTTATCCTACAGGAGTTCATCTGAACTGCCAGTCTTGTCTTGAATGCCTCTGTAACAAGCCATTGCAGTGAGCTGTTGTCTTACCAAATGTTGTTTTAATTGTGTTCTCCTAAAAATTCACCGAATGTTCCTTATTTCTTGTAGCTGAGATAAAGAGAATAGTTTCTTCTTACTTATCTTCCCTGTGGCGTTCATAACATTGTCAGCCAGTATAAGCTGAGATATATTACAATTATTTTAAGTGAGATGTGACCCAGTCTTTTATGATCTGGGCTGTTAGCTGCTGAAAAGCTGCAGCTGTAGGGGTGAGAACTGTATGGTGCCTTATAAAAGGCACTTCCATGCTATGATCTGCTCTTAGTACTTCTGGGAGTTGAAGTACGTTCTTAGTTATATTCTACAAATGGAAGTATTCCTCTACACGTAGGTTCAGGTTTAGCTCTGTCTCTTCATTCAGAGCTATGAAGGATTTTTTTTTTTTTTTTTTTTTTTTTGATTTATCTGTTATTGGGTATTTCCTGCTTGCTGAAACATTGCTGCTCTGTGGTAGAAGTATGAATGAATGAATGTGAGTAACCATTAGGTTTTCTGCCACCACTGCCTAGTGCATGGCACTTTAACCTTGCCACTGCTTATTTTGATATTACTCTGGGCTGTGAACTGCAGTTGAAAGCAGAGATATGTAGACCATACAAATGGGCAGCAACACTGGGTGGAGAAGAGGAGAGCAGCAGGGGCTGTTATCCTTTTTAACCATTATTGCCAACCTTTTATTGCTGTACCATTTAAAAGCCAAATGAGTGAACTACAAGCCTAGAGGGGTTTACAGCTGCCTTCTTTTTGTGAAGATCATGGTTGCACATCTCAGCATGTCATCTGTTGAGGGCCACACTGCATCAGCTACTGCAGGTGCCTTAGTGTCGTTTACTGCTGGATGAACACAATGTCCTTTGGGGGGAAAAGCTGGAAACATTTGAGGAATTGGCAAGTTTGAGATGATTTAATCAGTTGTGATCAGTTGGATCCCAGCAATCATTTAGGGAACAGTTCCCTTACTTCAATTCAGAACAGAACTCAAAAGTGAATGCAGTATGTCCAAGTCTTGTTTCTTGTGTAAGTACAAGCAATATAAATAATTTACATCAGATCTTGTCTTAAGAACTAGGGATTGTTTCCTTCCCCCATTTGGAAAATCTAAAGATGTAATTAGATGTTACATAAATTGGATTTGACACAAGACAAACTAAGGAATTCCTGTTTCCTACCCCTGCTGCTCATGCCTGTTTCTGCTGCCAGTTTTTTGCTGCTCTGTTGTGCTGATGCAGCTGTTTGTGGGTCTATGCTGAAAAGGTTAAACATTTCCACACACAAAAATATCCAGCAGCAAAACTTTTTTTTCTTATCGGCTTACATCTGCAGATCCAATCCAATTTTATTTATACACATCCCTCCACAAAGTCACACTGATGTAAGGAATGTGGTACTGGACTGTGGTGTGGCTTCGCACCAAGGGAAAATGGGTAGCAAAACAGGAGTCTTTTAACAGAATTATGTAAACCCGTGATACTGGTAATTCCTGATGCACCCTCTGACCTGAAACAGCTTCTGCTTTCAGCTTGTGTGCACAGAGACTGCAGATGGAAGTGGCCTCAGCTGGTGGACTGCCTATTGGTGGGGTAATACTCACCAAACATGATATCTAGTGGGGTCTACCTCATTCTGAGTTGTTTTTATACCTGCTTTATATTTAGTAAGAAAGCACCAGTGTTCCCTCACAGACTGTTTGAATAGTAGCAACATACTGTATTGTTTGTATTACATACAAAACTCAACACAAACTGTCTTTAGTGACAGGAGTGAAAATGCAATGTTGAGAAACTAACCTACTGACTCCAGTTCTCTCTCTGTGTTTAGCTGCCTAAGTTCTCCATTCATGCCACAGCAGGAGATAGCTTCTTTTGTAGATCACTTAACATTTTCTACGACTTTTGCTTATTAGTGTAGAAAAGTTGGAATAATTTCTTAAGGTGTAATGGTTTTTCTCTCAACCCATGGAGTTCCTGACTCTAGTACAGTAAGGTTTGGGCCTAAGTTGCTGCACAGCTCTCTGAGCCTCTCTTTGAGTTCTGAACTGACATTTGACTGCCAGAATATCAAGATGGGTTTACTTAAAAGATGTTAAGTGTGCACATTGTTGGACTTCATCTTGCATCCTTTGAGCCTGCTTAGGAGAGAATTTTACTTTTCCTCTAACCTCCACAGGATGGGGTAAATGAGAATAATGCCAGATTTTGCCTTCTCTGAGCATACCAGATAGAACTAGTATGTAAAGCCCTACCAATTAAGAGAGATAATTACAAACTGGGATGCAGGGAACTCCTATTCACTTGCAGCATTCACCAGTGTAAAGTTTCTTCAGAAGAGATGCAGGGATAACACTCCAGGGTGGGAACACTTCCTTTTAAAATTACTAAGCAACATTATTGTCTTAAATGTAAATTAGACAATTAGTGGGGTCAAGAGACCACACAAAAGATTTTATTTGTTTGAATAAAATGCAGCCTGACATCAACTAGTATAGTAGCAACCAGATTTTCTGAGTAAGTGTGAATCACCATATTAGATGCAACTTCACCTTGTGGCTCACTCTCACATCTACTGTGTTCCCAATTTATTATAGGGCAGTAATTATTTAAATCCAGCTTTACTTGCTGTAAATACTGTATTTTACCTACTCTATTTCTACATAAGGGCTTGTTTTTAATTTCTATGCAGTCTTCATTCTATGCATGATGTTTCCTTGACTTTTCTCTCCTTGGTGCTTATTTTCTTCTTTTCTTGTGGGGTTTGGCTTAGAAGTTATGCAGACTCTTTTTTAAAATCATAAAGGCATGAGTTTAACAGATTGTAAATTATAAATCTTGAGTTTTTGGCTAACACCCATTGTTTTAGCTTTTACTACTTATTTGGCATGCATTACCTTTTCATTCAGAGGTAAGTAGTACTGCTAAAGCAAAAAAGCTGTGGCTGTGCTACAGTAGTGTTTTTCACAAAGTTCTTCTTGTGTTAAGGGCTGTAGATCATCAAAGCAAAATAAATCTGTTCTTCTCCAGATTATATTTTGAATAGATAAGGCAGACAAATGATGAGAGAAAAGATGCCATATCGTCTGGATCATGTGCAAAACGAACAAGGGTACTGGGAAGATGTGGTGAGAACATATGTGAAGTTTATAGTAAGTTGGAAACTGAATCCAAGTCATGTTTCAGTGTACTGCAAGTAAGAACTACCTCCTTTTCCTCCTGATTCTCCCATTCTAAATTTTGAATCGGCATGATTATTAAAGCTTTAAATAATAATTATATGTAAAGTTTTACCTGAAGAGAATGTGGAAAATTTTTATGAGATCCTTATTTTCTGGGAAATGTGGTTCAAAAAGCATTGTCTTGCCTTTATTTACACATGATAGACAGGGTTCTTGCCAGCCAGGCATGGATGCAGGGCTTCTCCCAAGTGAAAGGCACTGTGAGGCGTTTAAACCAGCAGAGCTGGAAGGGAAGAGAGGACAGGCCTTGCCAGTTAGGGAGATGGAGCTAAATAAACTGAACACTTTATGCAGTGGCAGGAGCTGAATCATGTGCCTGACAAAGCAGACAGTAGGCATAAAGCCTAGTTAGCATCCCCCAGTTATTAAGAAATATCTGACCACAGACATAAGGATGAGAGAATTGGATTTAATTTAATTCTTCAGGGGTCTGTGGGATTGCAATCCCATGCTTTTACAGCTAGAAGTGCAGCATGAGGCTGATGTGAAACTTAATATTTGCTTTCAGGTCTCTTAGAAGAGGCACAGCACGTGGCCTGGGCAGGTATGCTGGCTGTCCCTCTTGCAGCAGGTATTCAGTGGACTTGGTGAGAGAGGTTTTTGTAATTATCTTTCAGTATACAGACAGTTATTGCAGCATAAAGGAAACGAGACCCAAACCCTCAAAAGTTCTTTGCCTGACTCTAAGTGATTTCAAGGGCATTCAGGCCCAGCATAGCTCCAGGACTTGAGGCCAGTGTGATTTTGTGTGGTGCCACCAGCAGCACAGGCCGTGCCACAGGCAGAGCCAGGATTTCTAGGTGCCAGGCTGTTGGCTTAACTGCTGGACCAGACTACCTTTCCTAATCTTCTTTCAGATCTGTGCCTTTAACCTGTCTGTTCTGCATGAGGAAAACCACTGTGGTTTTTATGCTGAAGCTGTGCCTTTGAGCTGAAAAGACTATGTGCTTCTTGGTATGGGAGGTCTGTTGTGTTGAACTTGTGCACTGTGGGAATAAAAAGCCCAAGTTACAGTGTTGGGTGAGCAATACCTGGCACCCGCTCAGCCCAGACCTCTTCACTGATCAAATCCTGCGCTGTGAGATCTCAGCAAAGTAATAGCACGAATCACCAGAAAATCAGGAGTGCTTAGCTTGTGCTTAGCAGGAAAATCTTGAGGAAAAAGTCCACACAGTGAGCAAAGAGTGAAGTGGAAAGAAAAGTGTTTCTACAAACTCTTTGATCATGAATACATGTATTACATCTTTGTGTGCGTAAAAACAGAGTTTAATAAAAGCAATGATGAATTCTAGGTAATTAGGACACTGAATTTTACCGTGGTTAGAGAATTCTGCTGAAGTGTACTTTAAAATAATTCTGTTTGATGGCATGCGCCTGGCTTAAAAAAGTAAGTAAAGTTACTCTTCAGTTGCTTTGGGTCTGCACGTTAGAGTAGACAACCAGTAGATAATTTTGATGGTGATTTAGGGAAGGGGGAGAAAAAGAAATCCAACTGGGCACAGAGTATCTGTGTTCACTCCCACTGCAAGGTTTATTGATGCTGTCTGCAGATTTGTGTTTGCTTTACTGCTGGTAGTTAGAACTGGTGATCAAAGGCGAGTGTAGCTGTACCCATGAAGGGACATAATTGGTTGGACTCTTTGAGTCCTCTGTAACAATACTGGGTTTGTTGTGTTAGGCAGCGCTCCACAAAGTATAAAACATTGTATGATTGCTGGGGCAGTCGGTCAAATGTTTTCTTCTCGTCTCGATTCCTTTTATACAGGAAACCAATATAGCTCAGAGCCCAGGGATGAAAGCTTTAAACCTGGAGGGTGCCTGGTGTTTCCTGAGAATCTCATGGGGGAAACATTCAGTCTCAAAACAGCTATGCTGACAGATATATTTTTGTAGCTTATTATTTTTTTCTTCTCATTCTTTGTTTCATTTGAATATAATAGGCTCTTTATTTTTAAATGATCATCTGTTCCTGCTGTTTATATCCTCACCCAAAAATCATAATTCTCTGGGTTATTTTCTTTTTTGACATCACATTTTGGTTACTGTTGAACATATGTGCTACAATGCTTGTGTAGAAGGGGCATTGTTTATTTTCGACTAATAAATTTTCCATTTTCTTTTCTGCCTTTTGAAAAGAATGCCATATTCCAATTTGAAGAAAAAGGTTATGGACCTATTTATAGTTTCTGAATTTTGGCAGTGATGTAAGCATGTTGTGTGGTTTTGTGACTTCATGGGGCAAAAAGCTGGAGTTGCAGATGAATATGTAAAAATGTTATTTTCCTATTCTTTTTTCTTTATTATGTGAAGTGTAGAAAATACTTCTGATGCAACTCCACCTGTGCAGAACTTGTATATTTTGAGGACGACTCTTGGGTCCAAGCAGATAAGCTGCCCACGTCTTTAAGCTACCAAGGCAAGTTTCCCAGTAGACTCAAACATGCTAAAATTCAATGAAATAAAATGTACAGAATGGCTTCATTGCTTGGCAGTGTTTAAATGTGGAATATAAGCCACATGCTACTAGTTATTTTTCTCTTCCATACTTTCCAAAATTATTTGGGTTTTTTTAGTAATTGAAAAAGAATAGATACACAACTTACTGGTGAGATACTTTCTAAAGGGGACAAAGAAGCAACATAGGGTAGAAAAAATATTTTAGGAAGCATAACTTTGCTTACGTCCCATCGGTTATGGAGCTGGGCCTCCAAGAAGCAGTATTAACAGGAGCTTAAAGGTTGTGGCACACAGAAGACTGTCACAAAAGCGACACTAGGCCACATTAGTAAGGACATTCACAAAGCAGAAGAGTTCAAAAGAGATTTAAAAACTGTGTAAGCGGCAGGCAGCGTGCCTTAATCTTGCATTCTCCCTGTAAAATCTGTTTTAGTGTGCTGTCTGTGAGAAGCAGCCTCCTCTTGCTGCTGGCCCCGTGCCCCTCCAGCGATGTTTGCCCAACTGCCCTTGGTGTGCCAGCGCTGCGCCGCGCCCGGGCAGCGTGACACAAACACGTCACCTCTGGCACCGTGCAGCCGATTTCATTCCGAGCTCCTGCACCTTGAAAGCAAAGCAGGCTGGAGACCAGAGGTAGACTTTGCTCTCCATGCTGCCAGTGGCTCTGAATGACTTTTGGACAGTTCTTAAATCTGATTCTTAATTACCTGTCTACAACTAGCAACTACAGTGTTTGCCTCAGAGAATATTTGAGAATAGAACTGGTGGGAAAAAACACTTTTTTTTTTGTCCAGAAAAACTCTAGAGATTAAAATGTTATATATATTTGTGTATTTCTCTATATAATTATTTAACATAGAACATCAGTTTATGCATCTATAAATATATACATTTAATCTCCAGTTTAACAAATAACCAGATGAATAATGGAAACCCAAATAATGAAAATCTTCATTACAGAATATTTCCTCTTCTTCAGATTTGTTAAGGTTCAGTCATAATGCATCTTATTGAGACAGTTAAAAACATTGTTGGAATTTTGATATTCTGTGGAAGGAAATATTTCTGCTAAAGTGGGATTTGCTAATCAAAAGCTGTTTCAGGAATGCCTTCTTGTTGCTTAACTTAATGTAGTGCCTGGAGATTATTTTAAGCTCCTTGCAAAAGAGCAGCCAGAGATCCCTTACATTATAATTGATAATTATAATGTAATTAATAACTACTACTATGATTGCTTAACCCTTTGAACTACTCATGTTCTTTTTATGTGCTTTCCTTCTTGCACACTGATCATCTTAATTATTTCTGTTTGCATGCACTTAGCACCTATTAAAATGGAATTTAGAATACATTCTCAAGCAGATTAGAAACTATTTTGTATATTTGGAGGCCATCTCAGTGGAAATGAAGTAGCTTTTTTTCATCTTCCTGTGCTGATGGGCTTGGACTGTGTGTTGTTTCTTTTTCCCAGACCTTTAACAAAAAACTGTCTCTCTCTTTGCCTTTAACCTTTTTGAGCCTTACTGATAATGGCCTAATGATTAACTCTTGGAGCAATGGGGAGCCAACTGTTTGCAGTCATCCCAATATAGTGAATTCTGCCAGCTCTTAAAAGAAAGAAACTTGTAGAAATTTGTAGATTTGATACATTTTATAACTGGATAATGAATGGCTTTTCATGTTTCAGTCAGTATTAAAGGTGACAGACTTTGTCACTCTTCACAAGCCCCTTGGCAATGAGGATATTTTAAAAATACTCAGTGGATGGAGGTCAAGTATGCAAGTCTGCCCAGGAACTGTCTGCAAGACTGAACAAGTTATCGGTACAATTTTAAAGAGACCTAGAAAACCATATTTTTCACCTTCAAAATAAGTAATGACATAAAAGAATTAAACCATCTGCATTGAGTAGTCTCTCAAAGCTGTGAGATTAGACTTAAACTTGAACGTCACTGCGCTGAGGCTCTGGACTGTTTGCAAAGCCCTGTCTACACAAGAAGTACGAGTTCAGCTCTGTGTTTGTTTCTTTCCCTGGCTGTGATGGGGTCATTGGCTGCAGTTCCTACTCTCACTCCCACACAGCAATGGTGCAGCAGTGCTGTCTCTCACTGCATCAGCTTTCTGAGCTGAGTCGGTGTGCCTGCAAAGTGGCTCACACCTGCCGAGCTGCTGAATCATCCTGGATGTGCTGGGAGACCTGAGGCTCTAAAGTGTTCTGTAGCTCTCCCTTGTCCTCAGATAAGCCCTTGCCAGCTGTGTTTATATGGTATCTCCTGGGCAGTTTTCCTGTTCTGCTCCATCTGTTTCCCTCAGCGCAGCCTATTATGGGTAGGTGTCAGAACTTTTCCTTTTGCTCTCAGATCCAGATGTCTACAACACTGTTGAAGTACTGCTGACACTTTGGGATTCAGGAGATCTGAGTGATATGGGTTTTTTTAGGCTTAATTCTGAGATGGTCTTTCTTCCTCTCTGAATGAAGAGGAGTGATAAAATTTGCCTGCCTCATTGGTTCATGCAAAGGTGTCTGTGAAAGGTTTGGAGAAAGTAGGAAAAAGTAAAGTACTATTTGTGTTGGTAGTGTCATGCTATAATCTTGTCTGGATCTTCTATAATTTAAACACAAGACTTTAGGTTTTCTTTACCTCAGCTTGGAATCTGTTATATTATCATCACTGGAATCCAGGGCACTCTGTACACCAGTCACATACTAGGCAAAGGATCAAGAAAGGAAAAGCAATGGATGAAGGCTTCTTTCATGAATTGGAGCTGATATTGACCAGACGTTGCTCTTCTCCCTTCAGCTCGATAAGCTTGTCCAGTTTCTTCAGCCTGGTTGCTTTTATGCTGCCATATTTATTGTTATATGGTTGTTGCCTTTTTTATTGCAGATAATAGCTAATTGAGACTCGAGGAACTTTATTTGTTTAACCTTGGATCTCTGGACGAGACGATGGTTACTTTGAACCTTTCCAGCCTTTTGTTCTTAAATGCATTGAGAGAAGCAACTCGAATTTAGTGCTTTTATTGCAATTTTAAAGACACAAATAGATGCCTTCATTCTTACAAGTAACATCAAAAGGCCAGAGAGTCTGGAATGTATCAATCATACACTGGTCATTCACCATTAATCAACCTACACATGCCTGTATCTCTATCAGGATCTCTTCTCCTTCCAATATGTTCACTCTGCCCCACTGCTGGAGAAATACAGACGGGAGGAAACCCCATAGGGCCCAGTTGTCATGTGCTGTAAGTAAGGACAGCTTGACTTCCTGTCCTACTTGGGTATGAGTGTAGTGTTTGTCACATGAATGGGTCTGCGCTTCTTTATATGCAATGCCATTACTGTTCAGCTGTGGAGTTTGGATTTTCTGTTTGCAGTTCTCATGAAGATTGGTTAAAATAACAGATCCTAACTGTTGCTAACTGATTAGTTAATTTTATAACTGATAAAACCAATAAAGTAATAAACATCAAAGTGCTTGGGTGCAAAGTCCAAAAAATATAAAGTAAGAACAAACATGGGCATGCTTGATAGTTATCCCCAGTCCCCATGTACAAATGTATTTGTGTGTTATGATGCTCCTCTTTTTCGTGTCGTGCAGTCTGTGCGTCATCATTGCTTAACTCCACTCTCTGTGTTGTGCAATTTGTTTGGGCTTGCATCTCACTAGTCAATATATTGGTTTTTGTTAGTGCTCTAGTTTCATCAACTGAATTATCTCTTTGGATGGGAAATACAGTAAAGGAACAGATGTGTTGCTTTAGAAGGACAGTGTTCTTGTTAGTGTGCATAGGTGTTACTTAACAGAGGTTGTGTATACTAGACTGCATGCTTTTTGGGGTTAGCTAAAATAATACCGGATTGCATACGTAATACATGGAATAAAATTTTAAAAGCTCATTTCTACCTAAAGCAATGAAGTTAAAACCTACTTCCTTATTCTTTCCCTTCTGATGTTTCCTCTCAACCCAGTTATTATTACTTTTATGCACCAAAGATAAGCTCACTTGCCCTATAAATCTAGTGACAGGAAAACTCTGCCCTGGAACGTTTATGTTAACACACACAAGCTCATATTGCTGCTAGACAAGAAAATTATGCAGAAAAAAGAAAAATTATTAGATCACATGCAATCTGCAGTCCTGTAGGAAGTGTGTAAGAAATACAGAATTTAGCCCAAATGTCCCAAATTCCAGTCAGTATGTCAATGAATGAGCTCCTGTCTGCTGTTGATTCCTTTTCTCTTGGTCATCCACATCTCAGGTACCTGCTTTGTGGTGATAGTCCCAATAAGCACAAAATGAAGACAATATATGGAATATTTGGTGGGGAAATATAAACCCCTTGATGGTTTGTTATTTATTGTTGGGGTTGTTTTTTGGTTTTGTTTTTTTTTTCCTTCAGCCAGCAGTCTGCATTGTGGCAGAGAGGGCAGAAGCTGCTGGGTGCCGTGGCTCAGGATTACAGCTGAGCCGATCTTCTGCTGTCTTACCTTTGAGGAAAGGGGCCATCCCTCCCTTTCCCTGCTGCTCTGGTGGATGTAGGACAGCATGCTACACTCATTCTGTCCCCTGGTATGGCACAAGATGGATCCTGGGTAGTTTTGGTGGGTTGCTGAACCGGTGTTAAGTAAGGAGTCTACAAGTGCCAAGACCAGTTCAAGAAATACCTACAGAATTTCCCTTCTGTTAACCTCTCCAGTTTTCTGATTTGCTACCTAAATTTCTGTCTGCAAACAATAAGGAAGTCTTTGAGAGAAATTATTCCATGGTAATAAATGTGGCACAACTGTTCTGTAATTTTGCTTTTATTCACTAGATACAGATCAATTTTCTTTTCTCTTAAAGTCTCCTTTATGTTATGGGATTGTCTAATGACAAGCTCTTCAAAGGAGAGAAATAATATTCTTGCACACATGTAAGCCATCATTGTTTCCCCTGTTGCTCCTTTGGCTTGATGCTGTATTCAAGGAGTAATTGTGGGAAGTCAGTGCTCCTCTTCCTAAACATAAACTAGGCTGAACTGCACTCTTCCTGTCTGCTATTGTTAGCCAGAGCATTAGAAAATTGCTGTGTACCAAGTCAGTCATGGAGAAGAAAACAGCAGGACAATTAGCATTTTTTTCATAGCTTAATGCAATGCCCACCTTTTCACCTGCCCTACACAGGATTGTTTGCAGTGGGAACTATGTCAAATAGTCTTGATGAGAGGGATGATTTCATTCCCTTTAATGAAATTATATGGGGAAATAAAGCAAACAGATTCCCTTTTTTTTTCTCCCAGCAATGCCATTCCCTTTCAGACAAGTGTTAGCCCATGAAGGGAGCAGTTGTATGTTTGTTCAGCAAGCATGGTGAGAGCTTTTTCAAATTTATATAGTCTCTTTAGCTAAGATCATTATTAAATAATTTGTCCTTAACTTCCTCTGTGTAGCCACAAAAGAAGTCAGTGAGATTCTGTCAAACATGGAACCAGATAAGCAACTAGTTTCTATATGCCTTAGCACTTTCCAACTTCAGATTGAGATTGTTAGGTAAAAAAAAAAAAAAATCAAAGTTTGTATTTCCCGATTTATTCATTTGCAGAAAAAAAGTAGTATAAAATAAGTGTCAGAGAAATGCATGACACAGCTGCACACTATTAAGGAGGATCTTGCTATAAATTTGTTCTTTTAAAGCCTAGAGAGTTGGAATGAAACTTTCTGCTGCTAAAATGTTCTCTATCTATATGTCCTGGGGATTTTATTATTCACAGTCTTCTTTTGAGGAATTTTCACTGAGGTGAGAAAACAATGTTGGTTTACAGCAAGTGTATAATATCATACTGAAATTTCTAGTATGGAGGAACAAATTTAGCTCTGTTTTTGGAATTGGGTTCTAGCTTTTGTTTCTGTTGTTTAAAAGATACTGCAATTTTCTGAGCAACACATCTAGATGCCAGCTGTTTAGAAGACCATGATTTTCAAAGAATTAGTAACATAATAGTCTATTTTCAAGTCTTGAATATGGCTGATTTGGACCTGTGGAATAAGTCAACTTGATCTAATTTAATATTTTTATTTCTTTTGTTCCTAGTTTTTATAAGTAGAATTATAAGGCATCCTTATAAGATGGAGGCATATATCATTTAATAACATGATTCAGATAATCATTTCATCCCTTTGGTTAGGGTAAGAAAATTTTCTTTTTTTAAAATCACAAACACAGTGAACGATGATAAGCATGCTCAAAGTATTTTTAGGATAATAAGGCATGAACAAGTGTGGTCTTTCCACAAAGAGATTAATAAAGTGATTGTGTTACTATGGCTGAGCAATGTATTTAAGAATATCTAGTATTGCTATTCAAAAATGCTCTTTTAATAACCTTTTTGTGCAGATAACTGTAGGCCGGTGTGAATTTCACAGTGAAAAGTAAGGAGTCTTTTTCTGCATTGACTTGCCCAGTTTTAGAGCTGAGTTTGAAACTGCAAGTCTTCTCCAATAGAAATGGAAAGACAAGGATTCTTTTGCCAGAAAAAGTGAAAATTGCAGACCTTGAAATGTGAAATGAGACCTCATAGCTTGTGCTGCATTGAATTTTACTGACCTACACTATCTGTTGAAAAAGCTGGCTGGATTTGGGATAGCCAGCCGTCTTTGAAATATATGTTTGGAAATTTTGTGTTGCCGAAAAGTCATTATTCTGGGCTGAACATGGCTTAAAAAGTTGAAACCTGTTACAATTTTCTGTCAAAACTAAATCTTGGCAGGATTCAGCCTAGGGAAATCAAGGCCTTGTTCAAACTGAAACATTTAAATTTAGTAAAATTTGTTGAAGCAGAGTCTATGTAAAGCCTTGTACATGGGCTCATACATGATAGCCAGAAACACGGTATAATTTACTATCACTGTGCTTGAGAGTCTGCTTTTCAAGAAATTATATGAAATAGTCTCCTAGCAAAACAATGCTATCTTCCTTATCACTTGTGATCTGGGACATCATTGGTCTTTGTATTTTAGGGACTAAAATGAATATTCAGCAGTTCTCTAGGGGTGAGGCATAAAACCCTGACCCAACGGAAGTCAGTGGGTTCATGCTGAGGTCATATATATATTCCTATATGTTGGTTTTGCGTCATAAGGTGTTACATTCCTTCCCAGGTTTGGTGAAGTTGTGCTGAGCTGGAAAAGCATTTCTTGGCATAGGATTAATTATTTTGAAGATGTTTGTCCCATCTGGACTTCCTGGCCAAACTGTAAGAACCTGGTAGGGCAGAGAGAGGGTTGAGGAATGCCACCATAAGCTGTAGTAGACAAACCCTGTGCTTCTGTAGGGCTCAGGTACTGCCACTTTCACAGCTAAGGGACACACGGGATGACTAGTGAAATCTTGCTGACACTGGGAGAGAAGAGTTCACCATTCTGTGCATGAGAAATTTGCATGAGAGCATGGCTTATGCATAGGGCCTGTTATTTTAAAGAGGGGTGTAATGACTTCCCCATTGTCTGCCTGAGCACTCCTTTTTAATGTTAAACATCCATGGAACTAGAGTGGAAGCAGCCTCAGTTGGCCACATTTCTGAGAAAAGTGCATCACAATAGCACATTAGTCATCCTCACTTGATAAAAACAAGAAAGATGAATGAAAAGCTGTAGCACAATGTAGAGCTTGCTAGAGCAGCTTATATTGAAACAGCTAGGGGTTTTTCCTTGTTGTTTTTAAAGTGTGAGTGAAGACACCAATGCTCCTTGAAAGCCTCTCAGTTTTAGGTTTGAAAAACTACAGACTACTTGGGATTTCAGGACCTGTACCAGTGGTTGATTCAGGCCTTTTACCCTTTGGAAGAAGAGAAACAAAATTCTGGCTTCTGCCATGGCATTAGGCCATCTGATGTGTCCTTGGAAACAGCCAAGTAGAAAAGGTTTGCTTGCTCTGTGTAAACATTCAAGAGCACACAGCATTTTCTGGGAGAGCTGGGCTTTGTCCTGAGTCACTGCATTCCTTCTCCACAACTGTGCAGTTAGCTGCTGCCTTCCAGCATGTTGCACAGAGCAGCTGGATTGAACAGTGCTTGGGGCACATGAATACTCTTCAAATAAGTTATACTGACCAGTGGCACGATACTGAATAAACACAATGGCACTATACTGAATAAAGTCTTTCTCTGTTTCAGTGTGCAGTAAAGGGAAGTTTTCCAGGATTGAATAAATAGTGCAGTGCCAAATGTGAGGAGGATTTGTTGAGCTGTATGTAGATCTCAGAGAAAAAAAAAAGCAGATTTGATGACTTATGGAAAGACTTCTGCTTGTAAAAGAGAAACAGAAATGGTCTCTTAGTTGCTGGCAGAAAATAATAGATGGAACACTACATGCAAAAAACATGATTTGAGCAGTGGGTATGTTAGCTGGGCAATCAGGATGAGAATGATTTCTGTTTCTCGTTGTAAAATAATATATCAGTCAGATGTTAGTCATCATTGGAGGAAAGTGGCAAAACACAGCAGTAAAGACACCCCAATATACCTACCAGATGATGCTCAGACTGCTGATGGCACCAACCTCACATCTGTAAGTTCAAAGACTTAACACTTGGTCCTTCATTCCCACGTTTGCTCATCCAGCTGCTTTGGTTCTGTGGGCAAAATTTCATCGTGGGAGTCACTTGGAACTGGCTCATGAGTTCACTGGCATATGAGGAGTACTTTAAAAATATGAAGCATTTTTACATGTAATGTGATTTATAAGTTTTCTTTTTTTCTGTATGACTGATTTCATTGTAATTTCAAGCTGTGATGTTACACAACAGAGAGAATCACCCTCTGCTGTAATAGTCCCTTTTATTCTTTGCCTCTTATTTGGTTTGCCATTGAAATATTGGGACAAATGCCTCAAGAAATGGTGCAACAGTCTCTCTGAGGCTTTGGAGGCCTGGACAAAGCAATGGAAGGAATATGCAATGTGCAAGTTATGCACTAGGGAATCATGAAGACATTCAGTTATTGTTTTTTGTGTTCTGAGTAAAATGACTTTTGTAATTTAATTAAAATACAGAACCCAGGCTTGCAAGGTGTTCAGCACTCCGCTCCTTGTGAAGACAGTCTGTCTGAAGAGTGACAGATTTTTTTTCTCTCCCTTCCTATGCCTATGTACCACTGTGACATTTGTTCCAATCCTGACATAGCATTTAGGTTAAACATTTGGAATTGAAGTCCCTAACTTTGCTTAAAAAACTAACTCCAAGGCAGATAATAAGACTTTGAGGATAAGCTTCTACTTCAAATGAGTGAAAATATTGCTTTAAATGTGTTTAAATGTGTTTGTGTCATAGGAATTTGGGACTAGATTTGGGACTTTTTTAAACTTCCTTTTATTAATGTTGGGTTATTACTGGACATAGTATGTGTTTGTGTTAAACTAAAATATAATTGACTATAAAACAGTCTCGACACGTCCTGCTTTTTAGGAGGTCACTCCTATTTTCTTCAAAAAGTTAGCAGTGATGTATCCTAAAATATAAATTTCCAAATATGGATTAGATCTTACAATACAAAATAATGTTGCTCATGCCTAAGCAAATAATAAGGTCACTTGTCTGGTATTAGGTCTTAAAGTACGACTAACTAAAGATTTCTTAAAAAATAAAAAGAGGGAAAGGAAGAGCCTTGAATACAACTTCAGAAGGGCAAAGCTTTCAACTTTGTGTACACTCTCTGTTCATGTGACTTTGGACAGAATGACAGTGCAAGAGCAGATTTTGACAATGTCAAGAGGAAAACACCAAAATTTCATTCTAAAAGCGTCTGAGATGATGTGAAGCTTAGCTGCATGTCTTCAGTATGTCAGAGTTAAATGCAGTTGCCTCTGGAATGAAGCTGACAACAGAGAGTGATTAGGCAGTGTCTGTGACCAATTATTTATGCATCTCACCTTAAAAGTCTACAGCGACCAAGACTGGCCTCACCAAGAGTCTGGGTTAAGGCACCCACCTACGAGAAATGTCACCAATGTAATTTCTGTTTCGGAGGAGTGGGAGGTGATATTAGGTCTGAACTTAACTGTAAGGTAACTGAATAAGTTCCATAGATGTGTGTATCCTGCATTGCTCCTAGTGTCACTGGGCAAATCCTGTTGCTGCTTTTTATGCCTCTATCACTGAAAGTGTAAAAGGAGAAAGTGGAGCAGGAAAGAAAAACAAAAAGGTTTGTCTTCACTGTTCTCACTGCTCTTTGTGTGGCCTTACCTTCCAATCCTGATGCCCAAGGAGTTGCAGAATGACAATATTTCTCAAAACTCTCTTGGTTTTGGAGAAAACAACTACAACAATTATTTCTTCTGCTAAAAAGCAGTAAACTGCAGTTAATTGAGGGTGCAGGCAAAACTACAGAAACACTTAATAGAATGCATCCGAGTTTCCACATCCTGTGCTGAAATGAGAAACCAAGGAAAAATGGTAGATGTAAAGCTATAGTGATTTGAATGCTGGACATTCATTTCAGAGGCTGACTGGTGTTTTTGCTGAGAAGAGACTTTCTTCGGTTTTTATTGTTAATCTGAGTCAAAATATAAGCTCACAAAGTGATCATAAATGTAATGGAATGTGGCATCAAGATATGGTAGTCAGCAATGAAGGTGAAAATAACTTTCAAATTATCTCTGTTAGAAAAACTCAGGATGTTAGATGGATCTTTTCCTGTTTGAAAATATAAGGTCTTGTATGTCTCTGCAAAATGCACAGAATTTGGCTTCTAGAATTTCAGTACTTTGACAAAGCTTTAAAAAGCGCTGAAAATGAGGGAGTCCTTGCTCGAAACGTCAGCAACTTGGCAAGGCTTTGGATAGTTGGCATTAACATCAATGCTAGTATTCAGCTGACACCCTTGTTCAATGTATCTTTCTTACTGCAACTGGCAGGGGACAAGGGCTATTGTGACTGCAACTTTGAAAGCAATATTTAATTAAGTAAATTGATGTGCTCATTGGGAAACTGCAAATCATTTCTATGTGGCCTTTTTTTTTCCATTATTAAAGGCTCTTGAAGGGGTGCTTTTTGCATCCAATGAAGTTTTAGCTTTACAGTGAGTACTTAGCAGTTTGCATGCTTCAGCTTGCTGCTCAGTAGGCATCAAGGGCAGAGTTTTTCCTTTAAATATCTTCATTCTCTACCTACACTTTCAGGAAGAAATAAATTTGTTGGTGTTTGTCTTGTGCTGAACATGTAAATCATCCTTTTTATTAAAGGAGGTTGTTCAGTTCTGCTAAAGGAGCAAACAAGTAAAAAAAATAGCATTTCAGTGAGTTGCTTCCCCCTGCTCCCAAAAATAATTTTATATGCACTGTGCTCATGGAAGTAAAAAGGAGACATTTGCTAATGTTTTGGAGGGGAAAGCAGCTTGTGCAGGGCGATGTAACCATAATCCTCCACTTAGGCCTCCCAGAGAAGAGGGAGAAACCAAGATGTGAACACTAAAGGGTTAAGCACAACATTGAGAGCAATTTGTCTATTGTTTCTCTACTAATATCTTTCACCAACTTGCCACTCATCACCTTTTCCAAGTAGTCTCCATATAGCAACAAATGGCGCCACAGACAAACCAGATGCAATCTCATGTTTTCTTTTCATAAGCATTTGTAAATTTGTTAAAAGGAAAAGTATGGGAAATGGAAGAAAAATGTTTATTTTGTAGAAGCTGTACCAAGGAGCGTTGAGAACTGGGCTCTCTTCTTACTGTAACCCCCTGTGCTACCTGATGGACCTCTACAGCTCTGCATATATTTTGGTTTTCTTAAAGGAGTTGTTCTGTGTCATTGAAATGAACCTAGGTTCTCTTCACAGTACTCTTGAGAATCCTGAGCTTGTATTCTGAATATTTAGAACATGTTGACAGAACCCTAGGTCCAAAACTGGACTCTTATGTTCCACCTTTAGTTTGCTGATAATTTTTATCTCTCTATTTGATGCCATAACACAGTTTTCCTCAATGACATATCTGCATATAATTGCCATGTGTATGTTTTTCTGTCTGCAGCAAAATGGCATGAATGCACAGAATGTTTTTTTTTCCCAGCAATGCTGCTCAAAATCCTTAAATTTAAATCTTTCCTTTACTAGGTAAATTCATTACTTTCCCTTAAAAAGAAAAAGAAATCTATTGCTTTTTTTTTTTTTTTTTTGTCTCTAAGGGTCTTTCAGTTGCAGCTGACTTTAAAAGATGGAAAGCATTTACCTTCTTTACATGGAAAAGAACCATATGCTTCGTTTGAACAGAGATTATTTATTTCAGTTAAAAAAAAAAAACCAACCCCACAACAAAACAACAACCAAATACGAAGTAAAAAACCCCCATCCCAACCCCCAAATTTAGTAAAACAAAAAAGTCTCTGCAAGAGTAGATAGTCTGTATCTCTTTTCTTGCTGTTGAATGTACAATAAATAGAAAATGCCAACTGTCCTTATTATAATAGAATATTCCTTGGTTTTTACAAGTGTGAAGCATTGTTGTAAGAGTTACTTATTTTCCCTTGATGAGTTTTGTAACTTATGAAATTTTCACTGAGATGTACAGTGTAGGCTTTCATATCATGGCTGAGTGCTTGTCAGCAGTCCAGGCAGAACTTCTGGAGACTGGTCACAGGAAAAGATCATCCTCCACCATTCAACCTTCACAACTGTAGCAAAGGCTAGTCAAAATGCATTTAAAACAGCTGTTCCTTTGTAGCAGCAATTACTGTAGTTGTTACAAGGAAGTTAGATTGTCACAAATGGGAGGAAGATCAGTTTAACAATTGTAAATCCTTGCTGCCACTCATTTCTGAGTACAGGAGCCTTGAATGAATGGAATTAACTTCTCTTTCTCTAGAAAATTCAATTGATGGAATGTTTTACTCCAAGATGCAGAAGATCTTGTTAGTAAAAAGAAAATCAACATAAACTCCTTCCTGTCAATTGCACAACAATTATATTCCAAGTTTTTCCCATCTCATTTGATGACTTGCATATAGATGCATGCTTAAAGGCTGGTCGGCCTATTTGAATGGTAATGGCAAGATCTGGGAAGTTTATTGAGAAACCAAGAAAAAATGTAGTTTCTCTAATATATGATATTTTTTGCGACCTTGTGTCACCTCTTTGGCCAGTAGTGAGCTTTGCCATATGACGTTAGTGGAGCAAGGCTTTGCTAGCCAGTCTTGCTAGACACTGGAAATTTGCAAAAAGTCAGCATGAATTTCTGCCTGAAGCTGGTTTGAGGTATCTGTGGCCCTTGGTTGAACAGCAGAAAAGAAACCTTATGCTCAGATTTCCCTGACTTTTGAAGAGCATCTTGTCTCCTTATCTCTTCCGAACTGTGCTGTAAACACGTCTTTAACTCCTTCCAGAGCTCATTTCCACACGCCCGGCGTTTGGCTCCGCGGCTCGGTGAGCAGCCGAGCAGGGAAGCGGCGTTACACAGCCGCTGTGCTGCCGGGGCTGGCTCTATCGCGGCGCAGGCGGTGTCTCCGGAAGGCCGCAGTTCACGCTGCCCAGATGCTCTATCTGTGGGAAGCCCAGGAGCCAGGCCTGGAGCGCCGATGTTTTCCAAGCCCTTATCCGAGGCCTTGCCTGCTTGTGCGAGCGGGGTCACGCCGCGGCCCGGGCGTGCTCTCAGCCCTGACGGCAGATAGCACTGCCCAAGATGTTGAAGTTTGTGTTGTTTAGGCCACTTACAGCTTTTCAGCAAACATTTCAGAACAAAGTGATGGCGTTCCTCTGGCAGCTTGTGGACCTAAGAGCGTTTTTTAACATAAGACTTTGGTAGGAATACTGCCTCTACTTACAAGACCATTTTATGTAGTTGCTAACAAAGCATGTGGACTTTGCAGGGGCTGCGTGGTTTCCAGGCTGTGTTTTGCTCTGATCATTACTTTTTGTGTTTAGGTGTACATCTTTCCCAATTTTTCCATTTCCCACATATGCTGATGATTACTAAAGTCAGTCATATCATCTTTTAGACTATGAGCTTTCTTAGGATAGCTTGATCTTCATGGAACACCCAAAATAAGATTTTTTGTTTGTTTTTGTGGCAGATTTTAGGTTGTGGATACCTCATGCATATGTCAACTAATCCTAGGAACTGAAGAAGTAAAACTATTTTCAGCCACGCTGAGGGGATATTTGAAGCAAAATATACAGTCTAAACTACAGTGTCCTTATAGAGTAATGCAATAATATATTACTGAAAGGAGTCAATATTTTTCATAAAATAAACACTTCAGAAACAGTCACATTCCTCCATGTGCATATCTGGCATGTAAGAAAATACAAACAATTTGTAGCAACTTTATTTGTTTTCCACTAACTGTGTACAAGGCACATGAATCTCTGGCCTATACAACTATTTAAAATTATGTACCTGTTTTTATGGGTTTTAAAAAGTATTTAAATTTCATAATGTGTTTTTTAAACTTTTTTTTTTTAATGGGTTATTTGGTGTGGCATATTTCTGTTTAAGATTTTTTTTGTTTGTTGTTTGTTTGATTCCTGAGGAACTAATATTTTTTTTTCCTGAATATTTTACCTTCTTATACAAGAAACTTTTGTGTACAACACACAAATGCCCTGTTATCTAAGGTTCTATGATTTTTAAGTGTGTGAATAAAGGTTTTTTTCCTTTAAGGGCTGAAGGTAGGGTTCTTTTAACTGCTTCATATCCACATTCCAAAACCTATTTAAAAACCTGAGTCTAAAGTCCAGCTGACAATGAACTCTATTTTCAGCTAAAACTCCCTCCTCCCCCACTTCGCCACACACTGTTTCTACTGCTGCTCCACTTGTGATAAAGAGCAAAACTGTTGTTTGGCTGACATGCAGAAGGAGTTGTTTATCAAAAGGAGGCTATTCTAGGAGGATATGCTCTTTAAACAGAACAATGGGGATTTTGAAGATAACCAAATCAGTACTACATAGGTGTTAGATCTGTTTTAAATTGTTTCTGTGTTGGAAAGTAGGAGGGGGCCCTGGTATTCAGCTTTGAATCCCTGGCTTGCAAGTGTGAAATGGCTAAATCCAAATTAGCTGCCAACTGTGCTTTGTACTGCAGTTCATGCTTGTCTGTAGGGCCTGAGTACAGCACCTGAGGAGCACAGGGTGGGGGTGCACGGAAAGAGGCCCCAGAAAATCCAATTTCATTTTGTGATCAAGGTGTACCTTGCACTTCACCCAGGTTGGTCTGTTTTGTTTTTTTTATCTGCCCTTGGTGCTGCCTAGTTGAAGCAGCAGTACCTAAAAGCAAACCTACAGGCAGAGTCATCTTTGTCTAGTTAGGTCAGGTTATAGACACATCCCCATCCTGTTGATATAAATTAATTGGTTTCTGGACTTAAAAGAAGTATCAATAGCTGATAAGTGGGAAGAGAAAGCAGGGAACCGCATGGGGAACTTAGTTTGGTACAAAAGCTCAGCAGACACATGTGAAGCATTTTTTTTGCTCACGCCTTCTACAGAGAGAGAATCTCATCAAGAATAAAGGTGACCTTCAAAGGCAAGGGAGAGTAGCATTACATGTTCTGTCAAGCTCATGGATGACTGTTTCTATTCTTTCTGAGTTATGACAATCCCTAATTTTCTCTAATGAAAGCTTTTCTTCAAGTAGTTTCTCACATATTTTTGTTACTTTTTGAATGTCACCAGGTACAACTGAAAATCCCCCTTTCTCCCTTACTTGTGGTACATTTAAAAATCTCTTCCCAAAATTAAGAAAGTGAAGATTCCTTATAAATAATGCAGTATGAACTCCATTCTCCGCCCCCCTGCAATGCCTCTATGAAAAGAAAAGAAAAGGAGCAGAAAACTTTCTTCTTCTCTGGTGCTGGCCATATGCAAGTGATTTATTTAAGGTCACACAGTGAATTGTTTGCAAGAGAGGGATGATTGTCTCTGCTGGCCATCTGATTAAAACTCAACCTAAATCTGTTTGCAAACTTGCAGGTGGTTCAGGAGAACCTCTGTGACTGTCCACTCTTCCTGAAATATCTATTTTGATTGATTACAGAAGGTCTTTTTTATTTAGCTGGCAGGCATCTCTTGCCCTCAAAATTCAGAATTAAACTTTTTTCAGCTGTAAGGTTTCCTACCTTCTCCCTCCTTCAATACAAATGCAAGCTTAAATTCTTTTAAGTGTGAAAACAGCACCTCAGTGACCCCTGCCTAACATCACTGACACTATTTGGGATCCTCACCTGAAGCCTGGATTTATTTTCTTAAAGATTCCCACTAGGTAAACCCCATGGAAAAACTAACCCTTGACAGCTCTTGCTGTTTTAACCATCACCTTTTCAAGGCAAGGGTGATGAGGAGGGGCAGTTTGTTTATGCCAGAGCCAGTCTTGCTGTTTGTTTTCTATTCTGTCCTGAAGTGGTGCATTTTCGGAAGCTTTATCACACAGCCAGGAAGAAGTGACTCCGTGGTAATTCAGAGTAGGGATGTGCTTTGTGCAGCAAGGTAAGGCCTGTAGCCTGATTATTGCAGTAAGTTTTGACAGAGACAGCCCTGTCAAGGGTGGCAAAAAATGAACCCTTTTCTGGGCTTGCTCAGAGTGATTGCATTGCAGGGGGACACAAGGATATCGTGGCCAACGGTGACAACCCTGTAGTTTCCTGTGTTGTTCAGTCCTCTTGGAACTATGTGCTGTGCTCTGCTGTTAAGTGTGCAGACTGCTTCATAGGTATGTTGCCTGAGACTTGAGCTTATTAAACTAAAATTATTCTCTTTGACTGAAATGGATTCCTAAAGAGGGTTGGGGTTTAAATTAGAGTATCCCAGTGTAGACTTATAGGCCTATTGTTTACTTTCACGTTTGAAAATACTGCCCTTGACTTTTTAATTTTTTAATCTTATCTAAGTCAAGAAACCATACTTCTATTTGGCTGTGTGTTTTTTTTTTTGGTTTTGTTCTAGTAACTCTTGACCTGCTTATGTAGATTTAACTGACTGGGAATAAGGGTTGTTCCTGGTTATCACAATAGCTCATATACATTGACAGAAGTGCTGGAAACCAGGTTTTATGACAACATAAAGGGTAGAAAACCAACTTAAGAGGAAATACATTCCCATACTTGAAATACCAGAAAATGTAGTGGCAGAAACAAAACTTGCAGTTTAAAACTAGCTATAACTTAAACTAAACTATCACTTGCAGTGCTGCTGAAGTCCAGTGAACAATTCTCTGTTTTGTGTGTACTCACATCTGAAATTTTCTGTGTTGAGCTCGAAGCATCAATTGCTGCTGCTTGAACTCTGGTCTTGCTTTAATGATTGGGTCTTTGCTCTCCCGGCTGTGCTGGATGGAGCCTTTGGAGACTATCACAATGTAAATAAATACAATCTGTTTGTTTCTAGCCTGTTAAAAAAAGAGTAAGTTGTATGTGTCAAAGCAGGGGAAAAACTGTTAAGGATTCATTTGCATGCCTTTGAGATGCAGGAGGTACAGGAAGCAATGGGTTTAGGGGAGGGCTAGCAAAGTCATTCTGTAGGGGTATAACAATAGGGAAACGTGTAGAGTGGTTAGGTGCTGTTAGATTAGATTAGTGCAGATTTATTTGGCAAGTGGTGTTTATTTTTCTATTAAACATATAGAGGTACTTAAAGCTTGCAGAAAAGGTTTTATTCCACAAAATTCTTTATTCTTTATTCTCATTGTGGAGAATGGTTAGTTTCATGGGTAGGTGGTGGTTTTTTCTTTTTGTTTTGTTTTAATCCTTCATAGGAAGAAATTATTATTTTTTTTTTTTTAATAGAAATGCTAGACTAGAACTAGAAAATGGAAATGGCAGTAAAGTAGTACAGTAGTTCAGGTATACTGAATTTCTCTGCTGCCAGGATTATCCCTAGGCTGAATTTTTGTTCATATTTTGCATTCATGATATTTTCTTCCTGCCTTTGCCCGTGTTATTATAATCTTAAATGTGGTGAAATATGCTGACTTGTACCAAATTTTGTTTCAGCAAAGGAGAGCAAATAGAAAGAGCAAATGAATTCACAGTTGGCTAGAGCTAATTTGTGTAGTTACTAGCTTACATCATAGGCTTCTCTGTCAGTTAGCTGTTTGAAAGTAAAATAGGAGGCATAGCATGGCCTGAAACAGAGAGAAAGGTTGGAGTTTCAGAGGGGCACCATTGCCAAATCACCTCTCATTTACTTTGCATTTGTAGTTATAAACTAGGACACAGGTCTGATGGCTGCTGACAACCCTCCTCAATATTTGTGGTTTCCCTTCAAAGGTTTTATTTGCTGTAAACATTTTCTTGATGAAATTTGCCGTAAGGGAGAAGGCTGGTGCAAGACATGGCCGTGGAGCATCACAGAGCTGGACCAAGTAGCCTGTGGCAAGGCTCCCCACCTCTGGAGTGCCCCTCCTGCTGCTCCCAGGAGAGCCTGGCTCAAAGCAGCCACCCTGACTGTAGGAGGCAATGCTTGTAGCCACTGAGAACCTCTCCCGGAGGCACTTTCCTGGACTAGGCAACGGCTGCTCAGCACCCTCTTCCCCTACTTCCTTCTGGTACTGCACTCTTACTCCTCTTTTCTCCTGGTTTAGCTGCTTTTTCTTCTCTGAAGACTATGCAAATGCATAATTCCCTGTTGTTTACAATCTCTCTTAATCCTGCTGTGAGGGAGAGCTTATTCCAGTGCTTTTCTCCCTTGTAATGCAAGTAGAGCCACCATTAATCTTACCTACAATCTGATGGCTGGTCACTGGAGCTTCTCCTGACCTCCAGCCCCCTCCTGCCTTATACTCTGTCAGGTACCATTCTTTAACATGCACCTTCAGTGGATAAACAGAAAAATTTTCTACTCAAAGTGGGTGGAAAGGGACTTATATGATCTGTGGCAAATATATGTGTTTGCCACTGTATTATTAGCATAGGTTTTTCCTGAGTCCCAAATGCTGGCCTATTTGCCCATATTGGGTGACTGTTCTACTTTTTCTCTATTAATTTGCAGGGCAAATTTGAGCCATCTACTAAGTGCTACAATAACTGTGTGTAGACTAGTACTTTCTGTACTTTCTGAGTTTAGTTAAACTGTAGGATGGATTTGTATCTTTCAGCATTTCCTTTGACCCACTTTTCTGAATTAGTTTCCACTGTCCCTGAAAAATACTGTCCTGCCTCCCTTCTGGTTTTGCTATTTCCTTTTGTTTGCTGAAATATTTAATAAAAACTTGCAGCAAATAAAAACTATGTAAGTGGAGGAAATTTCCTTGGCTGGACAATACAGAGGGTCAGATTTTGTGACCTTGGTTTTCAGATGTATTTTCCTTAATTCTTAACTGAATGCAATTGTCAGGATTTATTTTTCTTTGCTTGATTGAACTACTTGCTTTAGGCTATCTGAAGATAAATCCATTTCTTGTTCAGTTTTAACTTTCTCGATGCTTGTGATGATGTGATTCACAGAGTGTTCCATAGTAGAAATGTTGCCTAGTAATAAACTAGTGGACTCCCTCTCTCTGACTTGATTGTTTTGAGGGCAGAAATGGTACACTCTAAATTATTTTAAAGAAAGAAGAAAGGAAAATGAGATGAATACTCTCCCTGTCCCTTCATAATTATCTCTTAAACGTGTGGTACGGTGTTGGAAACAGTGAGTAATCCTCACCTTCACAGTTCTGCCAGCCAGAGTGTTTCATGTGAGAGATGGTGTTTTGCTGACGCAGGGCTCTGCTTACTCCAGTGGGTTTCTCTTTGTGCTTATTGAGATGCCAGAAAATCTACTGCATAGGTCATGCAGAGGGACATTAATTTGGTGCCATCTTGTTTCAGCTCCTGCTTATCCTTATCATGTGCCTGTGCCCTCCTCCAGAGGCTGGCAGGGGCCCTGCGGAGTGGCCTGTGACAGGAATAGTTGGGAGAGTGGCTTCAGGAGTGGCCTATGACACAAGTAGCTGGCAGGCTCCCCTGCCCTGTGGGAGCTGGCTGGCTCCATGCCTGCCCTTGCCAGTGTGCCAGCCTTGTTCTACTCCCTCTTCTCTCATGCTCGCAGTGCTCATTTAAATAAGACAGTCTTGAAAATGTAGCATGGAAGGCTTAGAGGATGACTTTAGGCAGGATTTACATGATAGACACCAGATCCTGCTTGCGTCTCTACAGATATACCTGCTCCAAGTTTACCTTAGCTGCAGGGAAGTGCCTAGAATTACAAATGTGACCGAGAGGAGCAGGGCTTGCCTGTGGTGTTTGGAAGGGTGGCATGCGAAGGGTGCACAGGTTGGTTGTGTCAGGGTTTGATGTCTTGGGGCTACCTGGAGCTGTGTCAGTGCAAACCATATGTAGGAGGCTGGGACAAGTGTGGTGAAAGCCACAAGAGTATATCCTCCCTTCTCAGTGTGATGCACCTATACCAGGACTTTGTGGTATTGCAGCTAGGTAAATGTGGTTCGAGCATTGTAAAACAAACCCCTTCCAGATATCACAAATCATTCTTCTTTTGAAAGTTCTTCATTGTCCCAGTCTTCCCACACCTCCCAGCTTCAAATGCCTTACCTAATGCTCTAGACAAAGCATAATAAATCTTGGCCTCATTTTTGAATCTTCCGTTGCACACACTCCCTGCACTCTGGAGACCATGGCATTCCTTTTGTATTATTTTCCTGCTTTCAAGGTATATCTACTGTTTAGCACTCTCCTCATTCACACCATTACTCAAAACTGACGTCTTTGTCTGTTTCGTGTGAATCTGACAGTGTGAAATCTGCACCAGAAACTTAACTGTAACCACCTGCTCTTTTCTCTATAATTACCAGTAAGCAAGTCCACTGTAAGTATGTGTGTCTCCACTTTGGATGCCAAAAAGACATTGATAGCTTCTGAGTCAATCATCTGTTGGTCTGATGTGAAAAAAAATACCTCTCACTTGAGTCGGAACCTTGTCCTTCTCTCATCTCTTTACTGTTAGAGATTTCATGTGGTAGCTGTGACAGCTTGGATATTGCAACACTGTTGGGGCCCATATGGAGATAACCAAACTTGTCCTAGTCCTAGGTTTGAAAATAGATTAATTTCATAGAGCTAGCTAGCTTTGAAAATGTTCAAAGTCTACACACGCCTGGATAAACTTTAGAGGACCTCTCTTAGCTCTTATATTAGCAGTGTATTTCAATGGTTATGCTAGTGACCTTTTTCAGTACAAGAATTCATGTTAATTCATGGCCACCTAGAGCATTACTATAAACCTCTTGACTGTTCCATTTTTTGGGGCTTTGAAATGTAATCAAAGGTGGATTTATCTGATACTAAGAGATGAAACAGTTACCAGCCTTAGGTTTCCTCCCTTATTTTTGTAGGACGTTACTGCCAGAGTAAACTGAAATTGGAGGTAGTTTATGATCATGCTGCAGCCTGTACACTATACTTGCTCAGGAGTTTATCCAGGAGGATCATCTGATCCTGCTGCAGAATGGTGACCTCTGGCAGAGACACAGGACAGAGACAGCTGCTTCTGCTCTCCCAGCTAAACCTGCTTAAGGCAGTGGGTGGGAGTTGTTAATGCCATTATTTGTTTAATTGTAGGGCTAATAGGTTTGTGTGTGTGTGTGCACTTTATTACAATAGAATACATTAAATAGAAGCAGAGGAAAGATTGAGTGTGCTACTTTGGGAGCTCGTTTCCAGTTATTATTCCTTTTTATTAACGAGACAGTAAAAGGAAAAGTAACCAGAAGCATATTCTGCTTTAAACTCTCCAGTAAAAAGACAGCTCACCCTGAAATGTCTGGTACCATGGGGGTGTGCAGTGCTTTTAGGAATACAGGGCAAAGGTGAATTTTTAATTAGCCTGGTCTTCTTATTTTCCTCCAAGTATAGGTAGGCTTAGGTTTCTCAACCTTAGTACTAGAAAATAGGCAGCCAAGGGTGCTCTGGGAATTATTTGCTCAGGAAGTCTGTTAGAAAAATGGGAACCCAGAAGTTTTTTCTATTTTAATAAAGAGAGGATAAGGTTTTTAATGATGATAGCCTCATGGAAGTGCAGCTTTTCCCTTTTCCCACCCCCCCTCTGTAATACCCTTAATAAACAAAATAGAGATAAATACTTCGCAAGCTACCACAGGGATCACAGTGGTATTTTGTGAGGTGCTGTGGGAGCTGTCTTCCATGCTCAGGCCCACTGTGAATCTGCAAGTGATGGTCCTCTCAGGAATGAAGCTGAGGGCACTTGGCAGTGGAAAGTATCTTGCCCATAGTGGAGATGGTGAGAGAATTGGCAATGAGGAGGTGACTGGTCATTCTGCAAGGCCTGGTCTGGGGCCAGTTTTCATTTTCATCTTGTTCTCTTTCTGTTTTTCTTTCTCTCTCGCTTTTGTTATTTATACCAATGAGCAAATGTTGCTTATTTTTAGCAGCCTTTCCATTTTGCTCAGGCACTGATCCTAAGTAATGGAATGCCTATGGCCCTCCCTCAGGCACCATTCCATCACTAATAAGAGCAAACAAATGCAGGCTTTGGTGTAGGGAGTTATTGATTTGCTTCCAGGCAAGTAGGTGTTCGTGATATATATAAAAGGTGTGCATGCATACCATGTGTTAGCACTCCAACATCTTATGAAATGGCCTGGCATAATCTGCCTGGGGCTCTTGGTGAGAAATTGTGTTGTGTATCTCCATAAAGAAGCCTTGCAACTTGCTTATTTTAGAGGATATAAACCTCCCCCTAAGAGCACAAACACCTCCAAATATGCACACCCATTTCCACTATTAGAGCAAAAGCAGGGTCCACCCTTGAGTGCAGACAGTTCCAGTTCTGGGAAGCAGATGGATCAAGTAATAGAGGCAGAGGCAAGAGTTGCATAGATAGGGGTAGATGCTGTAAGCCCCATTTTTCTCCTTTTCTAATTTGGATCTTATATCAGATCTTAATTTTATTGCAGATGCTAACACGAGGGATAATGGAGTCCTGAGAGAAAGAGTTATGGGAGGGCTTCCACTGAGTTGTGGATGTCCAGGGAGCCCCTGCCACACAGATTAGCAGCTGGCAAACCATATCTTCCACTGAGTCTCCTAGCAGCCTTATGTCTTCTTTCCAATGACCTTAGAAACTATCCCTTGTCTAAACCCCTTTAGGCTGGTAAAAAAAAAAAAACCGTGAGGAAGGGTGTATCCAACCTGAGGCAACAAAGCTTATCCTTTCTGTCCCTGCTCAAATCATATCCAAAAGAACTTCAGAACGAAGAAGAAGCATCTACACATTTAAACTGCAAGGAAGGCGATTCAGAGTTTTAGGTCTTGCCCATCCATGCAAGTCCTGCATTCCCCTCAGGTACAAGGGATTTGCTGGGAGAACAAGAGCCCTTGGTCACTGTTGCCTACTTTGCATCAACAGTGCTTGTCTCTCCTAGACACATTTGTATTGCTGTCGATTAAGTGATTTCTAGCTCGTGCCTATTTCAGTTCCAGCTGGAAGGAAAGCAGGTGAGGAGATTGTCCCACACCCTCAGTGTTCCTGGGATCCCACCCAGGCTATAGGTATAGCTGCATAATGCTTGGTTCTCTCAGTAGGGTCTGGCTTAGTTCAAACACTTCCTGTAGGTTTTTGTCTTTCCAGTTTTCAGTCCTGACTCCTTTTGATAGGGTTAGGAGCCTACTTACGTGCAGAGGGAACTAGTTTTCTGCAAATGGAAGGAGAAGAGTGGCAGGGAAACATGACTCAGGCACAGCTAGAGCAACCAGTGAACCTGTGCTTAATTTACTAATGCCATATCTGTGCAAGTATTGTTGTTTTTGCCACTGCTTGGGAGTTATCATTGACTGCAATTGAAATATATTGGAGATAAGAAGAAACCTTGTTTTCATAACAAAGTAATGCTGCCTTTGAGAGGGACCTAAATACCTTTTGTACCATAGAACTTTGTAGTCTTTCCACCCTTTTCACTGTTCCAGTTGCTGATGGTTTTATCTGTACTCTGGCATATCTCCCAGCTGAAGCAAGTCCTCTCTGTGCCAAGTCCCTGTTTTGGTACTGTCACTCAAGATCCAGCTCTTATTAACTATCCTGAACCTGGTGGAATGGGGGAAGGTGTCTATTCTGAAGCTACTCTTTTAAATTTAGCTGTATTTGTGTGCTATGATCTGCATGCCTCTGCCCCCAAATTGCTAAAATTGCAGCACAGTTGTCCGGGGCTTATTTTTCATTAAATGACTCTTATAACTGGTATTCCCATTAATGACTATCTTAGTCTGAAATGCAGCAAGACATTTAACGTGAGTGAGATACAATGCCCACCTCAAATAAGTACAGTGCTGCATCAGTAGATGTTTTCATATTTTCAGGTAAGCAGGCTGGTGTTGGGGAAAAAGGTTAGTCTATTAACACCTCTGCTCAAAGCAAGCCAACTTCCTTTCTACATGGAATAATTATTTTTTCACATAAGCCCTTAGTGCCTCTGCTATGTTTGCACTTGTAAGTCTCAAACATCGCAATACAGATAGCCCTTTATAAGTGGAATCTGAGGTCATGTGTCTACATTTCAAATTGAAAATCGCTGTGCACGGGCTACCATGCACTGGCTTGTGAATGCTGTAGGTGTAAGGGCTATGGACCCATATTTCAGGTGTGAAGAAAGTAGGGCCTTTTTTAGCACTTAAAGCACCCATGTGTGCAACTCACAGTTATGAGTGCCTTTGGCAAAACTTTGTAAATTCTGTTGATTCATAGCTGGCACCTCACCATCCATATGGCCAGGATTACATATAAATATGTATCTGTCCTACACATAACAGAACCATTTAGAGCATCCCTACAGCATAAAGAGGAAGTGAACTTGGGCACAAAATTCACTCTGCCTTTGTGAAAGGCTTGCTGGGGAGAATACTGAAAGGGCTTTTGTCTGTCACAGGCCAGGACTCACTGGAGATTTTAGGTGGCTGGCAATCCATGTGTCTGTTTATACAATTCCAGCAAGAATTAAGGGTCTTTAACCAATCACAGTTCAGACATAGGTGGTGGTGGGAGCAGTGATTATAACCAGCGTGCCAAGGAAGTACAGACATAGGAAGGCTTCTATCCTGGATCTTGGATCCTGGGGCTTCCATGGATAAAATGTTGCAGCTGGAGTTGGAGAGGGTGTAATGACACACAAATTTTTGATTTAATCATCTTTTAAAGTCATGCCCAGGGCTGGCTTACAGAAGATGAAAAAAGCTAATGAACCCTGAGGAGGACTGATCTGCAGCTGTCTTCAATAACTTCCTTGAAGGAGGTCTTTTTCATTGCATATATAACCACTGCACATTGCTGTTTCTAGCAGCTGTGTCTTGGCTGCTCCGATATGCTCATTGCTGGAACTATCTCTTAAAACTCTGGCCAGCACCTGAAAAAATATTATTATTTAAGGTGACATTAACATCCAGGTTCCAGCCACAATTTTGAGCTGGGTACATCACAGTTGAAATGGGAGATGCTCTCTGTGCCCTAGAAAGCTTATTTTTCTATCTTTGAGAGAGGAAATGGGTGAAGGCGAGCTAGCTTTTTTCATCCAATGTGAGCTGGCTAGATGAGTCAGGGAGATTCTTAACAGGTGTGAGATTGTAGTAAGATTGGAGCAATCTGGCAGAACTGCAAAAAAATCTGATTTAAAATTCCCAAACTTTTGTCGTTTCACACTCAGTAGTGGGGCTAGGACAAGGAGCTTGGAAATGGAGCGTAGGACTGAATTTCAGCTTCTCTTGGTGCTGTTGCCACAAATTCTTGAGTACTTATATTTACTGTATACCTATATTTCACTGCTGTTCTAGACCCAGAATTTATACGTTGTGCTGCTGTATTCTGGCAACTGTTGGTCTTGCACCAATAGCACGACTTACAAGGGACATGGCCAAGTGATCCAGAGTGACTGTAACTATGATGGTGCAAGAATTTGAATTCAGACATTGAAACGGGCACATTCACAAAGAAAAAGGTTGCATTACCAACATTTGTTAACCAAAATATGATAACTAGCTTGGGGTAAGAGCTGAAGGCAGTCCTCTGTACTAACAGGCCCATGTGGAGAAACTGGGTGAACCTTGGGGTGAAAACTGCAAGCTGCTGAATGCAATGTTCAATACTATGGCTGTGTTTTTAAATTACTTCAGGTAAGGAGTCCTTTTGTCCTACCAAGTAAGAGGTGTTTAGATGTTTTGCAAATATTACATATTTGTTTCTCTTAATATGTTATTGGCTAGTTGGTATTTTGAATAAAAGAAATCATTGTGAGAGGCTTTGAAAATGAACTTTTTACAACTGATAATTTAATAATAATTAAAGGCAGTGAAGGAAACCTGAAACATTCAGTAGTTTTAGCGGTAAAACTGAGGAGAGTATCTTCTGAAATTCTCTAATCTTTTTGTTGCAAAAACTGAGGCAGGGAATTTATCTTAAGCAATTGCTTTTCGAAAAACATCCTTGCTAGTAATTTCCTTTTTATTCACAGAATGTCCAAGAGAAGGGAAAACTTCATGAAGAAAAAAAAAGAATATTGCAACTCACTGCTAAAGGCGCTAATACGACGCTAACGAACCATAGCCTTTCCAAAGCATAGCTGGCAACATTACCACTCATCTGTGCCGAGTGGGATGTGCAAGCAGAAGTCAGGGCTGAAAACCCTCCACCTGTTTTCAGAAAGTAAGTGAGCACACACTGAAGTTACTCAGCGTATTCACTGTCTTCGGCAGTCCGGGTGATGTTGTTACTACTACTTTTCTGCTGTCTCATATCTCCTACCACCATGTGCCAGCTGATAGGGGAACTGTGACATACCACACCCCCGCGGCCAGGAAGGGGATCACATGGACTGGTCTCATCCAGAGCACTTTAAAGAAACTGATAAGCTCTATCTCATTTAACTTGGCCTTTGGAAGACGCTTGTGGAAATTTCTGCAAAGGAGGTGACATCAGTTGTTGTCACAGCTGCTGTGTAAGTCTGCAAGGCTCTGTCTGCTCAGTATCTGCCTGGGGTGTGTATGCGTGTGCAAGTAGATATTGTTCATAGATTGCATTTAAATCAAAACCAGTCCATATGAAGCTGGCAAGAATGTTCACTTGCTCAGAATAGGTGCATTACTATCGAGACTTGAGGCAAGGATGGAGTACGTAAACTTAATAAAGCACGAAGACAACCAGCTTTGGAGGGCTGGCGCGTACATTTGAAACAAACCTTCTCCCTGGGGAATTCCAAGTGTTAGCATGTGGGACATACTCCAGCTGCTAGCTGCTCGGACTTAAAATAAACCAGGCAAAATCCCATATTCAGGTTCTACCAACTGAGGCAGGCTGCTATTGCAAATGTTTCGTCTCCCTTTTTCTCCCAGTTAGGCCAGAATGACAACAAATATTTTTGAAAGGGCATTTAAACCCTTAGTATTTTACACAGCTTTCCTTATGCTTCCTTGTAGTGACGTGTTTCTCAACCCAGTTGTAAATTTAGCAAAGAATCTGGTTTGTACAGGTTGAAACACTGTCCCAGGAAGGCTGGAATTAAAAAACAGGGTGAGAAGGAGTATTTCTAGGTTGTGTGACAATAATGTTGCTACCAATACTGCTTTCCTAATCCTAGGTGCTTTAAAAATCTCAGCATGACTTCATTTACAGAGAACTATTCGCCTTGTTGAACTGTGGAGACCCTTTTTTTTAAAGAGAAACACATGTGACTTAAGGATGGTTGCTTCTTTCTTCTTTCTTAACATATTGAAGAGGAAATAATTTAATGTGTCTCTGGAAGACTCCATAACAGGATTTCAGGGGAAAAAAAGATGTCTGGGAGTTGTATGATTGTTTGACAACTAGAATATGAATAACTTTGAGGAGGTCTGAAAATAGACTACAGTACTGTTTGCTTTGTCTTGTGGTTTGAAATTTACTTCAGAACTTTTTAAAAATTTTATTTTAATAACCCTCTGACTACCATTTATTTCTAAGGTACTGAGATACTTGGGAGTGGTGGGAAACATTCAATTTAATGCAATCTATGCAAATAATGTCTAATTTTTTTTTCAGCAGTAGCCTATGTGAAACTTCATTCATCAAGACTACTCAGTTTTTCTGTGATAAAACCTGTTGTGCAACATAAAACACAACATTTAGGAATTCAATGCTCTTATTACTGTCAAAGCATAGATATTAAGCTCTATCAGTCAGCTTGAAAACTTTATACAAGTGACTGACATAACCAACCTTCCTGTTTCTTCTCTTCTGCTTGAGACACAGACACACAAATTCTTGCTCAAATCAACAGGCTTATCCAGGATGTATTTATAAGGGTGAACTCTGCCAGGCTTTGATTAATCATATACAGTGCTGGGAATATCTTTTGAAGGTATCCTGAACACTGTGACAGAAGTATTTGTCACTCAAACTATTTATAATTCTAGGAGTTTGGAGGGCAGATAGATGTTTATGCTTTTTCATATGGAATGGCACATATGCTTTTTGCACAAAAGGCATTGGCCATGGCTGTATGGACAAGTCAGAGAGATCTGGACCAGGCTGTTTTTGCGAAATGCCGTGTTTACACCCCGTACACACTTCTGGCTACTTGATTGACCTTTCTGTCTCACAGATGTAGCTCTGTGAATGGCAGCTTGTTGTCAGCTGGACCTCTAGTTTCTGTGGATGATTGGAAGAGGTCAGTGCAGGGTACCTCAAAAAATGTGAAACTATTGTCCAGGTAGCACCTCCATTAGAAAATCTTTAAGGGCTCTCAAGCTGAATAAAATTATGAGCCCTAGTATTAACCACAATTTCCTTTTTTTTTTGATGCCGTGTAAAACTATGCTAAGGCCAGTCAACCTTTGAGAAATAGGACTGATAAGCATCACAGGCTTTTTTCTTTGTTTTCATAACTACCTCAAGCAATCAGTTTTGAGGACTTCTTGGCAAAGTTTACGTGCAGATTATCCTTCCCTCCTAGTCCTTCTTACGTCTCTTGAATTATTCTTAACTCTGTGTTTCTGGGAGTCATGGGCAATGTATAGACACAACGCCTTCAGCAGGCACGCAAGGAATGTTATGAGGGTAGCAGGCTTCTCGTTTCCCTGGTCACTCAGGAGATCTATGTGCCAGTATAATGAGAATGAATGATTAGCTGTTGTTCACTGACAGAGACCTTGTGGGTCTGTCTTGTGCGCAAGAGGTTTTGGGAGTTGATAACCTTTGTGCTTCAGGTTTTGTTTTGAATAGACAGAAGTGGAGAAAATGGTTATTGGTAGATGTAAAACTGGACAAACAAACTGAAGGGTATTAGCCAAGTTCTGGCAATAAAGCTGAAAATCTGAGTTATTTATACAGCTGGAAATAGAGTTGGGGTATTTTCATTATTTTGGGACACAGCATTGACTTTTATAGAGTTACGGGATGCTCCTGCCTAGGATTCCAGTCTCTTCTATTTTTTAGGTCTCTGTGAGACACTGTGATGTATCACAGTTTTGGTCTAAGCACCAGCCAAGTATAAAAGGACGGGCCAATTTTGAACTCTGAAACTGAGAAGTCTCTAGGTCACTCTAAATTTGCTCAGAGACAAGGCAAGTTAAAGTATCTTTTTTGCCATTCAAAAGCAAGATAAATTTTCCACAGACAGAACCACTATTACTACTATATAAGTTATTCACTTCAACACCTTTCTCATATCATATCAAGTTAATGACCATTTTGTGTGTCTGGTATACATCCAGAACCCCTGTTGTAAAGTCAAGGTTGCATGAGATAACCCAGTTTGCATTAGTAAATCTATAGAACGCTATATTATTTTGACAATTATCATAAAGCTACATAAACCATACTTTTAAGATTTTTTTTTCTAAAGGATAAGAAGTAAAGATTAAATACTGAACTCTGATTTTCAGATATATTACATACGCCTCCCCCACCTTCATGTCATAATAATAAGTTATAGGGAACCTGAAAGATAAGAGCTGATTTTTTTTTTCTTTTTATATACCTAAAATGTAGCAATATTTAGAAGAAACCTAAGTATTATCTCTACTGCAAACACATTATTTACAGAAGAAACTTCTGCCTTCTCTGGTATTTATGTTTTCCCAATATCCACTTAAAAGTTTTGGCTTTCTCAATGGTTCCAGCAGCTTTACATGATAAGGTTTTGAAGCTGATTTAAAATTTCACCATGCATTTTTGCATTTTGATCAATAACTCAAACTGGGACTTAAGGGCTTATGTCCTATTCAGAAGTTACCCATGTGCAAAAACATTCTTCTGAAACATATGGGAAAGAAATGGGTGCCTTTACACACATGCCTGGAAGGTAATTGGAAATCACTGTGCTCCATTTTTCTAAAATAAGAACCATAAACCCCCCTCTCCTGGAATGGCACAAAGCACGCACATTTTCTCTGAAAGGCATAAACTCAGCGTTTCTATGCGTACCTACGACATGGTGGTTGGAAAGGCATTTGGAAGCGTTCCCTTGACAATAGTCACATCACCATCCTCCTATCTGTGCTGGCTGTAGCAGAGACAGAGCACTGTTTACCCCTGTGCTGTTGTATAGCAACCCTGGGAGTTTGAGGCACAGCTGCATGTGGTGCTTGGCGCTGGCGGAAGCCTTATGTGTGCTGTGCACAGTATGGACAGTGATCCTTGGTGAGCTGGGGTCTGCTGCAGGCAGGAGGCAGGAGAACCAGCCCGAACAGCCCTGTCCTAATGCATGGTGCAACCAGGGGAGAAGGAAGGGGACAAAACTCCTGCCCATCTTTCCTAAGTGTGTACTTGTGCCTAAATTATTTCATTCGGCCCTGAACTAGTAATGGAAAATCTTGCATGGCTGCAACTCAATATATCATAGTCTGTGTTTGTAACTGAGTTGGCTTGAGTTAACAGTACCTTTAGAGATACACTGCTTGCAAAACATGCACCACTAGCCAAAGCATGCCTTTTATCAAGATGGGTTAGGAATATCCAGTTCTTCCCTACAGGCATGTCACTACCTGTAGCTGAATTTAATAACACTAGATTATTGTAGTGTGGTTTTTACTGGCTTTTTTTCTTCATTCTTTTGAATCTATTTACTTAATTTTCCTACCATCAAGAGAAAAACACAGCTATGAATACTTGCAAAAGCAGGGTCAGATGGTGAGACTGGATTGAAAGAAGGTATTTAGATTCTTCAGATGGTGCTCAAGAGAGCTGTGGGCTCAGCTATGCTACACAGCCGAGCACACTATAGAGTTCTCTGAGCTAATGCCATGATCGGAAGCTCTGTTAGTGTTGTTCTGTTCTCCCTGGGCTAATTAACAGAGGTGCCTCTCAGCATACCTAATTAGCTCTGTTCCTGCAGCATCCTCAGGGGCAGGGCTAATTAGCGTGGGTGCTTTGCTATACAGACAGGGCTATATTGCCTCTGGGATCTAAGCTAGCATCCGTGCGTGGCATTGCAATGTACCATGTAGACGAGCCAGTTTCCTCAAAGCTGCCTCAGGATCTCTAACAGCCCTTTGCTGTGTAGACTTGCCTGCTGCATTAATGAGACCCCAAAAGCTCATGCAGGGAGAAGGATCACAGCTTGGGATGTGGGCTAGAGGGTAACATTTTGGGACACAGATGTTTCAGGATGAGTCCCATATTCATTTACTTTTACTTTACATATACTTCTTACCTTCACCTCTACATCTACTTCTTACCTTTTTATTAAAAACAGTGTAAAAATAATCACCACCTGTGGTAGAGGCAAACAAATAGGCCTATATTGAGACAAATGAAGTCTGAATCTGCTACCTTGCAGCTTGCTGGTTTTTGCTTTTAGCAACTAAAAGATAGTTATGAACTAATGAACTGAAACATTTTTAAAGCATATTTCCCTATTGCTCTGGTCAAATAATAATGATAACAAAGCATTCTTTATGGTTTTACAGACCCTGCTCTCTCTAATCTTTAAATGCTTTGCAAGCATGAGTAAGCACAGCTTCATATGAGCCCGTGATAAAGCAATACAATGATTCCCATAGTATTAGCAGTAAATCTGAGAGTGAAGACCAGCCAAAAGTCACTTGCATTTATTAGAAAGAGCATGTCCTCCCTGGTTTAACTTATTCTTGCACTGTGCTTCTCAGAATTTCCTTGTACAGACATTTTTCTTATCAGGACTATTTTACTTCACTGCTCTCTATTGATTGCAGATTCAGTTTAGCTGAGCTGACCTGAAAACTTTGCATTGCACCATATGAGAGTTGCAGAAAGGTGGCTTATTATTCACAAAGGGCCTGTACACTGTAGAGGGCTGATAAACAAAAGATCCACTGTTTCTGTCTTCTGCTTACAGTATCAATAGCAAGAGGCTGCACTGATACCTTCCCTGATAGCTCAGCCTTGCACAGAAAAACAGTGCCACTTGTGGCTGCAAATTTTAGCTTCTTCATGGAGTCCTCAGAGGCTCAGAACCTCCCAGGAGCTCAGTGGAAGACTCTTCCCAATAAGTGGAAAAGATCTGTCAGAGACGGCCTAATGTGCCTCTTAATCTTGTTTCACTTTATTCTCTTCATTCTAAAAACCTCAGAGATACATAACATACAGCTATCCAATTTTCTCTCCTTCCCACAAGGAAAGCCTGTGGCTACACCTGCGTCATATCTGAAGTGATCTTGGGAGTGGTCTGCAGTGCTCACTTGTGTCTTTGCTGTGCAGTGCTCTTGTTGCATATAAGCTCAGCCTCCTCCGGCAAATGATGGTGATGCACATTTGTGAAAGCCTCGTTCTTTACTGGGAGAACAGAGTGGGATCCATGGATGTGACCTGGCCAGGCAAAGGGAAGCTGCTGCAGGAGTTCCTTTGCAGCCATGTGTGCTTGACATGCACAGATCAGCCAAGAATGCACACCAGCAGGTTAAAAAAATCCCCTAGACAATCCTAAGCTGTGTCTTGAAATTCAGTCTCAAGGATGGCCTCTGCTTCTCTCCCTTCCAGCTGGGAGAAGTGCTATGAGACACTGAGCCTTTGCAGCATTTCTCTAGAAATGCAGGAAGGAGAGGGGTCTCACAGCTAAATCACCTTGTGGCCGGTTCCACATCCACCTACCAAACCCTGCTGTGGTGGGAAAGGGGCCCATGCTCCTGACCTTTCCTGCTTGGATCAGTTGTAGTTAGGTACAATGTCTGAGTTTTCAAACAAGGGGTGAGCAAGACCTCCTAGTTTAGAGCTCTGTACAACGCCCTCTTCAAAGAAATGACTTCTGGCTTTAACGGACGGTCGAATGCCATTAGTGAATAGCATTATTTACATGTATGGATCCTCCTTCTCAGAAATCCCAGAAACATTCCCGCCTGAGCTATGTGCAGAAGAAATCTGGGACTAAAAAAAAGGCCTCCCGAGCAGACAGGAACAAGAGACAAAGAGATGTGTGTCTCAGCAAGACTTCCACAGAGAAGCCTCAACATGTGTGCAAGGTGAAAGGATGACGTCTGCGTTGGCTGGCGATGGGCAAGGGAGGGCCCTTTTCATCACAGTCTGGCAGAGAAACACACAGCTTCAGCAGAGGGAGGAAGTACAGATCCTTACTTCAGAAATATAAATCCCTTTTTAATAAGTGACTGAAACCGTAGGAGTTCCTAAAGAAAGACAGCTTTCCTGCTCCTTGTATCTCTAACTCTTTCCCTGCCTGATGGAATGTTGCTATTGCTTTCACTTTCCTGCTTTACTCTCCTGTGTAAACATTCCCCAACATTTTGGGGAAAGCGAGTGAGCAGCGTTACCTAACACAAAGAGGGCTCCAAAAGGTCAAAAATCAATGCCAAGACCTGCACCAGAAATAACTGGAAGCCAGGGCAGTTGCAGAATGCCCAGGGGGTGTATGATCCCATGGGATACACAGAGAGGGGGTGTATGATCCCATGGGATACACAGAGCCTCCCACAGAGGCTTTTAAAGGAAAAGGCACCCATGTTTTTATTGAAGGTAATTTTTGCTTTCTTTTTTTTTTTTNAAGGTTTTTTTTTTTTTTTTTTTTTTTTTTTTTTTTTTTTTTTACCCCTGAGGCTTAGGTTCCAGTAACAGATTCATCTTGACTATTTTGAGAAATGCATTTAGTCACCTAAGCCCTGTCTATAGTCCATGAGGCTAAATAGGCATGTCTAGTGGACAATTCATCCCATGTGTGTTGCTTTGGAGAGGTGGGGGTGGTGATGGTGAAAATAAGTGACACTGGGAAGAGTCTAACTGCTCCAGCTGACCACACAGGGAGGCCAGGGAACTTTCTGGGGCTGTTTTTTGTCTGGCAAAAACCAGTATTTGAATATTTGAGTTTTGCTGTGCTGCCTTATGATTTTGATTTGGCTGAAGCAAGGAAGTGCTGGAAAATACAAGAAAGAGGTTGAAGCCCTGAACATTAACCAGGCATCACAAAGGTGTAGGTAAGGGTCCACACCTCTGAATAAAGGATGCAGATAAGGTAAACACTCATAAATCTAATATACTTTTACCTTAACAATTGCTAGCAAGGTCTGAACACAAGATAGGAAATCAGTATTTGCATACTGTTTTTAGTCTATTACTGTTAAAATTGTGATCAGGTTTAGAAGCTGTAACAATTTACAGAGAATATGAAAATTACTTTGTAGCACAGATATAACATAATGAATCACCTAGTGCCATAATGCAAAATTTTCCACTCCTGTCCTTATGTTTTGTTCTGAGATCTGCAATTCACCACTTCAAACAAAACAAATAGTTTTTTATTTACTTTGTGCAACAAAAGTCAAGACTACTTTTCTTAGGAATATTTAATTTTAATGTCAAGATAAGAGTGATCAAACCAGGTTCTGACACAATTTTATCAGTGCAGTCTAACGTATAAATCTTGTTTCAACGACACTTGCCCTGAATAAAAAGCAGGTATGCTAGCACAGACGAGAGATTTCCCAGTCTAATGCATCCCAGATGATTCCAGTCTGGGCATATCTGTGCAATCTGAGACTGGCAACTGTGCCTTGCTTTCTGCTGCTTTTGTTGGAGCCAGTGGCCAGACGAGGTGCTCAGCACCAGGCAAGCCTGAGTCTGCTGGACTCTGAGATGGTGCAGAATTCTGCTGAAAAGAGAAAAACTCATGAGAACAACCCGATTCTGTGCTTTTTCCAGCAGTGGCTAATTTTAGCAAAACTGTCCTTAGCGCGTGTGTATGGGAGGGCAGACTTTTTCTTCTTTACATGACCTTTGTGTAAAACCAAATCCAGAGCAGTGATTTCTCTCTCCTTCCCCTATTTTCAAATTTCTGGAGACTCACTAATGGAGAAAAAAAAAAAAAACAACAAAACCTTATAGAAATCTGTGGTTTGTGCAAAGGACCAAATTTAAATAGGAAGCAATTTAGCAGAAAGTTTCTTGCTGCAACTTGAAACTATACGAAAACATTTGGTCTAGTGTCCCAGAGCTGTTTTCCTGCTGTTCTGTTCATAACTCGATTTATGAGTTTATGTGTGCCTAACAGGTAGAACTCTGGGCTGCGACATATATTTTTCTTCAGGCTACCTTCATTCCTTCCTGTGCCCTCTCCCTGCTTCTCCAGCTTCCCATGGCAGCAGAAAAATTAGGGCATGTGTATAAAGGTGCTGTTTTCTTCCTAGGCCCATTGTGCTGGCTGAATGACTCATAAACCAAACATTGATAATATCAACTGACAGTTATTTAAACCTGAGGTTTCAGGTTAAGGAGTAACAATGCAAACATAGCTGCTGAGAGGCTGTTTGCAGTACACGTGTTTGTGTGTTAGATCTTGAGAATTTTTAAGGGTTATTACACAAAGTTCCATAAAGCAAAATTATAAGATGATATAGGGAGTCCATGTTAAGGTGTCTGTCTTTGTGATGCTATTGAGGTGTACCTGCTTTTTAGGTACCCCCCAAAAACCTTCAGCTCATCCGTGAGCTCGACAGAGTGAACACCTCTAGTTTTCCTTGCAAGCACCTTTTGTTAGTAACAGGATTGCTTGTCACTTGTGACTGCCTCCTGAAAAAGGAAGATATAGAATGCTAGTTTAAAAAGACATTACTGTTGTATACTACCAGCAATAAGTTAAAGCTGTCCCTGGGAACATTCCCATTTGGGCCATGGTCTTCTCTGTCCCAACTCTTTAGAGCATTCTGGTAGTTTTGGAAATTTTGTTCATTGCAGAGGTCACTCCAACAGGCAGGCTGCACACAGCCACTCACTTCCACCAGAAGAAGAAGGCAGCTAACACAGGCATGGGCCATTTGCAGGAGGGTTCTCAGATATGGCCACAGGCAGATTTCATACTCTCATTCTTTCAACACAGCTATATGAACTATGATGCTGTCTGAAGTGTTTAAATTTAGAAAATCTGCTTATCCTGTTTGCACAGGATTTTTATCAGGATGGATGGACAGGTGGCTTGAGGGTGTTTTTTTTTTTTTAACCTGATTCTATTCCACAACTTCTTTCCTGTAGAGAGAAGAGTGTTGCCTTGCTGCTGCTGAGTTACCTCTTTCTGGTCTTACTGCTAATAACTGATACAGATACCTGGGTGAGAAAACTCTTGCTGAGCCCAAGACTGAAGCAGTGAAGCACCAGGGATTATACAAAGCCAGCCAGCAGCAGACAGGAACGTTCTCAGTTCTTGTCCTTTCCTATAGTGGCAACAGGAAATGGAAGAGCCTTTGGGAAACATTTTCACTTTTCCTTTTCTTACTTTTAGGTCAGTGTATCTTCTTCCAGCAGTTGTTCACCCTTCCTTGCCCCCAGAAATTTAAGTATGCATATTTGTTCTAGGGAAACCTGAGAGATTATAATTTACATTTTATTATATTTTATTAATGTAGGCAGCAAGATGGCTTAGTTTAAATGTTGAAATAGGTTTTTTTACATTTGCTTTCTGGTTTGTGGAGGTTTGTCCCCCTAGAAAATCCATCCAAAATCTTTACGTTAAGAATGCCACTCTGGACAAGAAAAAAAAGTGAGGTTCTGCTTAGACCGTCTGTAGGTGTTTTAATGATAGATGGATTACTTCATTCATGTCATCCTCTTGTAGTGATTTTGGCTAATTTTTCTTCTTTTGGGTGAAAGGTGGATTGGAGATTTTTTTTTGGGAAATTCTAGTCAGAAGTGTGGGATGACATTAAGAAGAATGGTTGGGGCTTCTGCCTATAGACCTTCTCCCATGCTGTGATCTGTTTGCCTATATCAATTGACAGCACTGATTTCATTGTGTTAGCTACATCACACTGAATTGTATATTCATTTAGGAGAGAGAGACTTTGATCACACTGACATGTGTGACCTTTAGGGTTAGTCTTTACTGGGGTTATTAAGTTAAACTACTTAAAACCCTGGAAACATTTGTAAACAAGGTATATGAACACACTGAAATGTCCTAGAACAATTTAGAAATAGTATAATTAGTGTTTGGAGTAGCATACTCTCAATACATTTACAATTCAGTGTTTGAAATCAAGCCAATTAAGTTCCTAACTGGACACAGGAATTAATTTCAATCACCTAATCTCCCATTATGTGTTCACAGTTCATCAGAGGACTCATGAAAAATTCATAATTTCCAGGAATAGGAAATTCTTAGAAAAAGCTGCAGTTGAACACTGGAAACTGTCAGACAAAACTTAAACTTCATCAGGTCTTGTTTGTACAAGTCCAGTTCAGTTGATTCAATTACAAAATGTTCATTCCTGTTGTGTGAGCATGACCCAACTGAGATATGAAAGTGGAGTTATTTTTCTGAAACCCCATCCAAGTGCACTTCACAGCTGTGTCTTTTTATCTTCTAATGTTGTTTTGGACAACAATATAATAGAAACCATACAGACCTCCATCTCTGGTTGCTAGCTGTGACAGAGAATGTCTGTAAAGTGGTGCAGAATCCTGAGTGCAGCTCAATCTCCTGATTTCCTCCATGTTACCTCCCTTATGTTTTGTACTGAATCTGAGTCAGCAGTGCCCTGGCAGCCAGGAGGGCCAGCCCTGTCCTGGGGTGCATCAGGCACAGCATCACCGGCTGAGCAAGGGAGGGGATTGTCCTGATCTGCTCTGCACTGGGGCGGCCTCACCTCGAGTGCTGGGGGCAGTTCTGGTCACTGCAGACTAAAAAAGACATTAAACTATTAGAGAGTGTCCAAAGGAGGGACAAGAGAATGGTGAAAGCCTTTGAGGGGAAACCACATGAGGAGTGGCTCAGATCACTTGGTCTGTTCAGCCTGGAGAAGACTGAGGGGAGATCTCACTGCAGTTACAACTTCCTTGTGAGGGGAAGAGGAGGGGCAGGCACTGATCTGTGCTCTATGGTGACCAGTGACAGGACTCAAGGAAACTGCACAAAGTTGTGTCAGGGGAAGTTTAGGTTGACTATCAGGAGGAAAATTTTCACCCAGTGAGTGGCTGGGCACTAGAACAGGCTCCCCAGGGAAGTTCTCACAGCGCTGGGCCTGGCAGAGTCCAAGAAGTGTTTGGACAATGCTCTCAAGACACATGGTGGGATTCTTGGGGTGTCCTGTGCAGGGCCAGGAATTGGATTTGATGATCCTGATGGGTTCCTTTGAACTTAGTTATTCTATTATTCTGGGATTCTATTCACAGTATTTTCAGGTGTTTTTCCAGAAACTTATCTTGCTTTTATTACCTTGCAGAAAATAAAAAGCCACAACTCTGGAAAGTCAACAAAATCTTCATGAAAGTTCTTTGCATCTTCTTTGAATGGTGAAATGCTTTGGTTTTTTTTTTTAAAGCTCGTAAGGAAAACCCCTTCCCAAGGACTTCATAAAACTTTGTAATCCTCAGTCTATATAATGACAGATAGAAGGGAAAGAACCTTAATAACCTGGAGGTCATCAAAGTTACTTATCCAAATAAAGATCAATTGGATGAGGTCTGTTACATGGGATAAGTGATAAGAATAAGTTGCTCAGTGCAAGTGCTTTGAACAAGTTAAGTTATGCCTTCTTCCCCCTGCAGCATCAAATAGTTATGGTCTAACTGTGGCTTCCTCTTCTGAAGTGTTTTGTTCTGGTTTTGTGCAGTATGAATTTCATAGGCCATTCTCTCTCAGTGGTAGGAAGGGAATTTTTTGTGAAACTTATGTTTGCTTCATAGGAGTCAAAGTTGTGTACAAAATTTCAGTCTGATTTGTGAGGCAGTGGCAGCAGCTTAAAGTGTAAGTAGTATATTTCTAGTGGATTGTAGTGATGCTGAGTAAGTGTGTCCAGACAAAAAGATTTCCCCAACTTGGGACATATTTACTCCCAAGTATTGTAAAAACATAGTCATGATTTTCTGTTCATGTACAACCTAGTATTGAAATACAGAAAAAGAGCAGAAGGAGTCCAGATGGAGTGAGAGAGTTTGGTGGTTATGCCTGGTTTGACAGATAGTAGATGCTCTCATAAGCCTAGTTTCTAAACCAAAGGAAACTTTGGATAAACAACAGATGATATCTAAATTTTCATTAATCTTGCTCATTAATATCTACTTCTGTGCCTCTCTTGCAACTACATTTGGATGCTCCTCTAAAATATGTCTATTGTTTCCTTTACAAGGGCCCTTTTTGACAGAAATGCCCTGAAGAAGTGAGTCAGTAAAATATTTACCAGAACTTCCCTAAATACCAGCCATGGTAAATACTGATGTAAATCAGTGTGACTTATGGTAACTTGCTTTATTTCATTATTTCAAACCTTTTATCGACATTTTATTACAGTTCATTTGGAATCAGATTATAAAACCTTTCTAACAAGCTTGTCCTGTGAATTTCCTGTGCAGTCAGTAATTAATGATGGTGATATCTGAAGCAAAGCTTTAAAATTCTTTAGTATTTTCTAATCATATTTAGTACTAATTTTTTTGGTTGGTGTTTCCTACAAGTAAGATGCTGCACTTTCTTGCATTTACTACTACATGTTGCAAGTCACACAGAGCTTGTATCTGTTCACTAGCAAATAATATTGTCAACAGGATTGTTCTTTTTCATTATTCCAATTTTTGGAAAGTATGGGTCTTCCTGTGTGGCGTTGAACCTCTTAAGTCAGTTTTGTTATTTTTGTTGAAGGCCACTCCTGGAAAGCTTTCTGTTTGTTCTCCTGCCTTGGCTAGCAGGGATGTTAAAGCAGGGGTGCAGCTGTTCATATGTATAAATGGGAAAAAATGTCTCATTTTGAACACAGCTAAATCCCCTCAAAGACTGCTACTTCTCTGCTGAGCCAATGTGTTACGTGAGCAGTAGGGTTTCCCCAGAAATGGGTAGGACTTCCAAGTTAGTGCTAAGGATGTTGTGGTAGTGTGGGACCAGACTTGGAGCACACTCTGGACAGGCTCTGGCCGTGTGAGCAGCTCCTTTTTTTGCTCTGGAAGGTGAGGCGGTTGAGGAGAGGGGAAGAGCACGTGATCAAGGAGAAAACAGGAGGAGATGAGTAGCACATGACAGAACTAAACTTGGCACAGTAACAGAAATGTGAACCAGAAGAACCTCCTAACACTCTGCCAGTGTTGGTTGAGTGGGTGGGAGCTCAGGTGCAGGTGCAGTGTCCATTCTCTACGAGGGACCGACATACAATTGCCCGTTATAGTTAAAAGAGAAAGGAAGTGTAACTTACCCAGTTAAAGTGCTAAAAGGACTCCGTGAGTGAGGAGTCAAGTGGGCAAAGATGACCAGGATGAAAAATTGATTAGGGATATTTTGGGATACTAGTAAAGCAGAATATTACATAGGAAATGAATGCCATGAAAAACACTAGGAAGAGTGCAGTTTTAATAACAGAATACAACTACATTACGTTTAGCAGATGCCTGCTGGAGTATTTACTCTCCCACCTGCAAGATTTGCCACCAGCATAAAATCTGAGAAGGGATGAAAAGCTGCTGCCAGTAAATGTTCTTTTTAGCAAACTAAGACTAATACTGATTTATTTATCTCTAATGTAGTGTCCAAAATATATTTGGTGTGTGAAAGATCTGATACAAAATAATTGCAACTGCTGTTGAGCCCAAGAGATTAAAATCCTGTTGCTTCTGACCTTTTCTCCCTCCTCAGAGTGCATTTAACAACACTGAGCTGTAGGTTTTGGCCAAATCCTATTCTTGTTGGTGTGATGATGTCTGTTGCCTTCAGTCAGGTTTCTCTAGGAATGCACCTTATCATATTCTCTTATAACATTTGATGTCGGGTTTTAAGATCATCTCCTGTAGTTTGCTTCTAATGGTTCTTCAAGGCTGTGAAATGATTTATTAAGACAGGATCTATCAAAGAGATTACAGATCAGAAGTAATCTGATTAATATATCTGATTAATATATTTGGCAGTCCATATTTGTTTCAAGATACGTTAAAAGACTAAAAGAATGATCTAGAAAAAAAGAAGCTACTGTAATGAGTAAAATATTTTTCTTCATAAGTGTTTATAAGAACTTTTTTTCTAAATTGTACATTTCACCTCTTTAAAGAATTAAGGAATTACATAAACACCTGTGTATTTTCCCTTGCAGAAAATTCTACAGTACTGCCAAATGAATTCCAGATAAATCCTTCCTGTTTTTCTGTCTCATTGTGTATCAAGGTGATAGCTAGCATGCTATCCAGATCATTGCTTCAACCAGATAGTTTATTTTCTGCTTAGATTATACCTAAGAGACATGTCATGAAATTGAAACATTAGCAAAAACTTATAACCTAGATGTAAATTACTGGTCTTTGAAAAGTTATTAAAGTTGCCTCTAACCTAGTATGTGTCATTTTTTCAGGTCTCACAGACCCACCTATGTTTAGGTATCATGAAGGCAACCTAAATTTATAAAGGGCTCTGAGTTGTCTCAAGGTATTTACACAAGTGTACCTAAACTTGTGTTGCCTAGATTCAATACAACAAACTTTGGAGCATGTGGTCACACTTTAAAAGACTTCTGCAGTTTATCAAGAAGCCAAGGCTTTGACCATGTGTCCTTAGGCGACTGGTTAGGTAATATTTGTACACCTTTACAGAAAAACAATAGGTTTGTATAGAGAAGTGTGTAAATATTAGATATTATGGCTATTATTTGTCTCTTTCCAACTGACATAATCTGTACAATTGTTGAACGTATTTATTGGTCACTAAATCTAGACTTCTGCAGTCCCCTGCTCTGTCTTCTGCAGACCTTATATTTGCTGTGAAGGAGGAACTCTGTGCTATCTCCATGTAATGGGAAGGACTGGGATGCTGCCCTAAGACTTACATCTTCACCTGCCAAGAGCAGGTGTGCTGACCTTTGCTATACAGGGCTCTGTTGTGGCCTGCAGGAAGGGTTCCTGCAGCCATGCCAGGGTCCCCATACCGTGCCCTTATGTAGCATGGCTCGTGGTACAAACTACACGTGGGCGCATGGCAGGCACTGGGTTTTCTAGGGGGAAGCTTCCCATCCATCTTCTCTCCTAAGGTGCTCAGTACAGCAAACCCAAAACTAATCTGGTCATCCAGCACATCTGGGGAAGAGTCTGCCATGTCATGCAAGACACAAAACTGGGTTTTGCTCAGGCTTGCAGCAAGGTTGGAACAGTGCAGAGCTTTGCAGGCTGTCTGCCCCCGCTGGCTGAGGGGTGGGGGATGTTTGCTGGCCAGCATTCCTCCACCCCAGCTGATGGTGGCTCCGGAGAATGACACTCCTGCCACTGCCCCCACACCTTCATGTTCCCTTGGGCTGGTTTCCTCTAGAAGGCAGCACTGGGCTGTCTGCAGCCATTGGGTCTGCCTTCTAAAATGAGGAATTTCTTGTCCATCTCAACAGATCTTGGTTTAATTTGGGTGGCGAGTGTTTATAGATTATACTTGCTACTTAATAATGCTTCTGTGACAGCTGTTTTGTCCAGCTTTCATCATGATGTAAATGTTTTTAACCAAGGAGCCTTGGATACCTACTAACATGGTACACTTTCTCATGTGTTTGCCAATTTGCTCTTTATTTGTTTAGGAAACTAGCTGAATTCACAATGTATAGTTTTTGCCCAAGAAACTAACTTAATTCATAATGTATATTTTTTTCTCTCTAGTTCTGCTTCAGGATAATGCTTAATCCACTATTTGAAGCAGGTTTTTCATTCTCTTCTCTGTAATAAATTACTAAACTGAAAGAAATGGAACTAAGATCCTGTAGTTTAAATTCGCTGAGCTTTTGTTTTGAGGTTGAACAGTGAATCTTAGAAAGCTTGTTTTTCATTTGTCCTGAAACCTTGCCCCTCCTGCCTCCTTCTTTTCATGCCAATAAAAGGTAACCAGAGACAGCTGGGGGCTCTCTTTCTGCCTCCCTTGAATGGGAGTGTCTTCTGAATGCCTCTTTCATGTACCTGCACAAGCCCTGCTCTGCTAAACCGCTACGGCCAAGGTTCTCAAAGGTTGAATAGATTTTCATTGCCTGCATTTCTGGTCTGAAGCAGACTGAGAGAAATGAGTGTTAAGTAAACGCAGCGGCAGCCCTGCCAGCGTCAGCATTCCAGCCTGCAGTGTTGCTCCGGACCAGGATACTGCCAGCACAGACTTCTACACATCCAGCTGTCAGGGGGTTGTTTTACTTGCTAGCAGTTGAAAAGAAGAGGGATGCACGGCAGAGCAAAGACTGGCAAGTCTAGATTTTATGAGGCTGTTTATTTTTTCTATAACAAGTGTGTGGTGCCTTATGGATGTTGAATGGGAATTTAATACAGTGATAAAGTAGAATTGTAAACTTACCAAGTCTGTTTTCAGCTGCCTTTGTTCTGCACCTCTAAGCATCTGCAGAAAACATGTTCAACAGCACTCAGACACTTCTGTGAATTTATATATGATCTTATTCAGCACCTTCTGCAGAGAACCGATCACCTTGCTGCAGCTGATTGAAGTTAATAGAAAATGAAGGTGTCTGTCTGTCTTTCCATAGCAGGCCTTTTGTGGGTGAAGTCAGTACTCACAGGTTTTTAAGTGAAAGCAGAGGTTTATTTTCAGCTTTATGTGAAGGACATTTTACAAATCCTATGTTGCAGTTTAAAGATCAAGATTTAGGAAATACTGATACTTGACAACAGAGGGGTGTGTATCTGGTGATTTTAGCAGTCAGGGCAAATTTCAAACATCCTAACGTCCAGCTAACAGTGTAATTTACACATGGAAGGATTGTGCATTCATAACTTACCAATAACAATGTCAGGGTATTGTCTCTTATAGCAGGCAAAAGAACCTGCACTGGATGAATTAGGCCTTTGTTTGCACCAACACCTAGGCATTGTGTAGGCAGGAAAATTTCCCCCCTTCTACCAAAATAATCTTATTCCTTTACCACACGTTGGCACTCATATCAATTCAAGACCTTCCCAAGTAAAGACAGTTTTATTCGGGAGTGAGAATTGAGCGTGCTCAAGTAGTTATCTTTCAATAAATATAGTATGGCTTATGCAGATCCTTCCACTTTACTTTCTTCCAGTTGCTGCTCCGTGACCTAGAGACGTTACTCCTGTCCCAGCTGCTTGTTCAAGGTCTTTTGCTGGGTGATGCTATTCCCATACCTCTGTCATGTAGCTGAGGTACTGCCCTTCCTGTTTCACTTCCCCTGAGCCAGTGGCTTAGCTGCAATGGAGGCATCTTGAGACGTGTCAGGATTACCTAGTTAGGGTACTAGGATGTACTAGGGCATGGATGTACTGATGATGACCAGAGAAGTGCAGTGGTGATGTTAGTGTTGACTTCTCAGCCTAATATCGGTTATATTAGGAAGAAAATGACAGGTGAAAAGGATTGTCAGTGTAGATATAACTGTAGAAGTAATAATGCAGTGCATATATTGCTCTGCAGCCATCCTGTGTCACCCATGACCTGTGGCAGACAAAATGGGCAGGCATGCAGAGATGTCCAGTGGTGGTGGGCAGGAGGGCTGGTTGAGCAGAGACAGAAGGTGTGTGGCAAACAGCCCCACCAAACCCAGCCAGGCATCTCCATCATTCCCTGCAGCACCATGACTCCTGTGACTCCTCACGTCAGCATGGTTCTGGATGCTCAGAAACATAAGCTAGAGTAGAGTAGCTTGCCATAATAATTTTCAGCATGAGTTCTCAGAGCATCTGAAGTAATGTTTACAAAAATGTGTGTGTAGAGCTACTAGTCTTCAACTGCTGGTCCCAGAGGAAAATTCATATCGAGACTTCAGAGTGACCACTGATGAGGAATGCAACAGCTTCTTGGAAATGGGATGTGAAATACCTTTAGAGGGGCAGCTTCTCTATATACTCAGAACCAGGCCTAATACACCTTGGATTTAAGGTAATGGCAACTATAACTTCCTGAAAATGAAGACCCTTTTCCTCTTTCCCCTTTCTTTATTCTTGCAAGTATATGCTACCATATCATTAGGATGTCTTTTTTGTTCTTTTACTCCTGATCGATGGTGCAGTGTTATTTGTTTAGTCATTATTTTTAGTTTTGTATGTAGCTGCTTGTCTGTTTATTGAAATGAACTGCCACCCAGGAACCCTGATCAAAGCAAAAAGCATGAAATCCCACGTGTTGCACTTTTGATAGCAACAACAATGAAGCTAACCTTTCACCCTTGACTTTCTTTTAACCCTAATTTTGAAAGACAGTAGCAAACAATTCAGCTAACTTCTTAAGTAAAAGAATATTCAAACTAGCTCGATTGTAATGCAGTGTTCTTTTCAAGTGAATGGAAGGTCTTGGAGTAATGCATACAAATACAGGGGCTGGGTAAGTTCATTACTTTGGAGTTTCTGGTGTAATAATAGCAGTGAAATGGTTAAAAGGCTGACTTTAAAGTGGTCACAATTAGGCTTCAAAGTTAACACCCCACCCCACTGAGATGAATGGGAGCAGTTGTCATTTCTTAGTGCTATTGTTTCAGTCTGGCTTGCTATAGCTTCTAAAATAAGACAACAGTACATCTGTTTACATTCTGCTTCCGCAAACCCAGATGGGCTAGAAACTTCATTGTTTTTTAAGTGGAAGCTTGGATTCTGGAGAATACAGCAATATCCACAGGGTATCTGTAGGAAGAAGAGCTGAAAGCCGCCTTAATCACAGACATCTCTCCCTTCTCTGTAAACTTCTATTGTCCCAGGACAAGTCTGTAAACCACAGGGGGAAAAATAAAGTAACATATATTTGAAGTACTTTTTACTTACAACATGACATGCCCACAATAACTTCTCATCAAGTCCCTAGCATACAAATTTTCATAAATGGATGTGGTGTTTTGACATTTTTTCTCTTTTAGTAGTTTGTAGAGGGTAAAGGTCCTGCATTTTACTGAATGTGGTAGCTTCTCCTAAGCCTCTCCTAACAGAAAATTCTTCTGTCTCTAGAGAACCCAAGAGGGTTTGAGACCAGGTGTTACTTCACGTTCACATGGGTACAATCCTTTAATTTACTTCTGAGAGCGTTACAAGAAGAAGTAAGATTTTTGAGAGGAATGTTTTGCGTTTTTCTGATACTTTCATACAGGCAGCTACATTAGCTGGAGCAAGATCTTAGGAGCTGGAATGGATTAATAAAGGTGCAAGTGGGGCCAGAATTTGGAGCAGATGGTCTCTATTACCCCATGCCTCAGTTCGTGTAGGGAGTACACAGTGTCCTCTCAGACTTTTGTTGAGGGGTCTGCACAGTGGCAAACTGCCCTCAGTAGCAGCCAGAACCCTGAGAGAGCTTCTCTGATAAAAGCGACCCATTAGATATGCTTAGGCTGTAGATTGAAACCAGCTGTGAAACTGTCGGAAAGATTTTCCTCATTGTGCTTTCATCAGGGTGGAAAGTTTGTGGCTTGTTTTGCATATATATGTATTTTGGGCTTCACTGCTCTGACTTTGTGAGTCCTATAGAGCCTGCCAGGGATAAGAGCTCTCATGCATACAGGCTCCTTTTGTATCCTGGCATTCAGAGATCCCGCCTTCATTTTGCCCATGGACAACACAGCTTGTGCTTTGGAAGTGCCATTGTGGGCTCTCCCAAATGGTGTCTCCCAGATTTCAACCCTGGGTGAGTTGGATGGTGAAGGCAGGCATGCAACCTGTGGTTTGGGCTCATGACACTTGTTTCCTGCCCAACTTCAAGCTGCATTTTCGTCTGACTATAAAATACAGTGGCCCTGAGCCTTGACAGGCCTCCAGGTTGTCTGAGACAACTGTGGGCATTTCAAGAGTGTAAACTGTTTCCTCTCTTGCTCTTCTCCTTAGGTCCTGTGTTATGTGGAAGCGTGCAGCAATCTGGTCTGGATGAAGAAAACACCTAAGAAAATCCAACAGGAATATTTGCTTTGAAAGTTTCTCTCATGAGATTGTTTTATCTTTCTATTAAAAAAATTGCTTTAAAAATAAAATAATGTTAAATCATGCTGGGAAAACCAATTATAATGTGATAAAACTCCTACAGTGTGAAGCAAGAACCTCTCAACTCAACTGCAAGGGGAAGGACATGTTATTTAATCAAACAGAGGGTTAGAGAACAGCATCAAATATGCATTTTTTATATTTATTTCCATTTTTTCTAGTCCATTTTTGACTGTATTTCCTTGGTATTACACAGACTTGAGTTACATCTTGTGCATCTTGTGGAAGAAAATAGGTATCCTAATAAATCTTTAGAATACAGTTAAAATTACTTCAGCAAGGCTACAGTAGGTCAGTGGCAGAGCTTGGAAAAGAAGTTAGGTGATGTTTTGCCCAGTTCTGTATATTTTAATTAGCAAACTGGCCTGCCTCCCTGAATTACAATGGCATTGTGATACCTAAATGTTCAGAAGCCTAAGCTTTATATACTAACCCTAACATAGAGAATTTCTTGAATAGACTTTAAGAAAATACTGCTATCGCTTCTTTACCAATTGTGCCCTGACCTGCTTTTTGCGTGGTATTCAAGGATGATTTTGACAACAGAATTATCTTTTAGGGAATATAAAATACCAGGGATTAAAAGGGACATATCTGGACAGGGCAAGAGTTTGCAGCAGGATGACGTTCTAAAACAGCTTCTGAAAAATTAACATGTTATGAAAAGAAATTAATTTTTTTTAACATGCTATTTTTCTTTTAGAAAAGAAAATGAAGCCTTCCATTATAAAACTATTTAGTTTTGAGTAAATTGTGTGTTTCCCTTTTGTGGTGTATTTCTTTAGTCAATTTATATTTTGCACGCCTATTGCTCCCGGTCTCTGCTGGTCTGAGCTTGCTTGCCAACTGGTATTTGCCACTAAGAATCAGAATCATAGTTTTCTTTGAGGAGCTTGGTACATTATGGCAGTCATTGTCCCATAGAAGAGGATGAAGGATGCAGACGGTCACTCCTGTGGGTCTCATGAAAAATGCAATAGAGAAAGAGCCCAGCAAACTGAAACAATATTTTTCAAATCCTGAATACTAGAAATTGGAATGTCTTCCCAAAATAACCCTGAATTTTTATTTCTTATTGAAAATTCTTTTAAAAAACCTCAGCAAAACAAAACAGCTGATATTTACTTAATCATCCCAAATTAAGAAAAAAATATTGAATAAAAATGTATTTTATTGGATTAAATTTCCATATTTTTTTCAACTCTAATTATGATAAGGTTGTACAAGGATTAATTTTATTCTTTCTTTGTCTCATCTTTTTTCCATCCTAGACAATGAAAATAGTTTAATCTAGCAGTTTTTACATTGTGGTCTGTGCACCAGAGCTGTCTTGTAAAACTTTTCTTTCAGTGGTTTTGTTGTTCAAGAACTGATGCTTCCTGTTACTTTTGGCCATGCATTTTGATTTTGTGAATGAGTATGTTTAGACAAAAGAATAATACCAATCAAGTATATACCTTTTGTACAGCTTTATGTTCTCATTAAATAAAAATTATACCAGAACTGCAGAGGTAACAACTTTTCTGAAAGGCTGAGTCAACAGGAAAAAGAAAAGTCAGCACTGAATAAGAGAAATCTGAGATTCCTTCACTTCAGGTATTCAGTAAGGAAGAGGAAACAGCACAGGTAAAACATAACATGGAGTGTTTCTCTCACTGCACATAGTTTAGACTCGATGGTATAAGAAATGTGCTTTGGGCTGCTTTTCAAGGAAGAGAAAACTAATGGGGTTTTGGTTCATGCCAGGGACTAGTAAACCAAGTGGGATCAGTTACAATTTAAAAAGATAAGTGAAAGCTGCATGATCTTACTTGCTATGTCATACTGCTTTTCGTTTCCATACTGCCTTTTGCAGTTTTATTGTTCTAGTGCTTCATACTTGGGTAGTTTGAAGGTTGTTGTGTACGTGATTAGGTTCACTCACTACTGGGATATAGGCCAAGATATTCAAAGTGATTGTTTATTTTGAGCACCTCCGTTTTTTAAGGGTCCAAACCAGAGAAGTTTTGGAGTAGGGAAACTCAGTTGTTTGTGTGGTTTGTCAACAAAACATGGAAAGACAAAAGAGTTAAAAATGGGTGTGATCAAAATCCTTGTTCACTTTTCATTGTCTCAGTGTCTGCTCTTTGGTTTTCTGAATCGAGGTGACAAGATTTGGGTACTGCTGTCCTGGAAACTGGAATATGTACCTGGCCATGATCCAGGCTGAAGGAAGTAAAGCTGAGCAGTGATATCACCCTGTCTCTCCATTTCTCTTCCCTAACCTCCTAATTGCCCTAGACCTTTACTGAAGATTTAGATGTGGTCTTCTGGTAAGACAGTGGTGAGATCAGTGCTGGCCGTACTGTATGTGGAATAGGTGTAACAGCTACAGTGTATATATATTATAAAGCATAAATAACCTATGTACTCCATTTCTCTGTCCATTGTGTGGGTGAATCTACCCAATGCAGGGGTAGCAAGAGGACATGCCTTCTAAAAGGACAGCATGAGCACGGGTGCTGTCAGGATACTTGGCTTAAAATTAATGTTCCCCTCAAATTCTTTCCTGCTAATACAGAGAAGTACAGTTTGTGTGGCTGAAGTAACCGCATTTATGAGAAATCCTTGGGTTGAACTAAAAAAAAAAAAAAAAGTCCTGGAAGCATTTTATTAGGTTCTAGCTTTTTGACTGCCTATTTTTAGGACAGGATGTCAGCTGATATATCTCCTTTAAAAATGCACTTTGGATTAAGGTGGAAAAAAAGCAGCATAAGCTGTGAAATCTTAATTGTTAGAAGTGCAACAATAGCTTAAAAACAGACTGTAAAGCCTGGTCTGACAGCTGGAGGAAGGGATACTTTATTACTAGTTCTTAGGAATGGGTGGATAGGGCCTGAAAAAGGCAACAGGGGATATAAAAAGAAGCCTTGTAATATGAAACCATTGCCAAAACCCCTCACTGAACAATTTATGAAAGGGCCTGCGTCACATAAGCACAGAGTTAATACATGGTGAACAGGATTAACAGCTTCTGACTGCTGTGCCTCACTGAAAGTAAAGGTGCACCAGTGCTGCAGCCCAGCTCTGCTGTGGCAGAATGTTTAATGGGCTGGACATGGGCACACGAGGCTCACTGGCCAACAGCCTCTGCTTTCGTGACTCAAAGTTTCTATCCGGCAAGCCACAGATGACTGACCACTCTACTTGCCGTGTACTCATCACACTTCAGTATTTTACAATCTGATAAGTTCCCTAAATATCTTTGCCAATGACAGACAAACTGCTCTGCTAATATGACCTGAGATATATAACTCCAAACACTCATTTCCTGCGGGAGGTGGTAGGGAAGATCCCTGTCTACAGAGACTTTGTGTAGCTAAAATCTCTTCAAATTAAATCCCCAATTAAAGCACAACTGCATGTTTTCTATGGCCAGGAGCTGACTGCATAGGAGATAATGGGAATGCAAAATCCCTCTTGTTGCTCCAGCCTCAGCTGCAGTACTTCTCTGATTCCAGACTGCCTAGGTATCCAACAGACCAATGTCCCATATTAGACTATGATTGTCTGTTTATGACAGATCCAGAACACTTCAATTTTCTAGTTATTTAAAAAATTAAGTCCTTAGGTAAATGTCAATAACCCCCAGAATTTGGGAAAGCCTTGGAAGCAGAAGGGCTGCAGTTGTGGGGAGGTTTTGATCTCATTTGAAATCATATATCCATAAAATCTGCTTTAGTGCAGACTTCCTGTGTCATGCCGTGCTGACTCTGTGTGAGATCTGACATTGTTCTTCACTCTTTAATAACGAGAGCTCAGGAGGGCAGGGAGAGGGGAAACATAAACAAAAATGTCAGCCTGATTTTTAGCATTGTACAAATTTAACCCAAGTTGCCTGTGCCAATCCTAATCCCTCCTTTCAGGTTTGTCCTTTGGAGCCTTTGGAAAGGTTGTCCTTTCCATGTGGGTCAATGGCAACTCAATTCCTGATACATCAAATCCAGAAACTTGCTGAGACCGTCATTATCTCTGGTAGCATCACATGGTGCAGATGACACTTATGTCTGTGGTACATGGCAAATTTGTTCTCAAGATCAGAATTTTCTGTGGATTTGGGATGAATGTGGCTTCCCTTCTTTGCTGCTCCCCTCAGTTGCAAGTGTGTTGCACCGATAGGAAGTGTTATTTCTCATCACTTTAGCTTTAACCATGTTAGGTTTCTTTGCTGTTTTGCTTTTCCTTTTCACCAGTTTTTCTTTTTCATCAGTGATCTTAGCCAGTTCACAGTGTTGATGAGAATTTCTGCTCCTGCTACTCTGCAGCATATGTCCTTTCTAAAGTGTTTCTTTTCTTTCTGTGTATTGTACAAAGCAGGTTTCACCTTTGATAGCTATTTTTTGTTTGCAAGGGGAACTGGCAAGCTGGGTATTTTCTTGAAGCTTTTTCTGCACAACCTTTTTTTGTCACCTTCTTGCCTTCTCTGGGTGGCACCACTACTGGGAACAGCAGAGCTGCCAGACGAACTGGCAGATGAGCTTTTGTGTTGTGTTTCAGCTTTACTTTGGGTGGTATTTAGAAGACCAGCCCTGCATTCATGAGATATTTCTGAGGTTATAGGTAAAGTAAAAATGCAAATGTAGATATTGCTTGTGGCACTAATGAGGAGAATTGGTGTTGCTAAGATGGAAGAGCAATTGCATTTCCATGAGATGTTAGGGATTTTTTCTGCTGGATTCTTTCTTTTTCCATACAAAAGAAATGTTTAAGGGCCTACCCGTTCAAATGCTGCTTAGGAACTTGTCCAGCCTACTTGCAAAAAGAGGGTGATTGCATCTGCACTCATTGACAATTTCCAGGGTGAGAATCCATTGTGGTAGACTTTGTAGAATGTGATTAGGAGGAAAGGGAGAGACAAATTCTCTTTGGTGTAACCATGAGTAAGATATATACCCACAGTTTTCTCATCAAAGCTGTGCTGGTGTGTGACAGAAGGAGGGAGAACACCCCTGCTCATCCTGTGTCAAGGGGCATATATTTATTATTTCTGTTGGCACAGCCTGAAGTCTGGTTGGATTGGCTCTCCCTTTTTACTCAGGTATGCTTTTGGTGATCATACATCCTACCCATGAATGCTAAATCATGGTTTGATTCCACATGTCAGCTTCTCCATACTGAAATATGTTCATCAGCATTTCCAGTTTGGTCCCAGGGAAGCCTTCCTTACAGTTTTCTAAATGATGAAAAGTTGGTATTAGAAGTGTTCCTAACCATGCTTCTGATCCACAGAAAATATCAGTTACGTTAAAGGAAATAATTCAACCTTATTTGTTCTTTTTACTCAGTTTAGGTTTGAAGGGTGTTGAGTGTCCTAGCTATAAGAGAACACATTATTACTTTTCTACATTATTGCTGTTATAATCCAGGAGAAACACATCAGGACCCATTCATTATTTAGCAGACTAGAAAAATTTCAAATGTAAGACATCACATGAGGCTGAAACTGCAGTCCATCTGTAGGGAGACTTCTTGCTGCTGTAGGAGAGGTAAGGTGATGCTGTGCTTTGGGAAACAGCAGGACCATTACTTCCAGTGTCTGAAGCACAGTCCCAGGATACAGGGGCCCACACCCTAATTTTTTTGAGGTAGGAAACTCTTAAAGTTATCTCCCTGTCATTCCTTTGTTGGCCTTTTTACTACTTTTAGACATCAGTTGCCTTTGTGAATCTTATTTATGGTTATATTTGCTAAAAAATGCAACTGGTTTGGATTCCCCACCTAAATAACTTGACTGAGAACCTACAATACTTGCTGTTCTCCCTCTTCCTCAAAGCTAGACTACAATTAATGAAAACTTGCAAGTGGTTTGTTTAATACACTATTTCTTTTTTTGAGATTTTTTTCTCTTCTCCCTCCCATCATTGCAACCTGTGCAGCTTCCTTGTACTGTCTTTCTTTAAACATTATGCAGAATAAAATATAATTTTGCTCCTTACTTGGACTTGAAACACTTTGAAATGAAATCAAAGGAGTTTGCCTGTACTTAGCTGGTTGGAATCTTAACAGCTTCTACTGTTTTGCTGTGTAGGGAGTGCCATAGCTGATTAAAATAGATTTGATCTTTTGTCTCTAGATCAGCAGGTTAATTTGTGATTTTTAATCTACAGCAGTATCACAAAGTTGTAAGGTAGGATTGCACACCTCCATAGGAAAACAAAAAAATCACATCTGATTTAGCCTGATTTAGGTTTGTAAATCCTAGAGATTAATGCAGAGCATATCTGAAGTGAGTCTATGAGTGCAGCTAGGCTATTGACTTTCCTCAATTCTGCATAAGCAGAGAAGATAGAAAAATACAAAGTATTGGCAATTTCATAACTGTCTCTAAACCCAGGACTAAATATCATAAGTACATATATAAATATATATGTATAGATGCAATTCTGTGCATGTTCTCCATTGGTTCTTACTTCATAAGTTATTAATATGAATTTGAACTATACTACTTATATATACACGTGTTAAGCATATGATAAAAATTAGACACAGGCAAAAATGCCTTGCAGAATTTGTGGTCTGAATGACAAGATTTACCCCATATGAATCCCTACAGTGTGGTAACTTAAGCTCATTCCTCATCAGATAGTTTAAGTTCATTCATGTCCTAATAAGTGGTAGCTGCTCTAGGAAGCCCTCTAAGCTTTCTATAACCAGATGTGCCACTAGTAATCTTTCCAAAATGCGATGTCAATGGAGCTGTAGCTGGTTAAAGGGCTATGCAGGGCAAGAAGTGGTATTAGTGGTTAATAAAGGCTAATTCTTTTGCAAGCAAAATTAGCTCGCTTCACTAGCTTGTTATGACTTGAAGTGTCTGGCCGTTGAACTATGCATCTGGCTCATTTGTTGCTCTCAAAGAGATCCCACCCTGACTGACAGCTGTACTGGACTGGAAAATAGTAGCCCAAATGAGTGAGAACAAGAGGACTTCAGTTTGTGGGACTTTAGCACAGTAGCAATCCATGCAAACAGCCTCCATAAAAAAAGAGATGAACCCAACAAAGAATGTGTGTGATACAGGTCCTGGCTCTGGGCACTAAATTTCCTTAACTAACCAGTTACTATTGCAGAACCTTGTGCTCACAGATGCTGTAACTGATTCACGTTATGTGTAACTACCTAAAAGACACAAATGTCCAGTAACTGGTTGCAGCAACCCTAAATAATCACTAGAAACTTAACTTCCAGTGCATTCCAGATATTGTGATCATCTAAAGTGATTAAAACAGCACCAGAATAGCCTAAGGTCCGTGGATATGTATTTATTTTTACTCACTGGTGTTTTGGGGTAAATGCCACATCAGAGTGTTTTTATTACAAAGTTCCTGTTCCTGCCCAATGCAGCTGTACCTATTCTAAACTCCTTCACCAAAAGCAACCATTTCCTTTTTTTCTTAATCTCAGATCAGTTTACTGAGAGCAGTTGTCCCTGGCTTCCTTAAGCTTGCCCTGCAGAAAAGCTTTCTTAAAATCTTCCCTACATCCATTCTTTCCTTTGCACATGCTTAGAAATGTGTGTGCATGTGTATAAACATGGACACATGCATGAGTCCATGTGTGTTTTTATCAGTTTCTGCTTCAGTCCTACAGCCTTGTGCATGGTCAGACTGGGAAAGGACTCATGGAAAAGGTTGCTGCCAAAAAGCAGTGAAACACTTGCTTCCTCATGTACTTCCAAATGATTTTCATGTCTTCTTTATTTATGAGATGTTTCAAATTTCTGAACTCTCTGATAACATTAGGCAGACAAATGTGCACTGAGGTCAAGACTGATTATTTTTTCTCTGTGGTGTTGTTTTTGCAGGTGATTTGACACTCAGTGTTAATACAGGTCATCCAGAGTGACAGGTTGGTGATGTTGCCTTTTGTGCAATTAAGCCCTTGAATGTTGATCCTGGATTGAGAGTTTATGGAAACCACATGGAAATATTGTTTTATGCTGTTAAGTAAATTTTGGGTCCCAAACTTTTATTCATTATGAAACAGCATTTGAGTTAAAAGGAGACCTTGGACTAATGAATGAGTTTGGCTTCTGTAGCATGCCTATGACACTGCTTTCTTTGCACCAGAGACTCCTGTGAAATGCTGGCTCCCTGTTTTGGTGACACTGGAAAGGGAAATCTCTTAAGAGAAGACCCATAAATCCAACTTATCATGGCAAAAATGACAAAGCAGAACTTATATAGAAATTAAGGTTTCAAATTGATCTTTCCCATCTGTATTATTTTTGTTCCTTGTGAAATTTTTTTTTTGATTAGCCATAGTTGGGTACAGTTTGGATGCCCAGCCTTGTGAGAGGCTGAGAGATGGTGAGAGATGGTAATATAAATGATCTTTGCTTACCGAGGATCCCAGGAAATCATGCAAGAGGAAACTCCCAGTATTTTCTTTTCGCACTGAAAGGGATTCTTCTCACCCATTAAAGAAAATAAAAAGAAAAAAGTAAAGGTCCAGACATAAAGATATACTCAAGAGTCTTGTAGAGCATAGTCTAACTTATGTTGTTTAATGATGACTTTTCACATTGAAAATATAATGAGAAATTATAGAAAAGAGATCTTGTAACAACAGGGATGATAGACAGGAGAAATGGAGCTAACGTGGGACTCAGAACAAAACTACCCAGTCAGGTATGTATTTGAGGAGATAAGTTGCTCACCATAGTACATGAGAGATTGGTGCTGAAGTGTCCCCCTCTGCTTAGATGCCATCACAATTAGAATATGGCAGGAATGTGTTAATGCTGCAGACTATGCTCTGGCTGCAGGAGACAGTCACTTCTCTAAATCTTAAGTATAGAAGTATAGTTCCATGTATTACCAGAAAAGATCTGTAGAAAATTTCTAGTGTAGGGTGTGACATCTTCCTGCCATTAGCAGTGTTCTTTCTGTCAGTTTGGATCCTCTAGTAGAATAAATCTCAAGTTCATTAAGGGGAGTGGTAGGCTGAGATGCTTTTCATCCTTTACACATTATGGTCACTGTGGCCACAGTTGTTACCTGTCCTTCTCCTTTGCCTGCTGAGGAAATTCAACTCTATATGAATAATCTTGATTTTATTCTGTTGTTATCACTCTATCTCCATGGTTTCAGTTCTTCTTGGTACCCGTGTTATGAAAAGTCAAAGTGCTGCTCAAACTTTGTTTTTGCTTCTTCAATCTCCCTCATTTCTTCCACTGTAATGCCACATCTGTACTTTTTGTATATGCTTTTCTGTCTTTAAGTCTGTGAAGCTGGTTTTGTGCAAAAACACCGTGCCACAGCAACAGCCAGCAGTGATGCAGTTGCCCCAGTGCTAAGCTGATAACACAGAGAGAGCCAAAGCATTTCTACTTTTGTGCTTTGAACTCATTCTCGGAGCTGGTTTCCAGATTTGTCTCATTAGCACTGATTTGCTTTGTACTCTGAGTGCAATTGCTCATTTGGTAAGAGTTAGAGTAACTACATCTCAATTTTTCTCTAGCTTAAGCAAAGCAGCAGTAATGGCCACCTCTCCCAGTTTTTACCTTGGAAAACTTCCCAGAAAGATGCGTACTTAATTGTAATTTGCTCTCTGTGGTCAGCAGCAATATCTCATCTTTTAGTATCTCAACAGCACCACTATATTTAACTCTGTGTGTGTCTGAGGCCTCACTTGATCTCATACAGAGTAACCCTGTATTTCAATTAGGCTGAATATATGCAGCAGAGCTGTTCACATTTATTTTTTATACAATTAATTCCTCTGTCATTTTCGGCTTCATTTGCTTTTCATGACTTAAAAACAAACAAACAAACAATAACTCACCATTTTCTTTTGGAAAAATAATATCATTTTCTGGAGAAGGCTTTGCGTGTGCATCTAGTGTATCTTACTAAAGCTGGTTTTGAATTTTAGGTAGACAAGCAATTTTCTGTCAAAACTCTTCAAAAGAAACAATGAAATGTCCAGGCCATAAATCCAGGAGTGGCACAAAAGTGGGAATATGAGACCTGCAATATGTGAGCCTTTTAGTCCAAGCTCCCCTATTTCCACCCTGGTGTTAAATATACTGCTGACATCCTTGCAAGAAAAGAAACACACTGGGCTTGGACATGAGTATTTTTGGCAGAGCAACAGGCACCCTTAGTATAGGCTCAATTTCATTTCTGTAAATTTCCTTGATAATACACGAAAAAGAAATGTCAAGTTATTTATTTGTGACTTTGGTGGTGATGTTTGGCAAATATCAGATCATCTTAATAAAATGTTGAATATTAAATCTAACACTTCAATTAAAAAATATCTTTGATATAAATAGAACTGACAACTTTCATTCCAGGTACATGTCATGCTCTTCAGGAACTCCTGTCCTGCTTAAGAAAAATAAAACTTTCATCTGAAGTGCATTAATAACTGTTATAAAGTAAAAAGGTATTTCCAAAACCTGTAACTTGCCACAGCATTTGCATCAGCTAAGTCAAAAATACTTTGCTGGCCACTGTTGTATTGTATTTTATGCAGGAGACAGATGACCAGCCCTGTGTGTTGTGTAATGAGCCTTTCCCTACTGCTGGTCGTGTATAGTTTGTTTTTTCATATCTCCAGCCTCACAGAATGTAAGGAAAAGCAATACTGTTGAAAAGAGCCAAAGAAACAAATTCAGGTTTGTTTGATATTCAGTTAAAAACTCGAAATTTTTCTGTGTGTAAAAATATGATGTTGATATTGAAATATTATTATCCATCTTTTCCAGATCTCATGTCTTTCACCTATCCCCATCTTTCCCATCAAGTTTTACAATCATGCTTGGTCATCCCCAAACTGAATTTTTGGGGAAGTCTGTGATTTGCACTTTGAACAGAAAATCCATCCACTTTTGTAACACCTCATAAGGAGTTTGTAGCAGCTTCTGAAATATTCCTGTGTTAATGACAGGACTTCTGGTTTTGAACTTTTATATGCAACTCTGCTTTGTTTGGTAATACTTAACTAGGGATGATTCCTGATATAAACATTGATTTAGCTTTGCAGCAAGCTTTTCAAGATCTCTTTTAGAATCTCTTTCTGTTGCCATTTAATGAATAGTTCAAGTCTCTTTCAAAGGCTTTTATCTCAATGTTCTAGTTAATTCATTTAAAACTCATCTTTAATGAGTTTTAAAGTATTAAATATTGGATGTAAGTTGCTTATGAAATCAAGTAGGTTCTGTTAATGTGATTTATTTCAACGTGTTTTGCATAAACAGTAAGTTTCATTAAATAATTATGAATGTATCACAGAGGACTAATACATTTTATACATTTTTTTTATAAGACTTAAATTCTGCCCCAATATATGTGGATTCCTAGCATTTGAATCTGATGCACATCCCGGGGGTAAGGACTGGCATGTGCCACATGTCAGACATAGTGGGTCATGGCTCTGGTGTGGGTGTGCCCACATTTGATCATTGAGCATTGCTGTGCCCCTTCTTCTCCAATGGCAGAGCCTCAAGTGGGAGGAACACAGCATCAGCTTTCCAGGGGAGCATCCTTCTCCCTGGCCTCTGTGGGGGACACTTGCCCCTGTTCAGGACCCGCCATGAGGCTGTCACCTCCGAGGGGATTGCACAGCTGTGCACTTGCTGTGTCTGTCGGGTTGAGATCCCAACTTCAGGGTGAGGAGGTAATGCTGCCCTGGAGATGAGTGTAGGCAGCATCACTGTGGGGCCAATCATGGCAAGGTGATGAGAATTATAAATCTTCTCTGTGTTAGACCAGGTGGGCTTTATAAAGTTTGTGAAGTTCTGCTTTTGTTTTTTTTCCATTCTAGGCCCTACAGTGACCTTACTGTTGGCTGATTCCAGAGAGCCACCTCGTTATTCTGAGTTGAAATTTCTCCATCTCCAAAATGAGAGGTAAGGATCAAAGTATCTTGAGACAGTGGGATGAAATGTACCATGGTTATTATGATTATACTGCTCACTGTTAATATCAGAAAGGGAGATAATCTGTTCTTACATTCAGAAAGAATTAAATGCCATGAAACTAGTGGAATTGTAACAATAGCATGAGGAATGCTGGTAAAATACCAGCATGACATGGCTTGAGTTAGAAGTATTATATTTTTTGCCACATGTTAGGAACCACTAACTCTGGTGGCTACTGTAACTTATTAAGAATTGTATGGGAATCTGTTTTCAATATCTGTGATTTAAAAATATCTTGGAATGTAACACTGGAAAAGAAAAAGAAAATCTATTTCCTCAAGTCTGCTTCAATGACATTTTTTCACTGTCTAATTTCTGCTGTTCTGTTTTTTTGGGGTTTTTTTGTTGGTTCTTTTTCTTTCTTTCTTTTTCTTTTCTTTTTTTAAATTATGATTTTATACACATTTTCATCATTTTCCCAAAGAATTGACATTTATCAGAGGTCATATGCTGAAAATCACCTGTGTAGTTATACATGCTTTGTTTTACTTTCAGAGACTATTAAGCATTTCAAGGAGAAGAATTCATCTTCCTGATTTCTGTAGTACAAAATAGTAAGGAACTTGAAGTGTTTTCTCTGTGCTTCTGCCATGTCTATAGATTTTTTTTTCTTGTAAGTATTGAACATTACAGCTGAAAGGATCTGATTAAACATAGTAGGCTTTTTACAGTTCCTATGGCCTCTACTTAAAGTGCATTAAACACTAAAAACTCAGCCTAACTAGACTGGAATGGATGCTTTAAAGTAAGGATTATCTTCCATTTTGTAATAAGGAAAACTGTAGAGCTACAAGTGTCATCATGGACAATTTTCTTCATAAAGAAGGGAAACAGCTTTAATTCATGGACAGCATTATTTCTGCCTTGTGGTCTTGAAAGCTCACTGAGAAGAACAGGATATCACTACTGAGTCCAATTTTTAGCTTGGATACAGATTTCTTCTGTGGCTTAGAACAAGTGATTTCTTCCTCATATGTTTTAGCTTACCTGCTATATGAAACCTTTGAGGTGCATGGGCTTGCAAAAATGCTTTAAAGAGGTGAGGTGAAAGTTTAGAAGTTCTTTAAAAGAAGCTTCTGTGAGGTCTCAGCCTGCTTCCATATTTGTCAGTGAAAGTTTTACCATAGCCTTGAGTGGCCAGACTTGGGTTAGAATAAATTTCATTTACATTAGTGACTTTATGTAGGTATTTGTATTAACAAGGCTTTTACTCTTCCTGACACCTCATTCAAATTAGGACTTGATTCTCCTGAGCTGTACTAAGAAGCATTTGGGAAATTAATTAATTGGCCTGATATTTCTCCTTTCACCCACCTAAGAACATATGTTCTGTCATTCTCAAATCATATATAAAAAAGCTGCTTATGCCTGAAATGTCACCATACTTAACTGTTTTGGTGTAAAGGTGCAAGATCAAGAGTTTCTGAACCTCACTGGCAGTGTTCCCTTTTTTAAATAAGGGATTCTGGCCTCAAAAGCATCACTGCCCTTGGACGTGGTATGGAGGTAGAAGTAGTTCTGTTTATAGGCTGTACATGATTCAGTAGGACTTGAAGGTTAGTTATCCCATCCTGAGAGCACTTTAAGCCTCCAGCAAGGTGTTCTGGTCAGGAGGTGAGGAACAGCAGGGTGTACTAGCACCCATGTCTGCTTCTGAAATTGATACTGCCAGGGCCTGACAGGTTCAGCATCTACATGTCTATGTACCTACCAGTGGTGAGCTGCTTATCTTCTCCTGCTGATTGATCCTGGGTGTCCCATACACCTGTTGGCTTTCTAAGGTGTGTAGTGGGGTACCTTGTTGCTTTGCAAGGCTCAGGTGGATAGCTTGTGTGGCCAGAGGTTTGGCCACATACAGATTGTCCTTTGTTGCTTCCTCAAGTTTCACTGTGCTCAACTTCTCATTGAGCTTACTATGGCCTGTGCTTCAATCTTCTGGAGCTGGCTGAAGCAGATAGGACCTGAATGATAACAGGCAGCAGCCCAGGAGCATGAGGTTTCCTGCTGTCCTAATGGCCATGCAAATATTTCATGAAGGGGTGACTTCAAAGTGGCTTTTCTCTGCCTGTGCAGCTGTACCTGAGAGGACAGTTCCATCAGAGAGCAGGCTTGTCTGTCTACTTCTACCAAAGCCTGCAGTTACACGTTCCAGGTACACATTTAGGTATGTGGCATCCTAAAGCATCCTCCAATTATGATCCAGTGGATGAGACAAATCTAAATGCAAAACCAGGTATCCCAGCAAGTCCAAACTTATCCCAAAGTCAGGTGGTGTCTGGTGGCTCTTCAACATGGGAGCAATATTGCCAGGGGGGTTGGTTGTATACAGTAGTAATGCAAAGCAGCAAATTATCAAGTAGACAGATGGAGGCACAATAAGAAAGCTTGCAAGTATAGTATTCTGATTTGGGAAATTTTATCCTCATTGTCAGGAAAACAATCCTCCTAGATGGACTTGATAGCATAAAATCACTGTAATTTTAGTATTGATATTTTGGACCTCAGAACTCTGAAACCTAAAATGATGTGAGGTGTTGGAGCAAATGCGTATGCAGAGCTTGGTCTTCGTGGCTTCACAGAATTACTCATGCTTCCTTTATTTAAAAAAACAACCCCATTTCTCACATCTTAAAAGTGACAGTCCTACAGTGAAAAGAAGAACTAAGTGTTCCTTGAACACTCTAGAGGCTCCCGATGCATGTGCAGGGGTTAAAGGGTTCACAGCTCAGAGGAAATGGCATAGTGGCTAAAAGCTACCTGGGAAAGGTTAGCTCTGAGGCAATTGTGACTTTTCTATTCAGTGCTCATAACACTCCTTCTCTAAAACAAGTTAATTGTCACTACAAGGGATGAATGGCCAGATGAAGCCGTTCTTTTATAACTGGAGTTGGCTGAGATACTTTTCATGGGTGGAACCGAACTAGAGAAATGGTCAAAAACATTTGAATGGTCTTGGCACGTTTGGTACTGTGTAACTACTGACAAAACGTAAACAATTACATGGTAACCAGAAAGATGCATGCCAGGTTAGTAGTGTGAGAATGCCTTGGCAAATTAGACTAATGACTGCATGGGACACATTCTGGTACAGCTCCCACTAGTCATATGAGCATATTTGATGGGAATGTGATGTGTCCGGAAGCTTGAGCAAACACAGTCTTAACCAAGTGCTCATCCCATTAATAGAAAAGACTCCCAGAGTCATACTGTCCTGATCCACCTTTCTGTGTGTTCATGCATCCTGTTTTCTGAGCCATGAAGCTGCAATGACCGCTCCCTTGCAGTCAGTTGTTCAAAGACAGGATAAACATGTGTTTAGAGGAATTTGCAGAAGCTATCAGGTGCTCAATACTTTTGATTTAATGATCATTTTGTGAAAATCCCACCCAGGGCTAAGTCTACCAAAGACTTTCTGTGTTCTAATGCACCCAGTAGAATTTATCCAGAAAAGATGTACTATACTGTGCCAAGGACCATGACTGGGTACCTTGGGAGGGAGTGTACAAAACTCTGCACAGACCAAGGAAGAAACTGTTAGTGGGTAGGAATTATTTGGAGGAAAGGTAGACTTAGCTCACTTTACCATTTTCTGCATTCAGGTTGCAGTTCAGCCTCCTTTATCTCGGGGTCCTCAGCCATGGACTGAGTGACACAGCTTGGTGCTGCATGGCTAACAGTCTGCTGTAGTTATCCAACGTAGAAACAGCTTCCCAAAGCATTTTAGCCAGTTTTGGACTCCCCATCAGCTCTAAAAGTACCTCCTTTTCAAAAATGGCAATTCACAGCCTACTGTCCTTTTCTCTGTCTTTATTCTCTTTGAAATAAATCTCTGCTTCCTTAAGTGTCTTGGAGTGGTTACAAAGACACCAGCCTCCCAATTCAGTGATATTTCTGATTCTGATGTACTATGTAATTTCTTTGCTCTATAGAGTCAGTCTTTCCAACTGTTGTCTCAAAAATCAGTGTCATTCTATTTTGCAGCACTGATGTTTTTCAGCTCTGCAAACTCTTACATTTTCTAGAATGATGAAAGGTCCACATAATCAGCTAGTATAACAATTTATACAACATAATCCATGGGAATATACATAATGAGAAGGGAAAACTTTAGTCTTGTTTATGGTCTTTTATGGTTATGTGCTGAAGTACTGTAACTGGTTCTAGATACTTGGTTTAAAAAGTTGTCTAAATCTTGAGCTATGTAAGAAAATTGATGGGAGGCTTGCAAAATAAGGCCCATGGAATGATGTTGAGATTAATTCAACCATGTTAATTCCAGGAAGTTTAAAGTGACCTCTTGTTGTCTGCAATAGAGAGTAAATGAAAAAGAGATGATATTTGATTATTCTCATTAGTTAAGAAAGCAAGCAAGAAAGTAAGAAATGGCTCGAAGCATTGTGAGGAAAAAATTAGAATTACATATATCAGGGAAAAGTTTATAAACATAAGAACTCATAGCTGAGGAAACCAGCTGCCAAATGAAGCTTTGGAATCAGCACTGCTGAAGATATTCAGCTAGACATCCATCTATCAAAAAAGGATAAAGAAATCAGTCCAGCCACAATGTAGGGATAATACAAGCGAATTTCCTGCCAAATTTCTACCCCAAATAGTGTATTATTTAGTTGGAATGGAAAAGGAAAGCACTTTGGCTTGCTAGATCTTTCACTGTTATAATCTTAAAAGCACAGATTCTTCTGCCTTTTAAAAAATATTGCTAGCAATTTAAAAAAAAAATTTCTTTATTGTAACTGGAGTGTGTAGGTTTTGCTCTAGTTTCAGACAAATTTACTCTAGCTTAGAGGTTTTTTTTTTAATTTAAAAATTTATATATTTAGAATAAAAAAAATCTCTTAGAATGAAAAATTGTTTCACGATTTTTTTTTTTTTCACAGCAATTTTCCAGATGTAGTCATATTACTCATACCAAGCCTGAGGAAAAACTGTCAGAAAGGTATTTATTTTTTGCAGGCTTAATTAGAGGTGTGAAGGCTGGTAGGACTGGAGGGTTAGGATAATAAGGTTATAAAGGCATGGTCAGCTTTTTACCTCTATGTCACAACTTCAAACACAAAAAAGAGGGCTATTTCCCATTCATTACTCTGAGTTACTGTTCAGGTGGGTGGTAATGACCTACTTCTAGTGGGTAGGCAGGCAACACTCATAGAGTGGAGAGTTCAAGACTGACCTGAGCTGGCAGACTGAGACTACTGCTCCTCAAAAGCTGGGGTTCAGATTTTTAAGCATATCTTAACATTCAAATAGTTGCCTCTTGCAATTTTGAGGAGTTTGAAAGCAGTCACCTTGAGCTGAAGTAAGCAGAGTTAAGATACCTAAGCTCTTTACAGAAAGCTAAGTACATGTTTATCTGGAACACTGAACACCTTCAAAATTGTAACCTAGCACCCTCACCATGTTTTCCATGAAACTGATTCACCACTTTTCCATGCAGCCTCAGTAAGTGTCTGATTTCCCCATTGTTTATCCCAGCACATGCCGTAAAGGAGAAGATGGATGGCAGTTCACTGGCTTGCAAGTGCTCTGCTGCAAGTGCAGTCTCCTTTCAGGGCAATGTCTTCCAAAGCATCAGTCATAGCAGAGAGACCAGCCTGGCACAGAGATGAAGCAGATACAGTTTTAAAGAGACTGTCTCAGAAACAGAATTAGATTTAAATAACGAATGAATCTTCAGAGTGAATACTGAGTTTCCACAGATGTAACACAGAATTCAGTATTTTCAAGCCATAAATACCTTGCATTCCCTAATTTATACAGTAAAAATTAGTGCTAATTTCTAAGATATGCTGTAGAGTTGCTCAAGGCTAGTTCTCAAAAGCAAGTCTGCCGTGTTATCACTGCATCATGAAAATGTGTCACATGACGTAGGGAAGGGAAGTATGAATATCTGCTATCTGCTGTATACAATTGAAAAGGGAAATCACAGAGTGAAATCATCAAGCCACATTAGCCAAAGAGAACAGATAAGTAAGGGTATAACACTGGAACTGTAAAAAATCAAGCAGAGATTACACCTGTGTGGAATAGTGCATGTTTTTTAGAAGTGACCTAAAATGTTGACAGTAGAAAATTTTTAAAAAATCTAGCACTGCTTATCACAGAAAATTTACAAAATGCTGTATGGATTGGATAATAATCATTAATGTGTATTAAAAGAATGCTATTTTTGGGTGTCACTTGAAACTTCTCTACAAATGACACAACTTAGAAACAAGGAAATTAATTGTCCTGGGTTCTGATTTGGCTCAGGTACATGTGTGCATTTTCTGCCCTTCCATCCAGCTTCTTGCCACAGCTGTGATGGCATCCCCAGCTGTGTCCCACAGCTCTCACTGCCGCCCTACCAGCCTGGCCTGTCACCCAGCACACCCTTCTCAACCAGCACAGGAATCAGCTCATGTATGTGCTGATCATCTCCTCTGTCTTCCCTTGTGAACGTTTCTGTGAAACCGCATATGCTCGAGTTTGTAAATATGGACACCAGATAAAACTCTAGAAACATTCCCCATCAGAAAACTTGCCTTTAAATGTGTCAGTCTCTATTTGCCATGTTCCTTCCCCCTCCACCATCGAGAAACCACAATGGCAGGAAGAGTGCACCATTTCCTCCAAACAAACCCATTGCTGCACTCAGTAGCTCACATTAACCTAGAATCTGCTCTTTCAGTGTGTGTGTGCACTTTCAGCTGCACAAAATGTGAGACTGACCTGTACACTTTAAGTCAATGAAATAAGACATTTTGGTAGAGGAAATAATCAAATTAGGTTATCACAAAGAAAGAGCATTTATAGTTGACTGTTCAGGCAGTGCTGCTGACTGCTGAGCTAGCTCTTAGTAAGAATGTGTAAGTTGTGCTATTTTTACTTTCTACATGTCTAGTACTGGACTCGCTTGGAATAATTTATTCTTGCATATAGAGGTATGTATCTAGCAACAAGAATTTAGAGGAATTTTCTCTATCTAACAGAATTGTCACAAGAATTCATTGAGGAGGAAGAGAGAATACCGTGCTGAAGGAAGCTTTGAATGGACTTTAGAAAAAAGGCCCAAATACATTTGACATTCCCCTCAAAATACTTACATTTTTGCCTATGAAAAGCACACTTCATTACCCTTGTCATGCCACTTCATAACTTCTTGTTAACTTGTACTTTACCCACTCATCTTGTTCAGTGGTTTTTATTCCCTGGTTTTCAGCCACTACCCTTTCCCCACTTTCAGTCTTTGCAGTTTGCACACAGACACCATCTGGCTTCACCCCCAGGGTTTCCTAGACAAGGGCAATCTAGTTAGCCTTGTGAAATCCAAACCCCAGGCAAAACAAAAACTGTAGGAAACTTCCACAAGACAGGCTTTGTCACTACTCTGTGAGGGGCAACTCCATTACCCAGAGAAGCTGTTTGAACAGAAATCACATCTTAAGCACTAAGTTATCTTCTCAACCATCCTACTCTTTTCCCCAAACTTTTCCTTTCAACTTACTGCCAGTTTTTTCTGGTCAAGAGAAAGTTTGACCACTGTGCCTGTAATTACAGAACTTCAGAGTAGAACACCATGTAAGAAACTCTCTGTAAAATGCTTGGAGTAAAGTAGATTAAGAACAGATTTACTAAAGAAATTAGGAAGTCATTCCAGTGTTCTTTTCTGTTCTAAATAACATAGTGAAAATAAATCTCTGAGGCAAGATTCTGGACAAAGTCATTCCTTTGAAAAGAGACCACAAGATTCCTGGTCTTCTTAATGGAGAAAATAGAAAGAATTGGTTTTGGTTTGGGACTCTCAAAATGCTGATCCTTTTGAACAATGTGGACAAGTACAGAATGTTGTCCAATGTATTCATCCTTGAACAGAAAGAAACCAAATTTCTGTGTGCTCTGACTGTCTCATAGGAGCGGAAAAAGAAAAGAACCCCTCCCTTTCTTTTTTTATGTTTGCTATGTTGCAGAGTTTCTAAAGGAATTTATTTGGGCATTTTGATGTGTACATCTGTTTTGCCCTGAGAAATTATGATCCAGTTGCACAGTTCAGTGGTTTTGAGCCAGAGATTCTTTTATTTCAGGCTTTGGGAATCTAAAGTCAGCAGGCAAATGTATATCTCTATAGGTGCATCTCACTAGTGACGGTCACAGACTGAAGACTGAGGTGAGTTCTCCCCAGTAACACAGTCACCCCAACTTCTAACCTTCTTCTTGTAACCACCCAGCTTCTAGCTTTCTGTTTTTCATTGTTGTATTGTATCTTCTCTCCTGGCTTGATAGTCACTCCTGTGTGTCTTCACAGGAAGAATGTGACATCACAGTCCTGCTCTGACAACATAAGCCCAGGGAAATGAAGAAGAGAAATTTTTCTATTACTGTAAACTGCAAAAAGGTAAAAATACAATCAGTTCCTTCTCTGTTTGGTACTCAGAGGATTGAAAGGGAGAGTGTATGGAACAGTAGCTGGGTACTAGTGATATATATGTTAACTTCCAATCTTGTTAAATGTCCTGTGAAAAGCAGCATATATTGCTGTCTGCCCTCAAGATCACTGAGGTTGCATGATTTTTAGATGATATAAGACTCTCATGTGAGAAATAGGTAGCATGTTAAATATGCTCTTTTTGCTTTACAGTGTTCCCTGGTGGAAACCATGATTTCACTTTGGTTTGATGAGCATGCCATGATGGCACTGTGGTAGGTTAAACCTTTGAAATGATTGAAGAGTAGAAGTAGACTGTGTACTGTTAGCAGGGAGCAATGTCTGATAACAATTATTTCAAATTTTGCAGTCTAGGACTGGGTTTTTCTTATATTTTGAGGTTTCTTCTAAAATGGTGGCCTTTCCAGTCAACAGAGAAAAGTCTTGCCAGTGTTCTTGTGTCAGTTAACAAACCCAGTTATTTATAAACAATCTTAGAAGGGTGACTTTTAAAGGACGTGAGATACAATTCAGCAATCTCTGTTTCTAATCACAGTGCATCCACAGGTTCCTCTTAAGTTGTAATCAAGAAGTTTGGAGCCGGACACCAGAAATATTTGAAGTAATTTTGATGTTAAGTTTTCAAATTTCCAAGGTATCTAAGATGTGGCTAATAATAATAGCAGGCGTTGTCTGTTTCTCCCAGCATGTGGCATGAAAGTAGTGTGGTCACAGAGCTATGCATTATTTACATGGTGTCAACATGTCAGCAAGTGGTATGGCAGAGAGCCAGATTAAATCACTTCTGATTTTAAATACAGGACACTGAATAATAATGTTGTGTCACACTTGAGGACACTGGAATCTGGCAAATCAGCAGTAGCTCAGTGTGTCAAGCTCATTTGGATGGCTTCTTTCCTTCCTGAATGATCACAGAATCAAAATCAAGGTTCAAGGAAACTGTATAGAGTTGGTATTTTTTAATTTCCTTCCAAAGCAAAAGATTTTACCCAGGAAACTGACACATTTTGTTTGCTTTCTATGAAGATGTATCATGAGGTCACTGCCCTCATGCAGGAATGTTTGCTTCTGAGAATGGGCAACCACCCCATGGTGCATGTTTTCCCCTAATCTTTGTTTTCTCTGTAAGTGGCAAATCTGGTACAATTACTTTCATCCATTATTCTTTTTGCAGAATCTACTGCAACAGGTCCACCATCTCAAACAGGAAGTGTATTTTTAAGAGGCAATCACATTATTTAGAATAGGTGCTTTAAGGGTTTGAGGTTCTCCAAGACAATCTTGAGCGCTGTTCTCAACCATTGCTTCTGCACCAGCCCTGATTTCTGTATAACCCCTAGAGCTGGTTCACCTTGCCAGCTGGTAGGACATCAATTCAGCAAAATGAAAAACATGGATAGCTTTCTGTTGGTTTCGTAATCCAATTGCATTCATCGAGGAGCCATGTGAAAATCAGAAAGTGGAAGGGAAGGAATGGGCCTGCATGTCAGAGAAGAAGGGATGTAGGGGAAGTGAAGGGAGCAGAACTCTTAGATGAATTTTACCATATTATGAAAGCTCACCCTAGAACATTTAATGGACAGGGAGCTTTTAGAAGGTTAAAAGAAGCATCCAGAATTCTGGGATTCATTTTGCCTTGTCACCAAAATACCGTTTTTATGAAGCTAGAACTATGCATGCTCATAAAAACCCTTTGTTTATTTTTTATTTTAAAGTATAATGCAGCCATTGGAGTCTGTGCACAGTTCTTTCAAATTAAATGCTTAGTTCAACATTCCACTTCCATTTGCTGGTAGAAAATGTTTTATATGAAAGCAACTTTAACCTTTCAGAAGGGTTCATTTACTGTTACGTTTGGTATCAGCTTTCCAAGAAATGCAGTCTGTGTTTGGCGTATTATAGATTCTGGTTTTAATATTGGTTTAGGAAAAAAGTCATATGGCATAATTCAGAAATAAAATATTGCAACAGAATTCTCTCTATACATGAATGCACCCCGTGAGCGAGTGGTTTAAAGTCAGTTTGATCACTTAAAACCAAGACATGGGCTCAAGCTATCCATGAACCAGCTGGTAACAAATAACACATTCAACTCTCAGTCACAGGAAACTGTTAGGTTGCCTTTTTATAGACAACTACAGCTCTACAGCTCCTGAAGCACAAGGGAATATCATATGGACTTGGAAAGAATTGAACACCTACCATATGCACATAATGAAGGGTAATAAAGATGAAAGGCCAGAACTGAGCTTTAATTTCTATTTTTCTTCTTTTGATTTATCATCTGCTGCTGCATTGCTACAATTTTCTTTGGCTTAAAATTAGGGAGAAGATGCTTGAGTTGCTTAGTTTGATCAAATCAGTCAAACTGAGGCTTCCCTCTCACCAGTGTAACAGATGCTGAACATGAAACTTTAAAGTACATTCTTTCTTTCTTTATGTTGTTATTGTGCATTCATTTCTGAAGTGCTGATTGCTGTAACAATCCCCTGCAGTGGGCAGTTCCTGGCCATGCGTTGCTGTAGTCATGGTGAGATGGGCCTTGAGCTGGTAGAGCTGTAACACGGTGACTCTGAACTAGAGCAAGGGCTGACTACTTGGCTGCAGGGCCATATAAACATATCTGAGTCTCCTGTGGGACCTTAGCAGCTCCTCTGCAAGTGCTTCAGGACTATCTCAGCTGTCAGGTTTGCTCAGGAGTCACTGCACTGTGGTTCATTGCCATGTACGGATGTATTCTGGGAGTTATCCTCCACAGGAATTCTGCTGTCAATATCCACTTCTTACAGAAGAAAAGGACCTTCAGACAGGCCTGGCCATGAGTGAGACAATAAAGGCTAATCCTGTGTGCTGCTGAGCCTCAGCTTCTAATAAAGGACTCAGAACTTGTAAGCGTAAAGCTTCAAAGTAAGTACAGATTTGCAGAGGGAGGGCAGATAAGGGGGTTGTAGCCCACCCATCAAGACCACCTGGTCTTAATATATGGTAGCAGTCAGCCTTTGTGCCACACGCTCTTTCCATAACCTACCCCTCTTCCAGGGAGTGAGATTTCCAAGAATGCTGCTGGCAATGTATGTGTCATAGTCGGGTGCACTACAGAGTCTTTCAGTCATACACAACTTTTTTTATCACCCCTGGAACTGCAGCAGCTGAATCTGACAGTGATGGTCAGAAGCTGAAAAAAGTAGTAAAATAACACTTATGATATTTAATATCTGATGATGAATGTGTGTCCAATACTTTGAAGATGGAAAGATCTGCAAAAATGCAGACTATTATTTTATCTGGAAATGTGTTCTGTGTTCTGCATCCCAAACAGTATTCACATTTCTTATTCCTTTTTTGTGCATGTGCAGTTCTCATGAACTTTCAGCTATGAATCCATATGGGAATAATTTCATTGTGAGAAGGCAGCTTCCATTCTATCCTGAAAAAAAGCTGCATGAAAATCACAGAAATCTACAGAAGAAAGTACTAGTCATTGTTTGAAAGCATTGTGGCCTATGGAGATGGAAAACAGAACGTGGATTTGCCTCCAAATTTTATAAGCTTCTAGAAACATGAATGAATGAGAAACAAATGCAAAAATTCATTTAAAAAAATTAAAATCTTAAAACCTTGTTGTTTTTATGACGAACAGACCTGGCAAAAAGGATGTTAATTATCTTGAATATCAGTGTTTAAACAGGTACTGCTATTCCCAGTATTTTTTGGTTGCCACCTAGATTAGTGTTACTCCTCAGTTGCTGACAATGAAGTTATCAGCCACTGGAACAAATTATGAAGAGGAGCAGCGAGCTTACCATTTCTTGAAGTCTGCAAACTGTGAGGGGCTGGTATGCCTTAGCAAACAATGGATACACAGCTGGGTGAAATTATACTGCTGTGCTACAGAGAAGTACAGGAAATATCCTATTTGATCCTCTCTAGCTTTAAGAGCCATAGTCTATAATTTCACAAATACTTTACAAAGAACTCTTGGAAGCAGTGATAACCAGACCACTAATCTGAATGCATCTCCTGATTCGGAGTTGATTATGCCAAAGTATTAAAAAAGTTTCAGACTGTAATATTTCTACATGTTTCTGTCACAACAACTAGCATTATTTACAATATTGGAAATTTGGTTTTGGGGACTAAAGAGACCCTCCCTCATCCTTGAAGAGCAGAATGCACTTTAGTTCATGAAAGAGTGTATAAACAAGTAAGCATGCAGGCTGCTGCTTCCTGACCTGATCTATTTCAGTCAATAAAATCAATAAACTAGGCTCACTCAGTGAAATAAAAGACATCCCATGAAGGAAATCGGAGGATATTTCTCATAATTGTAGATGATTTTTAATCTAAACTTTAATTTCCTTCTCCTTGTAGGATAATCTAGCACACTGTTTAAAAGAAGACTTTTTTTCCTACAGCGGTCCTGCAATTGAAAACAGCTTTTTTACCCCCTCCAGATTTCAAGACTTTTGGGGCATCAGGCACTGTAGAAACCTAAATTCAGTGGGACAGTTGAAAGTTTGGCAAAGATGCTCCTGGACATGAGAAGAACTAGTTCTTCAATGCTGAGTGGGTTTGGCAGCACAGCTAAGACTGCATAGTTGGGATATCCTAGATAATCCTAGAAGAACTGAACAAACATCATGATACAGCTTTTCAACCATTTCAGGGACAGTTGATGGTTTTGTATCCAAAATGGAAATACATAATTCCAGAGGGAGTTTTTTAGGTTTTAGATTGTAGTCAGTGGCTAGTTACCTTTGTGTCTGTGTCTAAACTCCCTTAGTGGCCATCTTCTTCTATATATGTGTGTTGTGCCTAAATAAATATCTGAGCTGTCTCTCAGGTGGAGGGCTGTCGTCAAGGCTTGCTTTAGCCAAACACACTGTGTCAGTCAGATACCGTGATGGGAGCACGATATGAAAGAACCCAGAGGAAATTTGATAGCTTGTCATATAGAAGCACTCATATTGCTTTATCAAGCAGTCTTTTCTGATCTTAAGTTTCATAAATTTATAACCTGAATGGATTCAAATAAGTTCAACTTTCTCTTGTTACTGTGCTTTTTTGCTTTTCTGAGAAGGTGATTGGAAAAGATGCTTGCTGAAAAAGAGGAGTGGCCTCTAACTGATCTTAATTATTTCAAATATATTATCCTTTAAAAAAACCCTACAACCTAGTTTGCCACAATAGTTCCAGCATCAACAGTCACTAATCTATTTTCCATGCAATGGCCATAGTAAAATATAAGTGTGTATATTTCATGCTTTGATTTCATTAATCTAAAAGAACAATTTGGGATTGTTTTGGTTGAAGTAACTCCTTCATTTTAGCCCCCTAAGGACTAACCATGTAGTTTTCTTCCAAAAAGTATAACAATATAAAAGAAATTAAAAAGGTCTCTAAACATTTAAAAGGTTGGAGAACTAGACTATGTTTCCATTCATCAGGGGGATTCTCAAAAGCAATTTCTAAGCTACACTGCAAAGAAACTGGGAAGAGCTTGAACTGCTAATGTTCCCTTTGCTATGTGGATATACAGAACAGTTTTCTTGTCCCACAAGTATCCTGTTGATTTTGAAATTTTAGGCCTGGCATGGGACTCAGTGAATATATGAGTGACTTAAGAAACAAACAAACATATTTCATTTTAATGGTGACCCCTTTTTTCTTTTTTTAACCTTTTAATATAAACTGAATTAAGTTTCAACAGGAGAAGATGCTTTCAACCGCAAACCCAAGAGTTTTTGTTTTAAAAATGTTGAAATGACATATTTCTGGAATTTCAAAACCTGGGGTTTTTCCTTTTTTTTTTTTGAGGACAGGAAGTTCTTCTGGGAATAATTGAATAATTTCAGTTTTGATGAATTGTCAGTTGTGACCGTGTCTCTTCTTATGAAAACCCTGTGTTCACTCCCAGCTCTAAACGCAGACTCCCAATACTTTCCAGAAGTCTAAGGTATGATTGCCTTAGTTGCTTTACTGATGCATTATAATGAGACATAGATTTTGGGCAACTATCGTTATTCACTGGTGCAATAAGACAACAGCGAGAGTGGTCTGATACTAATTGAGATTCTTCTTTCTCTACGTCTGCTTGAGATTGGAATAGTTCTGTGGTTTGTGTTCCTATGTTCCACATAAATGGTGTTTCATGTCAATTTTTATTTCACAATTTGTAAACAAGCAGATACAAGTTACATGTGTGCTAGAAATTAATTTCTTTAACAGGCTCCCCAGGGAATCACAGGTGTCACAGCACCAGGCCTGACAGAATTCAAGAAGCATTTGGACAATACTCTCAGGCACATGCTGACTCTTGGGGGTGGTCCTGTGTAGGGCTAAGAGTTGGATTTGATGATCCTTGTAGATCCCTTCTAGCCCAGCTTATTCTGTGACTCTGTGACTCAAGGAAGATGTACTGTCCTGTGTTCTCAGGGACGAATTGCACTTCTGATGAAAACAGGTATTGGAAACTGCCCATTTAAGTACAGCTTTATAGCTTTTCAGGCTTGAAAATATCTCTACTCTGTTGTTTCAGTCTTAGATGAGAAAGAACTAAGAATAACTAAAGTAGATATGAAATTTAGCTAATAACCTATATCACAAGTTTTCCATCAAAAATGGTGAAGGCAGTGTGTGGGAATTCCTGCCTTCTGTGGGGTTTCTGATGCATTACTCAGTCAGAGTAAGTTCCAGCACAACCCATTCTGAAGCTCCAACAGTGTCAAGGATGCACTTGTAGATATATTTGCATTCTCAGGTTTCTATTTACTTTCTCTTTTCATTTCTTTCAAGCAAAGTTTTGAAATAATAGCAAGTAGGCTGAGGCCTTTTTGGAGTCTGATTAACACTGCCTTTAGGATCAAGATGTCTTCATTGCTAGACAGCTGAAAGGAAAGAAATCGTCTCCCCTGAAGTGTGTGTATATCCTGAGGAGGATATACTTATTATGAAGAGAACTCTTCTGAGCTGGAGGAATTAACAGTGGTCTCTGCAAACCATCAGCACTTCTCTATGGTCCCAGAGAGGAATGATGCCTTACGATGCATCTTTTACCAGTAGTTTTGAAAGATCTATTCCATGATCCTTCCAGCCTTGGAAAACAGAGGTCTTTTCTCTTTTCTGTACCAAGACCTCCTTCCAGCCATATTGCAAACTGGCAATGCATGAAATGCAGCTAGTGGAATATCCCATTAGCCTAATATATGACAAGATTAAACGCCCTGCTCCTATACCAGCCTTCACTGTGACAGAGCATTCTGCATTTCATCCCTTGCTGTCTGTGCTAATCAGTAGCACTCTTTTGCTAGCCAGTTCATTTTGCATTGTTTCAAATCCCAAATTTGAAGCATAACACCAGTGTTATTTTTGGGCTGACTGAGCACCAGGCATTGTAGAAGATCAGTGGAGAGATTTTGGTAATGGAGTAGGGACCAACAGGGGTGTGTGGTGCTTGCTGCCCTTTGCACTTGGAGTTTTCACAGGAGGCAGGGCTGTGCTCCACTTTCTGTCAGGCACAAGCAGCTTGTGTTTGAAGGCGCAGGAGATTTTGTTTTCCTGCTCCTTTCATGCACCATGAAAGTGATTAACTGCACTTTCATTTTGAAACTGAAAAGGAAGCATATCAGCTTGTGGTTCTGCCACTAAAATTTGGTTCAATGGCAATTCTTGTTTCTGAATCCTGATGATCATTTGATTTTGCTGATGTTTGATTTTGTATCTGCAGACTCAGGAAAATTTCAGCAGCTATTATCTGACACCAGTTTTACTGTCTGTCTTCATATCTATGGAATAAGTACTTCTCTATAAAAAGAATGTTTCTTGTACATAGTTGTATGGCAATTTAAAAAAGGCAATTGTTTGGAGGCTAATGGTAATGGCATTTAACTGTATTATCTACTTGGCCTGATTACAGCTGACTCCTGGCATCTCCTGAATCTACAGCTACATAAAATAAGTGATAGAAGTCATAGAAACCTTGTTGAAAATAATATTGTCTCTGAACATCAAATAACCTCTCATAAACCTAGTCTTAGTACCAATTTTTTATTCTGATCTTATATAGGTTTCACTGTTCAAAACCTCAACTGTGAGTTCTCACTGTTGGTTCAGAATTAGGTTTGGTTGTTGCAACCTCATCCTGTCATTGCCTTGCTCAAGTAGTATATTAAATATTGTGTAAATACTTATGCATGATTTTTGTCAATAGATAACATGCATCCAAAAAATTGGAATAGTATCCCACAATCATAGAATGGCTTGGGTTGGAAGGGACCTTAAAGATCATTTAGTTGCATTTAGAATACAATTAAATGACTTTATAAGTCTAGAAGGCATATTTTGCAATGTTAATTTTCTTTCAGCCAGAAGAAGGGGCAGTGCTGATAGATAATATGAATAGTTAGGCTTAATTCTTCATTAGCAGAAGCAGTTGATTCCAAATAACTTTATATTGGCTACATTCAGTAAGACTTTATGCTCTTGATATATCCTATATACATAAAGTACAAGCTGAATACAAGTGCTTTCTGTTATTAGGAAATCACATACTTGCCACTTGAAGAAAGACCTAGTGTTTATGCTGGGACACTTTTTTCCCCCACCTTTGGCAGCACACCTTCTAGACTTTCCCACTCAGCTCTGTTGTTATCCAAACAAAGATACCTACTGTCATAGACTGGTCCTAACCTGACTTCATCCTACCTCAGATCCTACCTTCAGCTTAAATTCTTGCAAGGCAGCTTAGGATTTTGAGTGAAGAAACCTGTTTGTAGTGCAGCTATGAAGGGCAGCATTTCATAGTGACTCACAAGAAGAGAAGATCTTATTATATACTTAGGAGATGTTACTTCTATCTATATTTTGCAAAACTAAGGGAAATAAGGGCAAAACTAGGGAAATAAGTAGCTTTCTGTCCCCTTCCCCTGTAGCAAAGAAATTTGACAGCTGTGAATGGAACAGACTGAAGCCATTTAGAGATGGATGTTTAAATTGTACAGCAATGATGGGACTGTTTAATAAGTATTCTCTCTTTTTCTTTCATTACATGAGGTTTTGCTTTTCTTGGAACACACAGATTCTTGTAAAAATGTAACAAGCTACTATTCTGAATATGCCAAATAAGAAACAGATGGATCTCTTTAAAGAATAGTCTATCAGTAATATTAATGGGATCTCATGTTGAGGAACCAGGCACCTCCCTTTCCTTACACCAGCCTTCTTGGCCTGAGCAAAGAGGCTCTTCCAACAATGACTTGTACATGGCAAAGAAGAAGGAGGTTTTGGTAGCTGCAATATAAAAAATGACATTTTTTCTTCTCAGAATGTATTTTTAATGTGCTATACCCTTGGCTATTATGCCCAAGTTTTCATGTGGTGGGCTGATTTGAACACAAGGCTTGACCCTGTTGTCAGTGTCTCTCTCACACCACAATTCAACTGGTGTAGTGCAGATCCTCTGACATGAGTGTCATCCATCCCAGTTAATACCACATGGGGCTATACTCATGTAACTAAGCAAGAGCCTTCCGAATAAAGAAAATTCCTGTTGGTGTAGCAAACAATAGGATGTATATTATACTCCTTAGACATCAACTTATGCATGTGAGATTAACACTCCAGATTTTGCATTATCTTTTTGCTTTAGCAGAAGTGGTCCTGTAGTCTTCTGTTCTCTTGCCTTGTGTCACCTTTCTCAAGAAAGAAAGCTTAGAGGTATCAAAGGGTGAGTACCTCTTCATTAACAACAGCTTCTCATACCACAAAACAGATATATTTCTGTGCTATGAACTGTCAAAACCGGACTTACCTGCTGCCCTGAAAGCCAGAATAGCAGCTTCAGATATAAATATGCTTATTAGACCCTCATGATACACTTGGTTTGTCAACCCCTGGTTTGTCTCTGGATAAAGGCAAGTGTGAGACAGATTCAGTGATTCCTGTAGCCAACCCAGCTGTTAAACGGGTACTATGGGCAAAGCATGTGAGTCACAAAAAAGATGTACTTCAGAAAAGTAAAATGATAAAGCTGGGATGTTTCTTTACAGCTGTTATTTTCTTTTATTTGGGCTACTTCCAAAGTTGGGCGGATGGGCTGTGCAGCACTTGTTTGTTGATGAAATGATAACTTAACCTAGATAAAGCACATACATACTGTTATTTTAATAAAAGAAACAAGGCCCACATTTAAAAGGGAAATATAATACAGTAAACATCCTTTTGTACTGGCCTAGTTATTTTTCTAAACTTGTGCCAGGCTGAGGTATTTGCCTTCTGAGGTAGAATTTTTGCAAGCGTCTGCAAGTCCTGTAATACCTTTTCCAGTAGCTGTTAAGTGAGCCAAAGGTCGGTAGTCAAGTGGGCATTTTTGAACACTATTTTTTTTCATCAGTTATTGGAGTCTTTTAAGATGTCCTATTCAGATTTGATGATCTTTGTGTGCATCTCATGTTTAATACATTTTAGAATCATTTTAAAATAAATTCATCTGGTCTTGTTTGGTAGATATTATTGCCACTTCTATGAAACTGTAGTATTTGTTGTAAACAAGGTAGAGATCTGAATAGAGGGAGATGTGAATGCCACTACCCACGGTACTGAGAACAGTTAGGCCAGATTATTAGTCTGGGGTGCTCTGATTGATAACTCCTATCCAGTGATTTGGTTTGTAGAATTTCCATGTTAGAATGAAAATGTTCACCTTGGTGTACCTTGTGACCTAGAAGAGGACTCCAGATGGAAACGCCCATTTTAGAGAGGAGAGATTAGATTAAGGAGTGAGAACTGGTGTGAAAACAAATTATATTTTCTTCATGAAGAGGTCTGTGTTCAGGATCAGTCTGATGTGAGGCAACGGGAACCATCCGTACTTAGACCTGCCTCAACAACAACCATTACAACCTACTCCAGGCCTTCTGTGCTTTTGTCTCCAGCATTCCCAAGATCCTTCCAGGTGTCTTAGCTGGTGTTCATTTGGGACATTAAGATGGGCTCTTTGTAGGAGAAATAATGTTTTCTTCCTTTGTAGCTGGAGCAAATAAAGGAAATCCAGCAACTGCTTTGGCGCTCAGCTGTGATAATGGTGGGCTGAAGGAAGCTTTGATGTCAGTAGGGTGGAGAGCAGAAGCCATTGTCATATCTTGAAGGGAAGAATAAGGCACACATGGAATATTGCCTGAGTGTTCTGTATTTGGCTTTTTTTTTTCCGTAACACCAAGTGTCCTGGTAGCACAAACTAGCTTGCATTTAGAAAACTTCCTAGAAAGATTCCAAATGGTTTGTCTTTACAGAAGATAAAGATTGCTTAGAAAACTGAGCTCCTGCCTGGTGGGATGTTTGAGGTTTCAGAGTATATGTAGTTTACTTTGTCTTGAATAAGAAGTGAATCAAAAGTGATTGCAGAAAAAAAATTGAAATGTTTTTGTTTGATACTATCGAGCAAGAAAACAAAAATCCTCTCCTTTCAGAGAAGAAATGCTGAATATTTGATGATGACAATATTAATGACCTTTGAAAATGCATTATAAATCCAGGGCAATGTCAGCATTGGTATTAGTGGTGGATAAGTTTGTTTAAATAGCATTTAAGGCAGCTTATTCATGAAACACAATCTTTTGGATGTTTAGAAATGTCTTATTATATTATTATGCTTAGAGCTTATAGTTACACCTAGAGCTGACCTGTTGCTCATTTAGCTGGAATTGAATGCTTCTTGTAGTCCACTATATTTGCTTTGAAGGAAGAGAGGCTGGCAAAAAGTGGCATTGCCGATATCTTAGTTTCCAATGAGGAGGTACCAATAAGGTCCAGGTAGATATCCGAAGCACTAGGCCTTCTTCCTCAGAATGATATTATTATGACATGTTGCACTGTGAATTGTAGCCAAAAGAATCCTCGTTTAGTGTCTCTGAACAATGCTGGTACATATTTTGCAAAGAACAATGCTGGCCATGCTTGTTCATTGGATAGTCATTAGTAGTTTGATTAGTATTGTTCTGAAATATAATTTTCTAGCCAAAACCCAACAGTCTTCCCCTCAATCCCCCTTTGTGAAAACTATTCTAAAACTCTGTAAGGCACAATGAAGTTTTACAACCATTTAGTGAGCACACTCTTTTTTTTGTACAATAAGGGGAAATCTGCAAAGCGGTGAGCAACCTCATCCCCTACTAAGTTCAAGAAGAAGCACCAGGGTTTAAATAGTCTTTAATATCTCTTTCTAAGAACTTGTAACTCAGAGTTACAAATACAACTGTATCAAAATGCTCTCTTTCAGCAACTAGAGAATGAGTATATTTTAAACAAAAGGCACTATGCCATATTGATTTGCAAAAGCCCAGGTGATTCCATGGGTCTAGCTCCCAAGCCAAAGAGGCCTGGTGCTGCAGCAAGTGCTTGGTACCAACACATCTGAATCCGTGCTTCAGCAGTGCCTGGTGGAAGAAGTGCTCTTTTGCTTTGTGAGTTTGGGGTTAATTAGTATGAGTGATTGCCTCTGCAGCCTAATTTTTTGTATCTAAGCTCAGCAAAAGAGGTAAACCATAAAGTGAATAGACTAAAGTCTTCTGCAGATTGTGCAGCACATTAGAATAGAGACTTCCCTGCTTTTCGGCTGTTATAGTGGTCCTAACCATCATCAATAGCAGTAGACCTGAGAATTATAGTATAGCTCTCACCATTTCTGTAACACTTACGTGTTTCTCCAGATAATTAATCTTCCTGCAATGGTGGATGGTGGACATAGGTATGGATCTATTATACTCTGAATTTTAAATCATGACATGTGAAGAAGAATAGGAGAGGTATAAAGAAAATTTAGCTTTGCTTCTGTGTTTCGAGGCTGAAACAATTACTGAGAATACTGAAAGATGTAAATGGCGCATGTGTCATGAGGGAGTGTGCATTTTGCTGGTAATTGCTACAGTCTTTCATCCTCAGGATTTTTGTCATGTATTGCCACCAGCCTGGTATTGGCTGCAGACTGAGAATGTTGGATGTTGAAGATCACCTTTGTGATCTCACTAAGCTGCTTTTTCTGTCTTCTCTGGCACAGTTTTGTGACACTTCCTGCCAGCATCCCTGGCATCACTTCTTACCTTTAAACCTGTATTCTGCATAAGGGCTCTGCCACAGTGGATGCCTTATAATGACATGTTTGAGCAGATATGAAGAATAGAGTGGTCCTAGTACATCTCAGATTCAAGTCCTGATCCTTTTCTAACATGCAGTCCTCACAAGTATCTTTAAGGCTTAGGAAGACCTACAGGTGAGAAAAATATTTTTGTCTTAATTTGGAAAGCTTCAGCATAAGGATCGGGATTTAGGCTGTCATCCCAGACTCACAGCAATGCCAGACACTTTAGACTGAGTGTTGCAAGGAGGTGCTAGGATTTTGGTATAGACCAAATAATGGTGTTGGACATGACCTTCTTAGAATCAGTTTCAAAGGTAATCAAAAGGTAGCAGAAAATGTAGCTATAATTAGCTGAAGTTGTCAGTGACTAGAGGATGGGAAATTAAGAAGTGAAAGACAGAGGCAGTGGGCACTTCTATATTTGATTATATCCAGGCAGCCCTGCTAGAATGCTGTACGTGACCTCTCGTGTAAAGCTGAAAAGCTCTCTTGTCATGAAATTAAAGAGGCTTGTTTCTGCTGAAATCTTGCACAGACAGAAAATGATGGTTGCCTTTTCTGTTGCTAAGAAAAGCTTGCAAACCCTGATAACTGATCTTGCAGTTTTCATTTCAGTGCCAATGTCTTACTCATGTGTCCTGTGTTGGCAGACATAAGACAATTATTTGAGCTGGAAAGTTAGAACAGCACGCATGAGGTGTCTGTTTTTCTGGTTAGAACCTGAGTTTGGCTTGCTGCAATGTTAAATTATGAGCATTAGCAATGTTTTAAATCTGCTAAACTGGAAACTTAACCAGCTAAGATCCATGAGTGGAAGACCATGCACTGCTGAGATTTCACTGTGGTGCTGCATGGGGCGGGTGAAATGGAGTTTGCAAAGTGTTAGACTGGTTGCAGGACTTGGGGGGAAGTTACAAATATTTATGGAGCAATCTGTAAATGAGGAGCTTCCATGAGTAAAAGACAACATTAAATAAGAGTGACATGCATGGTCACAATCCCGTAGATATATCCCCTTTCTTGTTTCTGCCTGGACAGATTACTCTGACACATCTAGACTATAATGAATGCTTGACTGCCTTTGTATTTGAGTTGCACTCGATCTCTCTAGAGATAGTAGGGCCTAGATATCCAGACCAGTGGTCCTTCCTGCCAGCCTGATTCCTTCAGGTGCCCATAAATTGAGAGATTTGTATGACCATGTTCCTGGATTACACATGACCAAGTTCCAAATCCTTTAAGTCATGACATTGCTCTGGCTTGCTGTCTTGTATGTAATCTTCTGTGGTTTGATCTGATAATGGCTCAGGATCCTCATGGTCCCCATGGCATATACTGTGTATAAGTGGTCTGTATAGTCATGCTTTTCTCCTTCAAATCCTTGATCCAAAGGATAAGGAGGTTCCTCAGGGACCACTCTTACACTAAGACAGATCAGACGTGGTATGCTGCAGATGTGACCTTGTAGTGGCCACAGAGATGAAGGAATAAACATGCCCATAAATAGGTTAAAACTAGACGAGTTCTGTGAAAACAGCTGTTATCTCACTTGCAGTAGAATTGCACTCTGAAGGTAGGTGAGGGTGGTAACAGCAGTATCTGATGTAAAACAGCATTTCTTTCTCCACAGCAGGAGTGGGAAAGGGGCCTTAAGGTTACTTACAAAGGAAGTGGGACATCCAGAACCATAATTTCCAAATCTTTCATGACTGAAGAAGAGGAATGAAGGCCTCCAGCTCAGTGAAAAGGCAGTTCAGGGCATAGTGAAGTTCACAGACAATCACAAGTTTTTCCAGAAGAAATGTGTGTTCTGACTCCATCTGTGATTTAGAGTGAGTTAAGTCTGAGCTGCCAGATCCAGTCCTTGGTCTGTTGATCAGTGACCACTTTTACGTCATTTTACTCAGGTTTCTATCACTTTATGAATCAGGCAGTATGATGTTATCTATCTATGAGCATATCCCTCACACAATTCTTTTCATCAGCCCATAAGCTTGTCAATCTGGGTAAAGGTAACTGTTGTGATGTCAGAAAGACACAGGTTTATTAGGATCTGTTAAAACTGGAAGGGATTTTTTTTCAGTCAATTAGTACTGAGGAAAAAAAAGCAAAACCCGTGTCTTCCTCAAACTCAGGACGCCATGTACTTCTTATTAAGGACAATGTGTGTGCTGAGTGTCACATTTCAAACTTCAGCTGTTTTTGCTGTTGCCCTATTCAAAAACAAGTATTGGTTAGAGCTTCATTACAATGGGAAAAGTGTATGTGTATGTATTTCTTTCCCACTGTTCCATAGCACAAAAGCTGTTGGGAATTTGCTCCCATTTTAGCAAGACGCACTGGTGTTGTGTTTTGTTTTTACCTTAAAGCATTGAAAAAATCAGCATCAAAAGTGCATAAAAGTGTGAAACCAAGAGGCTAAGGAAGCAGTTATTTTCCAATTTTAACTAGTGTTGATGCTATTACTGTGACAGTTCCTTCAGCTAAGGATCTAAAAGTCCATAAAATTAAAGTTATAATTAATCTATGTAACTCTGGAAGCTCAGCTGAGATCAGACTGTTACGTGATGTGGTGCGTTGCTTCTGTAAGTAGCTTAGTGGCTTCTGTGTTTCACTGCCGAAATCTTTTTGTGGCTGGATACAAGGCTTTTAGGGCTCTCTTACATGATTCCAACCACATTACGTAGGGTGAAAGGGTTCATGTACATGTCTAATTTGACAAGACAGATGAAGTGAAGGAACCAGTCTTTATTGCTGAGATAGTGAAATGAGGTGAAGGAGACATATGCCAAAGTTCAATCAGATAGATGCGGGCTGAGGACTGAGGCCACGTCTTACAATTCCCTTAATGATAAGAGAAGGTATTCCTGTTTGGTTATGGCAAACTGACACAGGTAATGTGCTGCACCGGTGTCTCTTAAGGTCTTTTGGAATTCCCCCCTCTCCTGCCCTGCTTATTCACAGTAAAATGTATTTTCATTAACAATGATTCTGCAGTGCTTTTGTACTATATGTACAGGAAGCTGAATGAGTGTCTGGGGACCTTTTAACTGGATCTATAAAAAGTCTGTGTCAATAAAATCCTGTCAGATCTATCCTTCAGTACTGTGATTACAGGAGAGGAAAAAGAAAGGTATTGCTCAATGTGACTGCAATATTCCAGCGTGTAATCTTCTCCCATGTGGTCATGTTTCCTCAGATAAGAAAAATTGGTGCTCTGGTGTCAGTGGGGATGGGGTCACTGAATGGGAACAGGAGCGTTTTCATTTTTTTCACAATGGACAGTTGTTTTTTGTGTTTTCCTGACTGGATAAGCTATGTCCATGGTTACTGAACAAAGTTTATTTCTGTAGGAAATAGGTAACCATGTTTGTGCTGTGGGGGTATCAGAACACAGAGGATTTGAAAGAAAGGGTCCAGAGGTCATCAGGAGAGGGGATAGGATGAGGAAATGCAGTGAGATATATTGTGTGGGTTCTGGCATATACTTCATGGGATGCTTCCTTTCAAGCACTGGTGAGCAAGAGGGGTGAATAGAAGTTCTTTGATAACACAGCAGCAGGGTGAATTCATTTCAGGACCAACTCTTCACCTTATATAAAATAGTGCAACTGATTTATGCCCTCAGAGGATTTGGCTTGAAGCTTTAATTGCTTTCTTGGCTAAGTTCTGTTTTTCTTATGAATGCTCAGACTATCAAAGGAGTGTTAAATGTTGTATTTCACCAAAACCTCTCGCTCCTGCCACCCTATTTGTTCATTATGTTCTCTTGAAGAATTGCCGCAGAGTAGTTTAATTTCTTAGATCCAATAAAAAGTGTCTTCAGAACTACAAATGGCTTTGTGAATGCCAACAGCATTCCTAAATTGTCCTTCATTGTTAAGTGACCAATGGAATGCTGAAAGGTTATAAATGTTAATCTTATAGATAATTTATTCCATTGCCACACAGTTTGTTTTCTGTGTTTCCACATTTATCTTCAGGTTTCCATATTGCTGCAGGTGTAAGTAGTTGTTTAGCCTCATGTAACATTGTTGCTTAGAACACCAATTAAACTGAACACAGCTCATGGGTGCAAAGCTGAGTGCTGGGAAGAATGCTCTGAGCTCTGGTGCTTGAGTAGCCCTAAACCCCTGTCCAAACACCACAATGGAATCTCAGGCAGTTGATTTCTGCTGAGTGCTATGCACTTATCCTGCTCAACTTTAGGATCTAAGGCCTTTCCTAATTAACATCTACTGGTCCAGATTTACTCTTCCATAATGTGTAGCTCTTGCAAGGAGAAAGTGATGTATTCCCCCCAAAGGGTTGACTGTATAAAACAACAGCAGCAAACAAAGAGTGGGCATCAAAAAGCATATTTTTCAATTGTTTTTTGCAAGTAAGAGAGACTGAATTGTTCATATAGGATCATACTAAAAAAATTGAAATATGTTGTTAAACTGAAATTTCAGACCAGTGTCTTAAAGGCAGGATGTGAACTATTGTTTCAATGTTGCTTTCTGCTTCTCATATGCATAAGTGTATCCATGTTTTGGTTTCATTTCAATGATAAATATTCATGCTAGAAAAAGTGGCTGTGGCAATATCAGATGTGACTGATCCCTGGCTGCTTGTTATCACATTTCTGAGCCAGGTGGTGGAAAGGGATGCAAGAAAGTTCCTCATCTGCCTCCATGCAGAAGCCATCTGTGTCTGGTTTAGCAGGGACATGATTACCTAAGGGTGGCTGGCTGGTGTCGTGGTGGAGTAAGCCAAAAGCACACACAGAGATAATTTCCATTATAATATATAATAGGACAATGGGCTAGAAAAATTGTACAATGTACAATTGTACAATGGGCTAGAAAAAGAATGTAGTCATTAGATAACTCATCATTATATTCTTCATATCCTCTCAAAAATCTTTGAGTTTTTAGACCTTTGAAGCCTCTCTAGAGGTGGGTAGAAAGGCATGAAATTACAGATCAGACTACACTCATAGTAAAAGATAATTTCTGCATGGATAATGTACCTGCTGGATCTGTAGCAGACTTTGTGTGTTACCTTTTCCCTCATCAGGTGCGTATTCTTGGCATTGGGAAGCTGTAATGCAGTCAACAGTTTGTGTTATACAATCAACTCACTATTCTTATAGTCATAATAATGCCTAGAGTTGCAGCATGTTTTAATACAGCACAAAAAATTCACTGGTTCTTGTGGCATGCCTGAGGTGCTGCTGGAGGCTGCCATGAAAGAAAGTGAAATTAGGAATGGGAGTAAATGTTTGGTTCATGCAGTCCATCTGATGGAAGCAGGAAGACTGGAGCTTCCATGTCACTTGTCAGCATTTTGTTTGACTGATGCTGCTAGGGGTGATGTCAGCTGAAGTCTGCCCGAGTGCAGGAGGATTTATGATGATTTGTGTTACATACTGTGGACTTGCTGCAGATAAATAATGGGTGTTCAGCCTGGGGTGGAGGCAGCTTCAAGGGGAGACCAAGAGCAGCCCTGCAGTGCCTGAGAAAGTGCTGCCACTATGGACAGCAGGGTGTGAAGGTGAGGCTCAGCAGGTATTTACTAAAGAAAGAGAGAAGCAAACTGTACACAGGAAGAAACCTGTTTTCCATGAGGGCAGTCAGGCAGTGAAGACAGTGCCCTGAGGGGCTGTGTGGTCTCTGTCCTTGGAGGTTTTTAAACCCCTTTTGTTCCCAGCCCTGAGTGTTCTGGTCTGAGCACATGCCTGAGCCTGCCTTGAGTGAAGGGTTGATCTAGAGACATCCTGAGCTTCCTTCCAACCTGAGGTATTCTCTGATACCCTGGCACCTTACGCTAGAGAATTGTGTCATGTAATTTCTTGAGGAAGCCAATACATTTTGTTTTAGTAGAATCATTTTTCTCAGAGAAACTCTTACAGCATTGATTAAAGAATTCTATCCTGTTATCACTATTTTGTTAATTATGCTTATGAATTAAAAAACAGATGACATCTTAGCTCTAAGTTCTCCATTCCAAGACTCATAGTAAAACTAAAAACCTCCTAGCCCTTCTCTGCTTTTTTTCTCTTTCTCCTTTCTCTGAGGAAAACATCCCCAAATAGAATTTAAAAGTCCCCTGATTGCTTGGTGAAGTATCAATATAGAGGGCAATATTGATGGGTCTAATCTTTGGTTCCATTTCAGTGTTATTAATTTGTGTCCTTAAATTAGGCATAATGTCTTTTGTTCTCGTTCAAAGACGGTTCTGCTAAGTCATTGGGGCACATCTTATAGAGTATGGGTTAATTATGGGCCACGTGGGGCACATTATTTTCCAGACATAGATTGGTCTGGCATCTGGAAGTTCCCATTATCTCATTGGAAGGATTAATACTAAAAAATAACCTTGTTTGTTGTATAAGCAATTTTTAAAAATTATTCTTAGAAATGCTATATTGCAGGAATTAAGTTGCCAGAACTACAGGAAGAGAATAAATAGCATGATATTGTTCCAGGATATCTATTCAAAATTCTGTGAGTTATGTCCTTGGTAGAGATTCAAGCATGCTTTTTGTTTTGATCTTGAAATGATCTAATGCACATGACTCAGTTTTTATTCACCGTGTACAGGATTGGGTATTTATTCTAGTCATGAGACAGAGGGTGAGATTTTGAGATCTTTGGCTTGTTTTTGGCACTTAATTGGAAGAAGAACATGATAGGAATCACATTCATATGGTATTTGAAAAAAGAGCAGTTTTATATTGTGTTGTCACCTCTGCCAGCTTTATTTACCTAACCCTTTAGCTAATACCAGTGACACTTCAATAGGGCTATTCTTTTGGTAAAGGAGGATTTAGGCAAGTAATGGCAGCAGAAGTAACTTAAATTTAACTTGTTTGTCCCCACACAATGAAATAAATTCCACTTCAACAAAGACATGTCTTCAGCCTCTTTTTCTCATTCTCAAGGGTATTTTTCTTCAACTATAGTAAGGTACTTGTCAGAGAAACAAAAACACCCATAAGAAATGAATCTCATATATTTTTGCTGCCTAAAAGTTGCACCTATCTGAAGAAGTTGCTTTGTCTCCTAAAATTAAGGCAGAATAATAGGTCTATCAAAGCTGTTCACCCCTTCATAGGCATATCGAGTTGACGAAGTTCGTTAATTTTTTTTTTTTTAAGTGGTCATATTTTTATGTATTGACCTGGCTAGGTGGATCTGAAGTAAATTAAGATGGTATTTTAGTATTTAAAAATGTCTTGTGAGTCATGACAGTGCATTATGTAGTCCAAGAAGCATACATTCTCCCAGCTATTAAAAATAACAAGCTTTTTATTGTCTGAAGTAGCAATCATCTGTTGCAATTTGTGTATTATGTAGCAGGTTCTTTCCTGCTCAACAGCTTTCTGAGCAGTCATTTACTTTACTGGGCCACAAAGTGGGATGCAAGCCAACAACATGAATAACATAAAATAACGATAGTGCATACAAATCTATCAGTAGCACACCTTCAGCTCAAATATTTACTCTATGTAATGCTTTTGGTCCTGCAGTGCACAAAGGGTCTTTTGTCCAGACAGCCAATAGAAATACTGGAGAATCACTTTATATTTTTTGCAGAAGGCACTGAGATTAGCCAGAGAAAAAAATACCTGAGTGTAGTCCTGATTATGCAAACACTATTCAGAAACAAAGATTTTGCTGTTATAGCTGTATTTTTTTTTTTTAACAAATACACTCTTTCTCAGAAATAAGATCCCAAAACCATTTACATTTCTAAACACACTTCTGCCCCAATTTCTCCAATCTCTTGACCATATATTTAAGGTGAACCTGTTAGTAGGGGTTACTGAGCCCAGCAAAGATGAAATGATATTAAGGGTGGTAGAACTATGCAGTCAGAATTGCAGCTGCAGAATACACCTGATGTGTTCTAAGATCTGAAAGAGTTAATTATAAAATGATTTAGTAGTGAGTTACAAAATGGGTTAGAAAGGGTTAGTTATAAAAACCAGCCATGCTGACTGTGATGGATATGCTGCTTCAGTGACAGTAGCACTGAGGGAAGTATTTTTTTCACCAGTTTTCTATTTTCAGTGGGAAGTATCTGGATCTTGCTCAGCATCAAGTGGCTGAGACACCCAAATAACTTGCCCTATATGAAGTAGACTAGTCTTATTAAGTTACTTTTTTTAACATGTCTCCAGCCAACTTTGTGCTTGGAAGAAGACAAGGTCCCCTCTTCTATAGGGCCCCTGCGTCTGACAGATGAGGCAACCCTCAGCACTGCATTACTTGTGTTTGACTTATTTGCAGAACTTTAGTCCCCTGCTTTATGTTGCCAGTAGGTCCAGCTTTCAGCAGACCCGTGCTGGCTCTTCAGATGTTTTAAATAGAACAATGCATTATTCATATGCCATAATATGAATTCATGGTCCTTCTGAAAAGGAAATTACTTCTACCTACTTCTAAGACTTCTTCCATTGAAGAAAATTAAACGAAGCACTCAGAGATGGTTTTAATTGCCTACGACTCAGTTGAGAAACTTCTAAGAATGAGTTTCTTTCTGCAATGTAACTTGAGAGCTCATTCATTGAATGTAATTATGCTGTATGATGGATTGGGAAGTATGCATGGAGAGCTAAATAAGATGGAGATGACAAAATAATGGTAATAAAAATAATAGTTCTTGGGTTATGCGATACTTCCTCGCAGTACGTCACCACACTGTCACTGTCTTTTAAAACAGACGAATGTAATCTTGCGGCTTCTTCCTGTAGCATATATTTAGCCAACAGCATGCATTGTCCTTCTCCTGGACTTTGGTGTGGAAGCGGCTTGGCCGCATGCTTCGGCGCTCCCTGGAGCCCTTCGGCACCTCTGTGGAGAGAATGCAGACGTGCATGCTGGGGGTGGACGTGCCACCCCTCCCATCTGTGAGACAGTGTAATTTCACAGCTCCGGAGAGGCCATGCCCCTGCTCTTTGCCTGCCTGGGGGCTCAGCTGGAGTTCAAGATGAAGCTTCCAAGGAGCTGTAAAGGCCCCTGGGCGCAGACCCGTGTGTGTAACACCATAGTGACCCAGATAAGGCACTGAAGTTGTTTACCACTAATGAAACCTCCATGACTCTTTCAATACAGTGTTAGAAAAGGCTTTTATAGATTCTTTAACGCAAAGCAAACACGTTTTATCAGTCACATGAATGAACGTGTTTGCCTGTCTAAATTGCTGTATGGTATGAGGGCAGTTCCTGTTAAACTGTAACTAGGAGGCTGGCTGGAGAGGTATCACTTTGATACCCCAGTTAAGTGCTCACTGGGATCTACAGAGGAGGAGAGTAGCCCACATAGTCATAGAAAGTGACTAACAGAGGTGGTGGAGGTACAGCTTCAAAGAGAGAACAGGAGCACTTCTGAGCTATGTGGGGAGGGAGGGCTTGTTGCTGAACATTTTCTTTTCTGAATGCTAACTTTCGCTGTAACTGAAGGAACCAGACGACATGTGCTTTCCAGACTCCCTGGTTTTGTCTAGTGAGAAGAATCCCACTCTTCTGTTTCTCTTTTCCCACCCTATTCCAGATGTGCAGGCCTGCATAAACCAGCAGGATTCCAATTATAATGATACTTTCCCATTCACTATTCATCCAGTTTTTTCTTGATGTGAAAATGAAATGTGACCCAAAATAACCCATCTGGGGGGGGTGGGGATATGGTCTATCATTACGTACATGTGATTTATTTTTCCAGAGTGTTTTAAAATTTTTTTTAAGTACTGAAACAAAACAAAACCTCACAAACAAGACGAACAAAGAATTGGATGTATGCAGGAGTCTCCTATTCAAACGAATGGCATTTGAGGACAGGAATTATCTGCTGGATGGAACAAATGAACAAGACTCTGATAAATAGTGATTACTCATTAATAAAAACAGTATCAAGACCCATAGTGATGAGACTCAGAAAAATGACTTCTGCAAACAATACCAGCATTCTTGCTGGGAAGATACAGATGAATAACAAGAAATATAAAGACCAAAATTTCTGACACTAAGTCCGGGAGCAAAATTTTCATTTACTTCTATATCAGCTTTTCTAGAATCACAGAAATATGTATAGTGTAGAATAACTAAAAAGAAAATACTGCAGTATTTATCCCACTTTAATACTGACTAGTGGATTTTAATATTATACTGCTTTTCCTTTCTGGGTAAGCTGTCAGGCAAAATGATTACATTGCTTTTTGTTGTGCAGTTTCTACATCAGAACTGGCATGTGTGGAATTTTACAAGCTTGCCAAACAATATCTAGAGAAAAGCTAAAATAAAAGTCAGGAATGTAAGATTATTTCAGCTCCTGTGCACTCTTCAGAACAAAAAGGACTGTTTTTTAAAGAGTGAGGTATTGTATTTTGAATCTGAGAGGAGGCTGAATAAAGGTATGAAGTCTTTGAAAGAAAGGCCAGAAAAGGCCTGAGACAAGAGAGTAAAGAGCCTGATCGAGCCAGCGGTCATCTAGCTCCAGAAAAATGGAATTGATCACTTACATCAATTTGAAGAAAGCATGGCTGGCTTTCTTTGCCTTTCTTTTGCTTTTATCTGAAAACCTTTGAACAGTGTTTTTCTATAACAGCTATTTGGGTCCTGTTTGAAGATCAAAATCTTTAGAAAACTTGTTATAAAAGAGTCAATAGAGAAGCTGATTTGATTTTTGTTGCCAAACAATTAGAGGTTTTTTTAAAATTGAATTACTGCTCTGACAATTAAATGCACCAGGATAAATAACAATGTGCTGAACTATTCTGAAGAAACTGTTTTCAAAATCAGCTGTTTCAAATGACTTGGGCTCTCAGGTGTGGTTAGCACCTGTCCTGTGCCAGAAGTAATTGCTAATCTTATGGTCAATGCAAAGGTTTCAGGAGATCCAGAGAGAAAGTTGTATCCTGTTTTAAAGCCCAGTAGATCCAACTAACCTCTAAACCCGAGGTACTTCAGGCAGAGTTCTCAACCTGATTACTGAGAAATATTGGTCTCATTCTTCGTTCCATCACCTAAAGCTGCTGAGGTTTTTAATGGCTGCAGCTGATCTCAATAAAGGATATTTAGTCCTTCTGAAAAATCCCCTCCCTGATTACTGTATCCTTCCAGGAACATGCAAGATGTAACTCTGCAGCAGTGGTGGAGGTGAGGATGCATTTTCTTCTTTTTTCCCCCCTCTCTTCATATTTACTTAGTCACATACTTATTATTTTCAGATCCTGCTTCTCATGCATTTGGAACAAAAGACAGTGTAATCTTATGATAGAGGAAATCCATGTAGTTGGCTGCATATCTTCAGACATGTTCACAAGTAACCAAATGTTTTAATAGGAGTGTTATGCTTTGTCCTAATTCTGAATACAGGACAGTAGGTTCCAAATAGCTTTGTATTTTAAAGATTTTTATTGTATAAGTAGCATTTTTTTTCCTAGAATATTTTATGTGTAAAACACTGATATGTAGTTGGAAATGTTTTTGTGTTCCCCTTGCAGGGCTAGTATCATTGTCTGAATTAACAATAATTTGTGCCTTTAGCAGTTTAAATGATTGGATTTATTTCAGAACCTGATGCTTTGACCTGAGCAGAGACATATCCAATCACATACATTCTCATGGGCATGCTTGTATAATTTTAACAGATTGGTTTGGAATCTAGCTCTTTGCCATTGACACAAAAAACTGGACTCAGAAGTTTCATATTCATATGTTTACACTAAAGGAGATTTCCTAGCACAGGCCTAAATTGTAAACCAAGAAATAATTGATTTGACTTGCAGTACTTATTCAAGGAACTGCATAGCAAAATATACCTTCTGAGGTATCTTTCAGCAGCCAGGAGAGTTGCCTGTTGGTATTATTGCTCACTTCTTCTCAAGAAAACCTGATGTTCCAATTTATTTTTTTTTTAATATATTAGGAAGTTAATATAAAGGTGGCATAGGTGAGAATGGAAATTCTGAAAGGAAGTCTCTTGGATCTTTGTGACTGCAGTCTCCACCTCCTGATACATAGCCTTTTTCTGTGATGGCTGGCAGCACCAGCCCAGGAGTTCTTTCTTTCACAGTGGTGCTGAGCTACCTTGTGGAATAAAACTAATGCACATCCTCTCTTTCACTCATTCCACTGAAAACTTTCTTCCAAAATTAAATGATGGAACTTCTTCCATCTTTCCAACTGGTAAAACTCTGTTGAGTTCAGTTTTTTGATGGCTGACAACTGGTGGGATAGGAGAAGAATCAGGCTCACATATTCTCCTTTAGAAGCCTGATTGAAAACAAAAAGTCACATTTAAAAAGGCTGAGCACTTGCCTGTGCACTTGACAAGATTTTAAACAATTAGGCAAGCAGCAATGGCTTCTGATCCCATGGAAACGGCTGTAGAAAAAAAAAAAGGCCTTCCTCCATTGAAAAGTGATTAGTTTAAAGCATTCTGCCCCATTTTTGGCAGTTTGATGGCAGTTTCCATGGGAATGGGAGTAGAGGATTGCTGAAGTGTTGTCATAACTCCTGCAAATGACACAGATGGAGCTTAAAAGGTGTAAATTATATTTCAACAGCACCTGTAAATGTATTAATTTTGGGAGAGGGAAAAGGGAAGGACCACAGCATGTTTTTCCTCTTTTTCCATATTCAATGCATTTCTGATAAAAGACACAACTAGCCAGAGTAAAAAAAAGCAGTCTTTTTTGTCTTCTTATTCATAGTTCTGTGATGTAGTAATATTTACCACTTTAAGAACATGAGGATCGAGGCTGTCAAATTTCTTCAAAAGTAGATATTGTTCTGCTCACTTTATAAACTGGTCAGCTGAGTCAGAAAAAGAGGTTAAGTTGCCAAAAGACCAGGAATCAGAAATAAAAACACTGCCAGCTTATTTCTAAAGGCCTGGCTAGGTGATTCTACCACTCAAATAATGACTTTTTTCTCAAGACTCCTATCCCAGGGCCTTGAGGGAATAAAGAAGTCCCTGTGTTGCTACCCAGACATGGATGCTGTAGTAGGGCTCATATCCATGGTCCTGCTGGCAATGGGTGCCCCTGTGCCATGCCCACTCACGATCCTTAAGCTGTGCCAGGGGAGGTTTAGGCTGGGCATCAGGAAGAATTTCTTCACAGAAAGGGAGATGAGATATTGGGATGGGTTTCCCAGGGAGGTGGTGGAGTCACCATCCCTGGCGGTGTTTAAGGAAGGACTGGATATGGAAATTAGTGCCATGGTCTAGTTGACAGTGTGTTGTTTGGTCGTAGGTTGGATTTGATAATCTCAGAGGTCTTTTCCAACCAAATTGATTCTGTGATTCTGGCCTGGCCTTGGCATCTTCCAATCGCCCAGTTGGTGCCCCATGCCCAGGGCTGGAACTGCCCGGTCTGGGTGGGCAGAAGATGTTCACGTCACTCAAATCAAGTGCTGTGCCATTGTGGCTCTCTAACATCTCACCTGCCTGTGATATGGGGAAACTGTGACTCAAACCTGGTGTTTTCTCTGTTTCAGCTGATGGCTGAGCCTGAAACTGAAGGGTTTGAGTCGCTCATGCTTTGGTAATTTTTGCACTCAGTCAAACAGATGTCTAAAGGGACTTTTTTGAGAGGAGGAGGGGAGGAAGAAACTGCACAACTCTGACAGACCCATGCTGAGAAAAAGGTCTTACTGTCACCCTTCTTTGTGTCTTTAATTGGTAACACTAAGGACCTAGTTTGTGACTGTGAATTATGAAGTATCTGCAGGGAGATCAAAATCTCCTCAATAGAACCATGACGTGAAAAAAATTGCTATGTGGATTACTCATGGAAAATCTAATTTTAAATAGTGTTGGTTAGTTGTGATTTGTTAGAGAGCTGCATGGCATCGTTCCTCTGTCCTGATGTGATGAACATTGAGGTACTACATATTCCATACTAGCTCGGAATTTCCTATGAAGGACATAAGATGTAATGAAGAGTGTACTGGCCTTTATTTGATATTGTCTCAGTAATGTGTTGTGCAAGCACAATGGTTTTTTTGCCCATGGGTATTTGTGACAAATACACAATTCAGCTATTATTAGTTCCAGTTTCTTTTAAAAATATGTTTGTCAATCTTAATACATTTCAGTTCATCTTTACTCTTTTAACTTGTGCTGTGGAACTGTACAATTACAGCTGAATTTCATTTTAATTTTAAGCTAACTCCTAATCAATATTCAGGACATTTCTATGGTCTGCTGAGATCTATTTAAATGAGAAAAATATTCTTTCCACTGTTCTATTTGGATAGGAAAAGACATCAATCATTTCACAAAACTGAGAACAAAATTCATTTCACAAAACTGAGAACAAAGATTTAAAGGTGAACACTACATAATTGCTTAGTGAATGACTCTTGACAGGAGTGATTTGTGTGTATTCACTTTCAAACTCCATGTGTAGTTTTACGACTCCATGAAGAGTCAATTTTGAATCATACTGTGGGAGTGTCATTTACTAAAGTCCAAATCTGAGTTTTAAGTTTTCTAATTTTTTTTTTTTTGATAAGTATGTAGGTAATAGCAGAACTTTTTAAAAATCAAGTAAAAATTTCTGTAAATTTTTGAGATATGGTTGGCAGTAAATGCCCCAAACAGTGACTTAATTAATACCTGGTCTTGCAAAGTAATCCAGGAATTCCAGAAAATCTATGGAAAGCATAATCACAGGTTGAAGTGCAGGGACTCTTATGGGGGAAAACATGAAGATCAGCTGTGATTGGAATAGTGATAATGCACCTTGGTGTCTGTCTAAATGAAAGCAAATGTTTATCCTCATTTTTGGTTGATTTGCATGCAGAGTGGAGTTGCTAATGGTCACACCACTACCTATAAATTGTGCTATGTTATCAAAATTGAAGTAAGTCGAATTTTAGTTTATGCCATATTATTGAGTATTTTTAGGTATTTTCACTGTTGACTAAAAAAGATCAAACTGAAAATTATTCACAGACCTTTCACACACATCTCAATAAACAACTTTCAAAGCTGCAGCAAGATCATCATGACTGGACACCTCAGTCACATTAGAAAGCTCTGAGGCACTAACCTAGCTATTTACTGCTAAAGGAAGAGCTAATGCAATGCTCAGAATAGTAAAGTTTCTTCCAATAGGATATATAATTTAAAATCTGGTGAAACTTGGGAAATTATATTCCTTAATCTAATATTGCAATCAAGTAGTTTGTATGAATTATGTAGGGTTAAACCATGGTACATTGCTTTTGTGGCACTTAGCTTTTGTTTTTAACATTTTGGAAAGAAGGAGAAATTTTGTTCTGACTTTTTTTTCCTTTGTTCTGATACTTGAACCTGAGAGTTCAGTGCTGTGAACAACTGAGAAACTTCTGCATAAACTGCAGTCCTGTGGCAAGTATGTATCTTTATTGAGCTGTGGAAAATGATATTCTAACTCTGGAAAAAAGGAGTTGTCTTTTTGGAGATTGGATGTTAGTGCCATGTAACCATTAGAATCACTAGCATGTCCATGACCTGTGAAAGGAATGCAGTAAGCTAAAAATTCCTAATTAAAACCAACCTTTGGGCCTGATCAATTTGCTCTATATTTTTGTTACTTTCCACTTACCAATAGACTCTAGACACGATCCAAAATCTTTCCCAGTAAAGAATGCAGAAAATATGCAGGCTAAATCTTCAAATAAATGATTAGGCATACAGGAAAATCCTGCCTAAACTAATTTTAAGGTGGACTAGAAATTCTATTCTAGAAATTTATTTCGAACTTCCTCTGCTTTTCAGTGGCATTTCTAAAATTAGTTCATAAAGTAATTTAGAATACTTGGATTTAAGTTACTTTAGAAGTGTTAACTGTTGTGGGAAAAGTACATTTGAATGGATTTCAGACAACAGTTCTTTGGAAGGAGTGGAAACAAAACTTTTCCAAAAGTTTTCTCTCACTTTGCTATTTCTGTACATTTATGTACAAAAGCTGAAGTCTGGGATAACATCAAGATATAAAGAGTAAATCCTGAATGATGAGAATAGACAATCTGGCTTTATTTCAGTTGCACAAGCTACTGAATTAATGACATAATTTATTTTAAATATGTTTTAATCTTTTAGTCTTTATTAATAAGATCCTGCAGTGAAATTCCATACTGAAAATAAGATTGATTAATATTTATATTTTTTAAATCTTTAAAGACAGACAAGAAATGAATACAAAAAGTGAATGTTCTTAAAATAGGGGGTAGAAATTCATTCCGTCTGGTTTTGTTTAAAGCGCTTTGTGACTTTTAAAAACTCAGCTGAGTTTATTTGCCTACTGTAATTCTGTTTCTTATGCCCTGATCTTCAGTCTATGATTGTCCTCTTTCCAACCAAAACCAAAAATTTTCTGTAATTCTTAGATTTACATGTAAGCTAGACTCCACAGACAGGTCTCAGGGTGGAAGCTGCTTGAAGATTTTTCTGAGTAATATTTTGCATGTAAAGACTTTATTTGCAAACAGTTCCTCTTCAATATCATAATAAATAAAACAAGCTGAAAGTTTTAATGTTTAGAAATTTAGAAAGTACATCATCATATGTATGCATATGGATCTATCTAGTCTGCACATGTATTAATGTCTTCTTTCCAAAATATCAGAAGTATCTTGGGTTTCGAGGCTTGCTGATTAAGGGCAATGAGAAGCACAATGAAATGTTTTGTTGGTGACTTGATATGATGAATCCTAGCATTTGGTGCCAGCCATCACTTCTGGAAACAATGTTTGAATAGTGAAGTGTGATTGTGGTGCAGTAAATTGTGTGTACAGGGATTTCTAAATATAGATGTAGTAATTCAGAGTCTGTTACTGTCAGCCAAGTCAATACAGATCTTAAAAATGTCTATTTTGATGATGAGAAGAGCAGTTACTGAGACTTTAGCAACTGTGTGATACGCTTTTAAGAAACACTGTGACTGTTTATCCATGCCTCAGTGGTCTGTGATAGAAATTGATGTGACTGTCTTGATATCTGCATCTCTATATTTAATATATACCCATACACACAACACATTTTTCAGGTTAAAAAAAAAAGGCCTCTAGTGGAAAGTGTCATGTCCTAAGCTGGCAGTGCACTTTGAGTGGCTGACGTCTGCCTTCATGTGTAGGAAACTCCATCTTTGATGTGCAGAGCAACAGGGACTTCATGTGCATTAACATGAGTTTTATCCCTTTTACTTTACCTTGCTTTCTCCACAAGGACAGTCTGAGTTGGACCTGACCAGGAGCATTCATTTGGTAAACTACGACAGTTGAGAGAAATATACTCAAAGAACTGGAATGACATTGCAAAACCAAAGTTAAAAAAAACCCAAAACATCCACAGGAAAACAGAAAAAGGGTTTAAAGTGGGACTAAACCCAAGCTGAGTACCCAGAGAACAAAAGGACTTAGTATTAAAGACTGAGGCAAAGAAGGCATGAAGTACTTCAACCTTTTCCTCATCCTTTGTCACTGTGTTTCCCCCTACAATAAAAAAATGGGGATTCTCATTAGTCCCCCTAATTGTTGCTAACATGTTGATAGAAACCTTTTCCAATGTCTTACAGCAATAGCCAGGTTAAATTCTTGTTGGGATTTGGCCATTCTAATTTTCTCCCTGCATAACCTCACAGTATCCCTATCTTCTGCTCTAGGAACCTCCTACACTGCTTCCTCTCTGCTGCAGTGCCTTTCCAGCAGACATCTAATAAGTTGATGTCCTCCACAGGAAAAAAGGCTAGTGATTGTGAGACCTGTCCTAGGTGCTTCTAGAATATTCTGTCTGCACCTTCATCCCGCTTGGGTAGTCTCTAGCAGGCTCCCACCACGACATCCACATTGTTGGCCTTCACCTGATTCTTACCCATAAACACTCAACCCTGTTGCCACCATCATTAAGCTAAACTGTCCCTAACACACAGGACTACCTCCCAATTTTTCCTTGATAAACTCTTCCCATCAGAAGAGTTTTTAGCCATCCATGGCAGCTTTCCAGTTGTGTGGGTCTTCCCACCATGTTTCCTTGATAGCAACTGTGTCACAATGCTCCTGCTGCACAATTGCTTCCAGCTCCTTCTGTATTGGTGAAAATGTGCTTCAGCTGAACTATTGATCTTGCCATTTTTTTGGGAGGGACAAGCCTCAATTCCTATGTGACCATTCTCAGGAGCTTTTGTTGCTTCTAAGGTATTAATAACCCTTGTGTCTTTGCTGCTGCATGGATCTCTGCATGGGAAAGTACTCATATTTCTTTTGAAGAGGCACTTTTATGAGAAGGAAGAAGGTAGGATTTTTGGTAGAAAAGAGATACAAGGTAAAGGTTTTTAGTGAATACAATTCAAAGAAATACAATCACACAAGAGGGATTAATTTCTTAAAATATATCCATCTTCATGAAATACATAAATTACTCTTGATGTTTCTTCACATGTAGAGGTGTAGTGCTGTGCAGTTAAAGTGGCTTTTGTGCAATTAATCATAAAACAGAGGCTCAGTTAATTTGTCTCACAAATTCATTTTATTCTGCAAGGACTCATCAGAGCTCCATAGGAGTAGCATTAATTGTAATTTTTAGTGTGTAAAATGAAAATGTGGGTTCTAAAATGAATAAAAAATTAAAATCAGTATGCTAAGCAAATTCTCCAAAGAGTGACTACTGTGAATGAAAAAGTTTAAGATCTAAAAGGTTTTTAGCAGCTTGGGTATATCTGAACCCTCACCTCCCCCTCCTTAGCAGTGATTCACATAGTGCATTTGTTTTGTACCTCTGTGGTGTCTTCAAAGACAGGGGGAAATACAGCTGTGTAGGAGATGATGTCAGCATCTCTGTTATCAAAAGATACTGTGTGTGTGTGTATGCGTGTGTGTTTGGAAAAAAAGGGAAAAGATGCTGGCTTTGAACTCAAGTAAGACACCTGTGTCTGCCATGCCATTACTGTTGACGGATCAGTATTGATAGAGGAAAAAATATCATTTGGACCCTCACTTCTGCAGCAGACAAAGGTCTGAGCTTTCTGTAAACACTGTGGAGACATCATCTCTCAGAGTGCCTAGGGAAGCTTTATAAAGCAGAGAGATGGAGGGGACACCTCTCCCTTCCTCCCTCCCATATGCAGGGCACCCATCCACTGCTGTGCCAGCAATGAAGTGATTTCTCTCTGCTCTGCCTATGACACCCTCTTTTCTTGTGCATGCTTGGGCCAAAATCCTCAGTTAGTTTGGCACAGCTCTTCCCAAGCCAATGGAACTGCCCTGCTCAGGGGCTGGCAGCTGAGGATGCAGCCAGCCGTGTTATTCTTGGGCTCTCTGGCATGTGGAATGCAGAGACTGCATCATGCTGGACTGTGCACCCTTGGACATGGTGAGATGATCTTACAGCTATGAAGGAGAAGGGAATTTTGAAGAGGGGGTGCACTGTTTTCTGGAAACTAGTCCTAGTTGTTTTGTGTTTACTTCAGAGGTGGAAATATAGGTTACTGGGTCAGAGCCAAATCCTTTGGGAAAATTCAGTTGTCATTAAGTCTGATAGTCTGAATTTATGCACTTCAGTTTTGTTTTAGCAATTTTGTTTTCTCTCCTGACAGAAGGTAATCCCAAATCTGGATTTTTTTTTGGTTTTTATTTGTATATTTTGTCCTTGAATTTCTGCCAGATTACAGCCAGGGGAGACTTGAGCTATTAGCCATATAAAGGCTGAGAGAACTTCAGAAAGTACTTTTTTTCTGCACCTTAATCGTTCTAAGGACCACAAAACTACATCTAATGCATTTTTAAACCAGTCACATGGGAAGGAAAGTCTGGAGATATTGAGCAAACCAAAATCACTTGCTAAGTATTTTGAGAAATTCTTCCACTTTTTGGTGCAATGTGGCAACTGTTAAACAGTACATGGAAACCACAGAGGACAGGATGGGAGACAGGAATGCAGGATTCTTGTGGGAACTTTGGGGAAATATAGAGAGACAGACTGCCATGCAACTAACTCCAGGATCTGTTTTTGCAGAGGAATGCACAATTGGAGGGGAATAGGAATAGGAAAAATAGGCTTCCCCTCGGTGAAATGGATGTTATTTAAAACAATAGCTGAGAGTTTCTCAAATTTTCTGAAAAAAAATGCTACTGAAAAATACAGAGACAAATACACAACTGAAGAGGGGGAAAGAGAGAGCAAGAGAAATCTCAAAGTTAGCTGGATAGTGCTGGTAGTTTTAAGACTGCAGGAGGAATACTTGTTCTAATACGTGAGCCTTCTTGATATTAATTTAAAAAGTACATGGAAGAGAATTTTACCAAAATTATTTTGATAAAACATAAATCCATTGGGATTTCCAAGTAGAGACTTCCAAATTAACCTTAAATAAGACTTTAAAAAAATTATTTATCTTTTTAAGTTTGTTGCTTTGTACTTGCAGTTAATTCAAGGGAAAATTCTGGCTCTGAACCTATAGCCACATCACTAAAAATGCCCCAAGGTCAAAAAAGATGCCACTCAGCCTCTCTTGGGCTCTCTAGGTTCCACTCTGTCCAGGACTGTACCTCACAGTTGTGGTTCATCACTACTAACTCTCTGGGTTTGCTGTTCTCCTGAGGCCCTGACCTGTGAGTTTCCAAGAACTGCTACTGAAATTCTTTTAGTTACCTGGAGAGTGCTCCACAACTCAACAGCCCAAGTCTGGTGGTCTTATCTTGTCGTATGTTTGTCTTTCTTCTGGAAGTGCCACAGCATTTTTTCTATCTCCCGGAGTGAATTTAAAATGTGATTTGACTCAAGATTTTTACAACTGCTGCTATTATGATGCTAGAAAGTGAGATACATAGCATAAGTAAACCTGCTGTATTTGAAGCATCTTGCTCTCTATGGCTGAACTTCTGAGCTTTTGTCAACTTCAGCAAGCACAGAAAACTGCTTGTGCAGCTTGGGCCACAATTTCGCAACCAGGACTGTTTCATTTTTCCATAATACAACATGTCAGCAGAAACATGAAGGGTAGAGCCAAGGCATCCTGGCTCCCGGGCTCCTACGTTTTCTCTGCACAATAGCTTTCCCTTAGAAACCAATAAGTTATGGGCTAAGGACTGCTTCATTTAAAACTATCTTGGGCTTTATGGCTAAAAGGATTTTATTAAATAGGAGTGATTACTAAAATATGTCACTGTTGAGGGGGTGAGGATAGTTAAAACTTATGAAAAGGCTTTGCTTGCAGCAGAAAAGCACTGTAACTACTTAAAAATATCTTCGCTCATGTTTTTATTTTAAAAATGGAAAAAGTGAGTCAACACTGAAGGCTCTGTATTCACTGCTGAGTTCAAACTCAGCTGCTCTGGAGAGTCTCCCCATTCCCTGCCCCCATCTGTGCTATTGGTACAAGTGAATATAGCTACTCCCAAATTAGCAACGTGCAGTTGCTACCTTTGCATAGGCTGTAACAATCCTGAGAGATCTGCTGCTTTAAGAATTTCTTCTCCATGTCTGTAACCTCTGTACAAAAATACAAAGAAAATAATATGCAGGAATCACCTTTGGATGACGAGTGTGTTCTGTCTCTGGACTGCTGCAACAAGAAAGTGATGCTGGTGGAGCATAGCAAAAACCAAATGGGTTTTCATATACACTTAGACTTATACTTGATCTGGAGGGTAAATTCACTATGGTGATAGCTCTGGGCAATCCTACAGAAATGAACCTTTCTAAATGCTAGGAGATTTTATATCTGCACTCTGATTCTACACTGCATTTTGCATTGTGATAAAAGGTGGAATAGCTGTATTAGAGGGTCCTCAACAGTTACTGGGCTCATAGGAAATAAGAGAAATATTTGCTATTCTAAGAAGGGGATACTGTAGTGTTATCACAGAGGTGTGTATGAAAATATGGAATGCATCATCTTTTGCCTCCTCATGCCACAAGTCTTCCTGCCCAGTATGCAGTTTTTCTAAAGAAAAGCTATATTCTATATTTTTTTGAATCAGTTCCTCCTACGGGTCCCAGTCTGACAGGGTTTTCAATGCACACTGCAAGCCTAAGCGAAATGCACACCGTGCTGTGAAAGAGATACATTACATAAGAGGCCTCTGAGGCTTACACAGAGCTGGACTGCAGTGTAAACTGTCTCCGGGACGGATAAAAACCATCTCGCAAACTAGGATTAGCACTGATTCTTGTCAGGGGCTCTTGATTTGAGAGAAGAGAAGGAAATTCGTGTGTGCTGTTTTAGTGAGTTTTAGCAGCTATATAAACCACAGCTCGAAATTCTGATGTGTATCTAACCATCAGCATGCCTGAACTGTGTTTGATAAAAGGGGCAATGAGCTCCAGCTATGCAGCCCTTACTCCCTCTGGTTCTCCTGTGCAACCAGAGAACAACCAGGACTATTTGCATATAAATCCTGAGCATTTGGCAACTTTGCTGCAGAAAGAGAGAAAGGGAAAGAAAGGCAAATTCCCCCTAAGTTAGTATTTCAGCCATGCTGCAGAAGATTTACCTTATCCACCTCTTGGCAAGCTATCCCAGCAAGGCAGCTGGGTGTCTGTGTGCCTGTCTGCAGGTTCTCTACAACGGCCAGAGCCTAGCATCTGAAAGACTCTGAAGTTCTGGGGTGACAACAGTGCTTACAGTTTGACCCCTCATACTGTGAGTTTCACTTTGTGGAGGGAGAGACAGACCTTTCCTGAAGGTCACTCCAAAGCTCCTGGCCACACATCCACAGGGAGACTGCTTCCTGAGACAGTTCACTTCCAGTCTCAGTGCAGACAGGCTGCTTCTGCTTTAAACCCCAACAAACTGCTTTCTATCAGCACATACAGGATGGGAGATGTCCTCCCAGACCTCCAGGCAGGACAAACCCATGCACCTTTTTAGTTCAGGGGAGAGAACAAAAGTTGTAATTTACTGAGATTTCCTAGTGAATTACTGGCAGGCATTCAGATTGCATGAAAGAAGACAAATACTGTAAACACCTGTGTTTAAAAAGATGGAAAAAGTGGTACATGCCAGAAAAAAAAAAATCCCTGTAGTTAGTGATCATTATCCTAAATATGGATCTGCATGGTAGAGAGGTGGAGAAATTGGATCATATTAATTATTGAACACCTCAAGTCATACCCACCACAACACCAAGCATTTCACTGGAGATACTCAGCACCATGCAGACTTACAGGGATCCCTCAAGTTCAGTTTCAAAGCATATAGGTAAACTAAGGAATGGATTTACAAGAAGGATGATGTAGCATCAAAATATTAAACCTATATTAGTCCTCCACATTATATTTTCCTTCAACTTCCTTACCAAATTGTTGCAGAAAGCGATATGTGAAGGGTTTTACATGAAACTGTTTGATAGGGACATATAATGTATCCTCCTGCTACACAGAGCTTTCAGAAGGCCTAGAAGCAAACTATGAAATGCTGCAAAGTGTGGCCTATTGCAGAGCACAGCCTTATTTTTCAAATCTTCTAGATACTTTTAGACTGCTGGTTTTTTATACATATTTATGTCTTAGGTAAAAAAGATTTTTAAAATTGTATCAGCTTTTTGTTCCTTTTTGCTTAGATTTGCAGATAAAGTTGCCCAACTTTTATCAGCCAAACCATCTTCCAAGCATATTTTCTTTCCAGGAGAAAGGCCTACACACAAGCCTTTTATGGCATTGTGTATTTATAGCTCTAGTCTGTCCTGTGAATGAACGGCTCACTCCAAAAAACACAATGCAGAGGCATTTGATGAGCGTGATCGTCAGTCACGGAATCACAGGATCCCAGAATGGGTCAGGCTGGAAGGGGCCACAGTGGGTCATCTGGTCCAACCTCCCTGCTCAAGCAGGGTCACCCCAGAGCACATGGCACAGGACCCTTGAATATTTCCAGTGAGGGAGACTCCACAGCCTCTCCGGGCAATCTGTTCCAGTGCTTGGTCACCTGCACACTAAAGAAGTTCTTCCTCATGTTCAGGTGGAACTTCCTGTGCATCAGTTTCTGCCCATGGCCTCTTGTCCTTTTGCTCAGCACCGCTGAGCAGAGCCTGGCTCCATCCTCTGACATCTCCCTTCAGATACTGACAGACATTGGTGAGGTCCCCTCTCAGCTGCGTCTCCTTGAGGCTGAAGAGGCCCAGCTCCCTCAGCCTTTCCTCATAAGAGAGGTGCCCCAGTGCCTTAATCATCTTTGTTTCTCTCTGCTGGACCTGCTCAGTCCAGTGGAGGTCACTGAACAGGGTATCAAAGGTGCAAGGAACCTGCTTGGTTTTCCATTCCTGCACAAAGAGAGGAAGGGAAAGGCTTATCCAAGTTTGGGAATGATTGAGCACGTCACCACAGGACTGGCTTTCTCTGAACGGCTGCAAAGCCAGAACTTTGCCCCCTTGACTCCTGAGTCTTGCACAGCTCTCTGCAGAGAAATGGGGAACAATGTCAGGACAAAGATGAGTCACGACTCTAGCAGCTGGTCATTCAACACCTTCCAGAAGGTGGTGGCCTGGGATCTGCTGGTGCTCAGAGACAAAACATGCACCAGCCTCACTGGTGCTCCACCAGCCAGCAAGCTCACTGTCTGCAATTCCTGCTGGTACTGGAAGTAGCTTACATCCAGAAAGGTTTGGGTGTCAGGGCTTCATCCTGCCTCTGTCACCCAGTGACACGGTACCATATTTTACACTTATTAACATATTTACATTTTTAATGCCCAGCCTGCATACTGCTCTCAACAGTCTTTTTAACGTAGCAAACTTAGGATGGCCTTTGTCATCAGCCATATTTTCTGAAACCATCTGCTATATTGAATCCTTGGGCCTAGAGGAACATCTGGACCTTAGAAATAAGGCTGTTTCCTTACAAAACTGAAGGATTAGGAAAGATGGCATATTTGGCCAGTAAAAAGAGAGAGTGAAGTAATTGCTAATGTGAACTTTGAAATATACAAAATATTGCAGAAAATCAATCATTCTCAAAATATATTTTGCATGTAAATCTGTTATAAGAGAAATATTCCACATTTTGAAATGTATATTGCTTTTCATTGGAAATAATGTTTGTCAGTAGTTGAATCCATGATAGTAATTAGTTCTGTACAGCTTTGATACTTTATCTTTTAGAACTGGAAACATTTCTAATACTGCATGATTCTTATTTATTTGATGTATGCAGAGCATATGGAAGGATGCTGTGCAAAAGATTGTTAGCAAGTGAATGACAGACCTGAGCTTTGTGGGAAAAATGATTCAGCTTAAATATCTTCCCGGCCATTAGGTATCTGTCTTTATCTCCTCTGAAAGTGTGGGAACCAAAAAGAATTTAGGAATGCATTTTAGACAATCAGCTCCTGTTATTATAGGCAGATTTTATAGGAATCTGGATCTCAGTAGTTCTGATAGCAAATGTAAAATTTTCAGTAGTAGCTTCCCAAGTAACTGTGAAAATCTGGTGTGTAGACACAGTATCAGCACATAACTCCAGCATCCTCCCTGTGAAATGCTATGTAAAAGTGGCCCTGAAACTATTTTTGGAGGTGATTTCTGTATGCTCCCTCTGCCACTTTATTCATCTGGCAACTTCCTCTTAATTAATATTGCATGTCAGTAGGGATAAACAAGATCCGGGTCCCAGTCCCTGCCACAGTGAGCAGAAATCGTATCAATGTAGAAAGTAGAGCACATGTTCCCTCTCTAGCAGATGTGTGTAACAGGCATCAAGTTGTTTCAGTTTTTTCTATAAAGCCAGGCTTTACACATTACATTTGTAATTTGTAAATTACAGTTGTAACGTGCAATTTGTCCCAGAAAAGAAGGACTCCTGCTCCTCTTAGTTTGAAGAAAGTTTTGAACTGATGTCTCTTGGGAAAACAAATGAGAGCAAAAAGGGAAAATTTTATGAAGTAAATGTACAGAAAAACCTGTGCAATATAAGGCCTCAAATTGTCTGGACTTGGAATGAAGTTACAGGTTTTTGTTTCCTTTTTCAAGTATTAAAAACAAAGCAGAATTTGACCAACAAAATGTCTCTCAAAAGAACACTAAGATAACTGTGAAATCAAACACTATAAAAACCCCCTAAACAATACCAAAATAGAAATTTTCTTAAAGAGCCCCAAGAAAAGATGCACCTCTAGATAAGGTGGTTTAGTTCTTTTGCAAATGCAGGCAGATTTGCAGGCCCTTGTTATTAGGGGGTATAAATGACGCAAAGTGCAAGTCATAAATGTGCATTGCTGTGAAAGGTTGGGTGCAGTTTTGGGTGAGCTGTGGTGTGATATTTCCATTTGATATCTAGAGTCAGCCAATAGCAGCAGGTGGTGAGAGGCTGAGGAGCACAACATGTTCCAGTAGCACCTGAGGTTTGATCTCTGTGGCACGTTTGCTGCGCGCTGCACAGCGAGCCTCTGTCAGGGCTTCCTTGTCATCTTTGAACTCTGTGCATACAAACCTAAAGTACTTTTATTTACTTCAGATCTTCCATAATGAGTGACCATTTCTTCAGAGGTGTGTGTCACTGAACCAAGAAATAGTTCTCAGATATTCTGGTGCAGGCACTGATGATTCTCTAGCAGATTTGTATTTAATCCTTTTCTTTCTGTTTGCATCCAGCAGTTGTGCCTTCTGCAGGATCTCGCTCCCTACCACCCACAATAATTACAAGTGATGGGGTTTTAAATACTTTGCTGAGCTGTGATGCTTCTCTGCACAATTTAGAAAATCACCACCTCCATGATCAGAAAATAGATAATGTGTTTTGTACTATGTGAGACCAGAAGAAGGATGGCTGTTTCTATAATTCATTGTGGAAAAAGAGAAGGTGTGAGCTGTGTTATCTCAGGGACTGTAGATGTGCCTACTGTGCTATTTTGCTGTGTATAACAAGATGTTCCCTGGAGTGAATGCATCACCCTGGGAATATGTTTATATTTAGGAATAGGACTAATTTAATTTCACAAATGAAAGGATGGTACCTAAAGGTCCAGTTTTGCTTTGGGTTCTTCATCTATAAAATGTAAATCTTTGACAAATTGGAATGAACAGTTCTAACACGGGTGATGTTATAGTTTAACCTCAGGGTATGTGGGGTCTGGTGTAGTGCTCTCTTCACAGTGTCCCCAAGGCAGAAGATCACAGAGCTCATTTTGCACATGTAGCTGTAGATCTAGTGGAAGCCTTTTGTGACAGCTTTCTATAGATGAAGCAGTCTGAAACAGGCTCACATGCCACTGAAACCTAGCACAGGTTGTTTAGGGTGTTTAGGTGGTGAAAACTTCATTTTAGATAAGAGTTTTGACCAGAACTGTCATGCTTATCTACTCCTGCACTTGGCTTTTGAATTCTTTTTTTTCAATATAAGTATGTGGGCAGTTTTTGTCTTTCTCTTCTTGGTTGGTTTCATTTTTTTTTTTTCTATTCCTCACAAAAAAAGATAAGTGTGCTTTTATTTCCCCAAGGAATATGACAACCTCAAAATGGGACAACCACAAAAGTGACGTACAGGGTTGTATTTCAGTTTTGCAGAACAAGGAAAGGAATAAGGATCTAGATGGGATCTGTACTTTCATTTATTTCAGGATGGTACCCAGGACTGGTTGCTGCCATATGGTTATTGCTGCCTACTGACTCTGTTGGTGAACTGCACAGTCAGAAGCCCCCAGCTTCATGAGGTTGTCTAGACTGTAGCTGCAGAGAAGGGGACCTGTCTCTTCACTATTTTCTTCTGATGTCTTCTAATGCTGGCTGTAACTTCCTCTGGATGTTGTGGGTTTCAATCTGCTTTCAGTTTTAGTGGTTACATTGGTTTGTTACAAAGCTCTTTTCCTAGTTAGGCTGAGTGAATTTGCAAGCTGTATGTGATAGGAGAATCTAATATCTGTTTTTAATTTGTACTCCCGAAATCTGTGTGGTCATATGTACCTTTTAATTTTCACTTGTGTAAGTGAACAACTGAGTGAAAAAAACCCTGCAATTTTCTGGTCTCCTGACATTTTGGAGTAAAAAGATTTGGTTTTTCTAACACAAAAGGCATCTAGCCACATTTCTGCAAAATCTTCTGTTTTGGACTCTGAATTAGATCTGATTTAAACCCCAAATACCCTGATGTATTTCTTACTATAATTAAGATATCAGTTGAGAATTTTTCTTTTCAGTGAAAGTTCTTTTTTTTTCTTTTCCATTTCTTTATGTACCAGAAGAATTTATATCTACACATTGTTTGCATTCTGCAAACAAATAATAAAGAAATAAAGACAATCCTCTAAGATTAATATCGAGATGGACAGTATACATAAGTATATAAGGTGTATATGCAATTAGATTTTAAAATGTTTTTCCCAGGTGAAATTTTGTGACTGCCAAACAGAAAATGAAAATTGATGATAGTATTATGATATACTTCAAATACATGAAAACCTTGATCTTGTGCCAGGAGAAATGAGTGTATCTGGGTTATACTTGACGGGTACAAAGCTGAAGAGAGATTTATACTTTAACTTACTCATATATCTTTGCCATTTTCAGTTGTTTTCTGTACTGCATTTTTCTCTTTTGGTTTTCATTTGGCATATTAGTCGATTCCCTACAGAGGGTCCTAATTAAAGAAAACATGTAACATTTTAAGTCAGACTGAAACTAGACTGTGCCTGATTAAGGAGAGAGTGGATTTGTATTTTGTGGTTGCTATATCCCTTTTTTGACATGTTCTGTGTGTGTTGAACAGCTACATATAACATGAGACCATTTTCATAGGGTGTCCAGAATCCTCGGTGAGATGATGCCAGGGCCAGCACACCCTTTGGGAGATCTGTCCCTTTAGGCTTAGAAGGAAAAAGGCCCAGTGCCCGTGCATAAGAGGCACTGGGCAGTGAAAAGCTCTGTAATTCCTGCTAATCCAGTAACACAGTGAAACCACACGAAGGCCAGTTGTTGCCCTGTCCTGGACTGCCATGACAGTGTGGTATAACCATTTCTAAGGAGAATCAGCTTACACCAAACTCCAGCGTCCTGAGGCAAACAAATTTCACATTTCTCTAGGAACCAACATTCTCACCTTACCCTTTAACCCTTAGCACACAGGTAGGTATGAAAGCACGTTTGCTTAGACCAGAGAGACCCCTCACCAAAGGCAGTTTCCTGCAGTTTTACAGTGCAGTTTGTTTTTATGATAATGCTGCAAGAGTAACACGTTTATGAGTTATGTGTTCATGTAACACCCCTGGTTTCAGAAAAGATATTTTTCTTCTTTCTTCTTGTGGCAGAATTCAGATGGAAATTACAGTTGTATGGTGTCAGTGTTGATAAATAGCACTTGTCTTCCTGGACAACACCACTCTAAAATGATCTTGGTCAGATACTGCCTTGTGAGTTCATTGTGGTTGTGCACTAATGATATTAAGCATTCTAGTTTTGAGGAGTTTTATATTGTGGTTGACTGTACTGCAGAGATCTTATCCTCCTTAGGTAGTGGTGGAGTCATGCTAGCAGCCATCAGCTAAACAGGGAATGACAAAGCTGCTGACATCTCCATCACGACTAAGGCAAAACTGCCCCAGCTCTCAAAAAAACCCCTCTTGCCTCCTGAGTTACAACTTGTCATATTGCTTTGTAGACTTGCTTTTGTCAGACCAGACCCAGTTGCAATTATCTCCTATAGCAATATTTAATCCCTTAGCAGTGTATTTAAGTGACTATCCTTAATTTTCTACAAGATAAGGAGAACTCCCATGACACAATAGTTTCAGTAGAAACTCAGAGCCCTTGCCACTTTGCTACACTGTGTCAATAAAGTGCTTTTGAGGCTACTCTGATTTATAGTTTTTGAATTGCTCTACACATGTATAGCACTATGTTAAATTATTCCTTAGTCTAGTAATATTACCTTGTAATTAAAATAAATATATAATTGAAAAACAGCCTCAATAGAGAGCACTACCTTCAAAAGAGTTTTTCCACACCACCGGAAAAACCCAAGTTCATTTTCAATTAAAAGAAAGAGGCTGCCTGAGAACTTCTAAGTAGTTTCCTCAAGTTTAGAATGTAATTAAAGCTTGTAATTGCTTTTTGGGCTAACAGAATATTGCAATAGTTGAAATAGGAAGCCCTAGATTAATAATTGTAGTAAATGTGGATTACATTATCCAGCCATATCAAAACCCAGTGCTGTGCCCAATGTTCCAGCATTATGACTGTGTCAGGGAAAGGGGTTGTGCTGAAGCCCAGTGGCTGCAGCTCAGCTGGTCCTGGTTGCCCGTGTTTAGTGACATCAGCATGGCTCTCCTTACACCTCCCTCCTGAAGAGGGCCAGGTAGGAGTGTGTGATGGGTGAGGAAAGCTGTGCTCTGGCTGGTCCTGCCTGAGGATGCTCTCAGGATGTGGTGAAAGGCCATGCCCTCTCCTGGGAACTGCGGTGCCCTCCCATGTCCTCCGGTCTAGATAGACATTTTGAATTTCCTTTTCCAAATAGTACAGAATATGAACTCCAAAGGACTGAAATAACAGCAGGTAAATTGCATATTATATAATTTTTGTTTGGTTGTAGCCAAAAGCAAAAGAAAAAGTGCATTTACAGTGTGCAGCATATTTTCTAATGCCTTAGGAAATGGGCTGATAATTCTTCTCCCTTGGAGAAATAATAATGTGTATATTCTACTTTAAAATTCCTTGTACTGAGTGATTGAGCCAATCATTTGAATGTGTGGCTTTACTTCTACATAGCAGAGTATATCACAGAACAGATATATTAGGTCCTGAAAGTTCCAGAGCATGATGATCATACATCCAAGGGGCTTCCTGCCTTGTAGTCACAACTAGGCCTCCCTGAGACAGAAGATTTTGTCCCCTTTTATCCTCTTAAACACTAGTTTGTTGAGGCTCCAAGTAAATCATGCAGCTTGCTGTAGAGTTTGTGGATGAGTCTGGAACTGAACCAGCATCTTTGTGTCCCATCCTATTGTCTTAGTCACTCTCTGTTCTTCAGAGTCTGACTCAGCGCTCCTCAAATATCTCAATTTCCATTTCTCCATTTTTTTTCTGGTTTTGTGCTTCCCCCCCCCCCCCCCCCAAAGCAAACTTCTGGCTCCACTTCTATTTTTCCTTCTTGCTGTTCCTCATTACTTAATCTTTAAATATTCAGAAAACTCAATGAATGGCAACATAGCATTGTGGAAAAAACTGTTACAGTTGGATGATGCGACATAATCTCATTGCTTATTGTGTTAGAGATGATTTATTCTGCTTTATCAGTTTGTGACTAGGTTACCCTTTTCCAAATACTGGGATGTCTTTTTTTTCATTAGCTCACAACTGATCCTGTTAGTTCAACACTATTTTTTTTTTTCATTTCTTCAAATTATGCTCCTTTCCAGGGGGAAAAAGAGGATACTGAGTTCTCTCTGAGTAAATTTATAGAATTTGCCAGTGTGCGGCAAGTTTGGGCTGGAAAAAAAGTGGAAATGTTAAAATGTCATCCAAGATAGAAAAGAAATGGAGGGATTCCTCTTAAGCACAGTCATAAGAAACAAAATTAATCTTTAAAGATGTACTACCCCCTACAATTTTGGTGGAGGTCAATATAACCAAAGCTAGCAAGCTCCAGTTGCAAACTGTTGATGAGACTGACATTAAAAGGAGAGTTTGTTTTGGAGGATGATTTTATGCTCAAAGGCATTACTCTCAAAAGCACACAATGTTACTAGTAAGAGGAAATATAACACCTCACTTGACATCATTGCATTGTTTCATGAACTGTGCTTTTGTTTATCTCCATGCTAGTCTGGGAATATCTCTTCTTTACAGGTTAAAATTATAATATGTTGGCATTTAGCTGGCATCTTGTTTTCTTGTTTAAAGACATGGTCAGAGCAATTTACTCTGGAGTAACAATTTGATTTAATGATACCAGGACTAATATTCTTCATAAAAGTATTAGCAGCTTTTATGCTGTGTAGGTACCTTTCAGTTTGGTGAGAATTGGCTCAGTTCATTTTCCCATTTAATCCCATTCAAATAAAACTACAGAGTCATATATATGGTTCTGTATATACATTATGGATGGGAGAGAGAAGGGTAGTCCTAACCTCTGTTTTCTGTAGTCTGTTTTATGGACAACATACTGGGTTTATTATGGTGATAACAGTGTTCTATTTCTTCCTTGTCTTTCACCTCCTTTTTCTCATCATGCAAACTAGATGTAAGAAACAGACTTTTTTGTTTGTCATTTTTCTGGTAATTTTTTCCTGTCTATCTTTGATGGGAAGCTGTAATGTTATTGCTTGCCAGCAACAGTCAAATCTTAATGAGGTATTTGAGAAGTCCCAATGGAGAACCTGCCACATGTAGAGAAAATATAGAATATATGCAGGAAATACTCAGGCCAGTGCTTTGTTTTATGGATTGTCCTGTCACACATAACACAGAACTGTTCATATAGTCATTTGTATGACTGTTCTTGATGAATATCTTTCAATAGTAAATTTCTCGTAGGAAACTAAGTAGTTGGTTTCATCCAGGCATTTGAAAACAGCAGCCCTGTCTTCTGAGAAAATTCATGTCCACTTTAGAGATTTATGCCCAGTTCTAAACTTAACTGAGATTAATTTCATTTCCTAGATTAATTTCTGTTTCTACAGTTTTTAGTAACCTTTTCTTTCTGAAGACTCTACTTCTGAAGCCTGTCAGAGTTTGGGTAGGCAAGGATCAGAAGCTGAAGCTTCCCCTGGTCCCTTTTGTTTTGTCAAGGTGCTTTTCTTACTGTTGATTTCTGGATTTTGACAATGACTGAGCTTTCAGCAAGCCACTGCATGTTAGCACCCTGGAAACCCTAAAACTGAAGCTGACTTGTGCAGCTGTAGTGCTTTGGACAGTCTGAAGGGTGACTTGCTTTCTATATCAGGGTTATGCTCACACTGCTCTCTGGCAAACTGCAAAGGTAAACGCCCAAAGAGGGGCAGGCAGTGGCTGTGGGGTGAGCTGTAAATACAGCAGTCTGTGAATCAAGCCACTCTCCCTCTCCCACCCTTTCTAGAAATCTATGAAGCTGGCAGGCTGCCCTGCTTGAAATAAATGTGGAAAATATTATGTAACTTTGCCCTGTGTGCTGCGCGGAGAGTGTAGGCACTAGTCGGGTTTTAGTTACACTATCTGTTGTGGCTATTTTTGGTGACCAAAGGCTTCTCTCTTTAAATTTATGTCTGTATTTCCTTTGCCCCCACCCTCGCATTTATGCATTTTTTTTTCTTTTCCATCAACAACAGAATGCAACTCATCTTCTGCAAACAGAATAACTTCAGCAAAGCTGTTTAAGGGCTATACCTTTTTAAAAATAATACATCCCCCCTCCAAAAACAACAAAAAAGCAAACAAAAAACCCCAACAAACTGCTGGAGGAGGGATTTATCGCCTCTGACTGTAGCCAAGCACGGAAACAGTCAGTCTCAGATCCCCTCCCCTAGAGTTATACTCTGTGTCAATACCTCCCTCTGCTGAGAGCTCTACATTCTTCCGCTCTTGCTCGACTACATTTCGCTGTGGCAGGACTTGCAAAGACCAGAAGGAATCTGTGATACATAATAGAGCAGCCTGCTTGCTGCAACACAGCTGCCCTACCGAGATTTTACCCTCTGGGGAGTGCATAAACTTAAATTATTTGTCCTTCCCCAATGTGACTGTGGGCAGACTAAAATCTGAGATTAAGAAAAGATGATAATTTGGAGTCAAATGACTTTTAAAAATACTCTTTCAGGAACTCCTGTGATGGGATTCAGTCATTGTCAAGGGACAATCTGTTTAAAGACAATTCTATGTGCTCATGCCTTACAAATTAAATTTCTTCAGTTTTAGTCACTTAACTAGTTTTTGTTCTAGAAATAGTAAAATTACCATGTGGTTTGTGATCCATTGTGCTGCATAAACTACCATGTAAGACTTTAAGTATTGTGTTACTCAAACAGATTGAATTATCTTAATGATTGGAAAATCTATGAATCATCTCAACTACAACTGGTGTGGTTTTTAGGGAGCTCAGTTTTTCAGAGGCTGTGGGATTAGGGACCCATGCCAGTCATTTCTCATCTCAGATCATTATAGTATAAAGATTTTAAAGTGACCAACACATTTTATTTGTGTATGTTTCAGGTACCCCAAACTGACATACTAAAAAGGGTAGTGATTTTGTCAGAAGTGAGTGATTGAACTTCATGTAGAATTGAGCAAGTTCCAGATGTCTCAAGTTAGGCCCCTAATTTTAGTAGAGGACTAGAAGCAAAAGACCCTAATTAAAACCCAGTATTTTTCTTTATGTTTATCACTCCCTTGGAACTTTTGGAGTGTCTTCCTGTGTTATGGGAAAGGCTAAGGCACTGCAAAGCCATAGCTGAGCTACAACACTTCATAGCTTTTTTTAGTTAATAATTTTTAATATTTCCTCGTTATGTTCAGCTACTTCAGATCAGATGAGTTTTCCCTCTGTTTGATGGCAGGTGGAAAACAACCATTTTACATCAACTTCATTCTAGAAGTACAAATTGGGTTGCTTCTATTAACTTTTTCAACTAAACTTTTTAATGTGTTCAGGGAAGTTTGGTAACATTGGAGGTGAGAAGACTAATAAGGAATAAGGAGAAAACACAAATTCTGTGTACAGAAAATTGTTCTGATTGGATGGGGTTCAAAAAAAGTGCACAAGGCAGAGCAAGGATAGAAAGCAGACAGGAGGGTGCAGGAAGGAGTGCAGCTATAGGGAATAAAAACACTCAGGGGAAGGTCATATAAGGAGGAGAAGAAATCATCATCACGTGGTGAAGTTTTCAGGAAGGTGCTATTGTATGCAGGCTTATAAGGAGAACTGACCTTAAAAAAGAAGAAATAAAGGACTACTTGCTACAAAAATGATGGTCGGAATTAGGCTTTGTAGGAAAAGAGGAGGGTTTGATTTAGAGTGTGCTGTCAGCTTGAGGTCTTATGGCTCTTTGGAACATGACATTTCCTAGCAGGAGAAGGCTTGGTGAAGGAAGCATGGCTTGAGGAAAGTCACCCTGTAGTGAAACAGAGGTGTCAAAGATACCTGTGTGATTCATTAAACATTTTTTTTTTTTTATGGAGGTTTGCTCATTCTTAACTATGGTGCAGAATATTCTATCATTTTTTGGTTCATATCTTGGATACTTATAACTGGTAGGAAAATGCTAGCAAAGTTATTTGGTTTACAGACGGAAAAGCTTGTCATGTATTTTTACTTGACATTTTTCCAAAATTGCATGATCTGATATTAAGATTTTATTTGGATGTTAAGCTATTCATACACAGGTTTTATAAAATGCTGGCTGTGACCTGCTGAGACAAACCTGAGAAGCAGAGATGCAAAATTACTTAAATGGATATGGAAAAAGGGATCTTAACTGTTTTTTCTGGACTTCACTGGTATATTGAATATGCCAAGGTTTCTAGCATTGGGTTGGATGTTATTACTGCTAAAGAAAAAGGCATGTTTTTTTCCTCTGATGGTTTTTTTCCCCCCAGGCCATGGTGCACAAGGATGATTTGGGGAAAGACGTGTAACTGACTGAACTTTTCAGTAATTAACATAGGAGCATTCCTGCACTTTGTGTTAGCTTATTCTCTGTGAGAGTTTTAGATGGTTGTGGTTAAGACACAAGGTACCATTCTGTGCTTTGCATTTACTGAGATACTCTGAGCACTCAACTGAATGTCTCCTCTAAACAGAGCTAGATTTAGATGGGGGCAGACAGTCTACAAAATGTGCATCCTGGCTGTAACAGGGCAGTCAGAAATGCATCTGTAATGCTGTGGGTATGTAGTGTGGAGTCAGCTGAGTGACAAAATCTGAAGCAGTGACTCAATGGAAATCTGCTGCTGGCCTTGGGTCTCAGGTTCTAGGTTCAGTTCTGTGAGCTCTGTAAAGCTTCCCCACACTCCACAAGGCTCTTAAGGGATCTTTATGGAAGACAGATGAAATGAGGATATTAAAAGACCTGTACTTATAGCACAACTGATTCACTTTTATCACTATTTCAGACAACAAGGTGTATATTTATGTAGGGCTTTTTGCTCAACAGAGTGGCCATACAACAGGATGCTCCTAATGAAGCTACAGTTAGCATCAAAAATGTCTGGACTAGCTGGGCCTACAATGCAAGAAACATATGAATCCCTAGGGTATCTAGAGTAACTTGGTAGGAGCACACTTCTCTTGCAAAAGCCATGCCACGTGTTTATAGTGCTTAGTTTGGAAAGTAAAACAAGAGACTCTAGGAGATGGAATGTGTATGAGAAGGGCTCATTATCAGCTATGCTAAATACTCAATGAAACCTGAGGCCACACAAATCTCAACTGGTTTCAAGTTTTCTTACGGTCGAAACTCAGATCAGGTTCCTCGAGAGCTCAAGAATTTCTAAGCAAAACTAGACCTGCTGAATGCATAGAACTTGGATAGCAGTTTTACAGTACATGCTCAAAGCACTTGCTATAAATTAATAACTTTCCACAGCTCCCATGTGATTTAGAGACGTTTGATTAACCTCCTCTTAAAATTCAGTCCCCAGGCAAACAAAAAAGCAGATTTGTTAAGGATTTTAGTATGGAGTGATGCACTTAAACATTTCATTGGGTGACTAACCTCTATAGGTAGACCATCTAGGTTCCTGTCTGGCTTTTAAGCATGCACAAACTTTTACAAATATTGTTCTGAACCGGTTATCTTGGCAAAGTCTGGTTGTGGTGAGAGAGAGATGATCTATCGTCAATGAAAGCTTTGTGACAACAATATAGATCCTTATGCATAATGATCCTTATTGATCATTATGCAGACACATGAGCTATTAAATGGAGCATTTGCATATGATTGAAGATTTGCTCTGTAAATTCCATGATTTTAATCCTGGTGTTCTCACTGTCCCTGAATCCAATGGCTGCAAAACATGGTAATATGTGTAGTGTTCAGTTGTGAATATTTGGGTGAACACATTTTAATGTTCATTTTCTGCTAGTTGTTCATTTTTGGCAGGAGTCCTATAGAAAAATGGGCAGCATTATCACACGGAGTAGCTCATTTGGATGTATGTGTGTCTACACGCACACGTCCTCTCCCCTGGGTCCCCAGAGGAGTTATACAATGTGCACGTGCAAGATCAACAGGATGGCCCCTTCATTAAGTGACCGAACAGGAAACCAGGAGAGTTAACTCCTGTTCCTGATTCTTTGAAACTTTCTGCCTGCAAATCTGGGAAATCTACTTAGGAAAACTGAGGCAAGTGAAATCTATAGTAAAACAGGAGACTAGGGTAACTTTGTGGTTGTATTTGAATAATTTAAACTGGCAAGGAAAAATGTGGATGTGTCTTAAAAATACGGTTAAAACTGACTTTAAAGACATCCAAGGATAGAAAACACTTTCAAGATACGCTTCAGGATTATAAAAAAAATGTTGCTTTGGCTGTTTTCCAATAACAAAAGCAGATTTGACAGTATCGAAAGGCACATTTGTATTTTTTTTCTGTTAATCACTCTTGAAATGTTTGTAGAACTCTTTATCAGAACTTCACCTTTTTTTTTTTTTTATTTTTTTGCGTGAAGTGTCCCTTTTTTGATATGGGGCAGAAGAAAAATGTTGCTTTTTCTCTGGCTTTCTTAATGATGTCTCAATTTGTCTAGTCTTAACATTCCACCAAAACAAAGTACGTCTTCCTTTCCAAAACCACCAGAGGACTGAAACCCCTCTTATTCTTTATTCCAATTAATTATAGGGACATGTTTTTACCACCTCTAAACCCTTTAGATATTCTGTTTTGGTTTTAGTGTCAGTGATCTACCATGGCTCTGCTAGTTTCATGGAGGGGAATTATATTGAATCGTGAAATCCTAGAAGTGCTAGGAGGAGTGAAGCCTGATGGCCTTTGGTTTTGTCTTGTTAAAATGGCTTGGAAAGCTTTTGTGCACTCTGTGTTCCTAACCTTTCTCTTTCCTTTTTGTGCAGATTCCTGGGTGTCTTACAATGTGTGAGCTCATTGTTGCTTTTTTAAGTGTCTATCAGGAAGTGTCCCTGTTTCCTTCAGGAAAAGTTCCATGTATGCAAGAAAATACTACTGCTAAGTCACTACTCCTGGTTAACTGCCTCAAAAAAAATGGATGGGATAGTTTATTCTTTGTGTCTTTGCTCTACTTAACTGCCCACCTTAAATATAAGCTTTGGAATCCCCTAGGCCACTTTAGGCCGTGGGAAACGTGCCTTAAAACAGATGAGGTACAGAACTGCTAGATCTTTGAACATTTTTCCTCTTCCTGGGCCACAGAGACAGCATATGTTGAAGTTTCTCTATAATTTTTTGAGTAATATTCAGGAATCCAGTTTCTTCTTCTAAAGGAGAAATTCAGATGTTTAATGGATGACAGATGCCTAATGGATGACATCGCTTACTAGCTACAGCATTTAAAGTCTAATTGCAACCTGATCTGCTTCTCTTCTCTAGATCTTCCTCCAGCTGAACAATCTGTCACCCTGCCAGTCCTTTAGCAACTAGTACTTCAGGCACCTATTTCTGTGCATCAGTTCCTCTGTCACTCCGGAATTCCAGCTCTGTGTTTCCCAGCAGTGGGTTCTAGGAGCTGAAGTGACCGGCACCTGCCTGTCCAAACAGCAGGGTGTCCGTTCTGTCTGTCTGCGTGGAGGGCTCTGGGCTGGCTTTGTGTTTATAAACTTTGATTGATAACTGCACCTGTGTGGTTGCCAAGGTCAGGCTGCCTTTGGGAGAATGTTTTATCACCACGGGCACCTGGCTTGGCGTAAGATTTAGGGACGTGGCCTGTCTTCGATGACATGGTTCTGGCAGTCTGAAAAAACTTTGTTGCAAGACATTGGCCTGCAAAGTCCAACCAGGTGACAGCTTTGCTTTTTGATAGCTGTCGGAAACTTGGAATGAAGAAGCAAGTCTAAACTTCACCTACTGCATTAGTGACTAATGTTAATACCTAATAAAATACAATGAATTTTTCCCATTGATGAATATGCTGCTTCTGAGGGCCCGGGGCTAAAGATGTTAGAAATTTGTTGTGCTGTTTGTGTTTTGTAAAGCAAGTACAGGTACAGTTTTCACAGATCAGTACCTTTTTTCTTGGGTGAGGAGGGGTGGCTGGGAAGTCAGACCAGGTTACTCAGGGCTTAAACCAGACAAATTATAAAAATCTTTTATATAGAGACTGCACAGACACTGTTGCCAACCCACTCTACTCTCCTCATGGGGAAGATAGTTTCTCCTAACATCTAGTGTGAACTTCTCTTGTTTCATTTTTTACCCATTGTCTCATCATTCCAACAGATATCACTATATACTACCATGTTCCAGATCCTCAGCAGCCTTGCCACAGGCACTGACGAGCTCCTTAAAACCAACTCTCCTCCATAATGAGTAAGTTTGGGTTTCTCAGCCTCTCCTTGCTGAGCAAGTGTCCTAGCCATGGTGTTCTTCACACTTTATTAGCAGAGGAGAACCGAAAAACAGAGCTCTTGAGGGGATAGAAGGTAGAGGGACTTTGCAAGAAAGAATAGGGTAGATGGAAGGAAAACGGAGTCCTTGAGAGTAAGAAGTCATTCTCCTAGTATTGCCTCCCACCCTTGAAAGACAAGGAGGGATTATTTGTAAAGAGGGGCTGGGACAGCCAGCGATAGAAACTGAATGTGCTGATTGCAGGTGACACAGTGAAGAGCAGGTGATGATGCATCTGGGAAAATACCTATGGCGCTCATTGGCAGGCTGAAAGGAAAAGTGGGGAAAACTATGGCCTGGGCATTATTGTCCTGCTTCAGGACTTTGAGCTGAGACTGAGATGACACAATGACTTAGTCATATAACTAAGATAACTTAGATAACTTTAAGAACTGGTATAAATTTAAAGAGGATGTTTAAGTATGCTACAGTTCTTTGAGCTGAGTTTTCTATCCTTAGCTGTCACTTATTGAGTCTAAAGCTGCAGAACACTATATACTTTCTCTTGTGTTGCTGAGTACTGAAAGCCTGAATATATGTTACCCTTTCTCCAAATCTTGCAAGTTGGCACTTCGTATCACTGACAGAAATTTAAATTCTAGAGGTTGCCTCTCAACTCTTCCAGGGCCTTGACGTATCTCTGTAATGATGGTGCTATGTTGAATACAATTTGCTTTAGTTAGAATGCTCTGCTCTGGAATAATTAGAAGTAAAATTAGTCAATAGGATGTTTAAATGTTATGTTACTGTAATCTCTCTAGAAGTATTTTGAGTTGTACTTGCTGTAAAAGAACCATTTTGGAACAGAACACTTTACTGCAGGGTCTGACTAATGTAGGAGTTACATATGCTGGGTTATGTGGTATGTTTGAATATTTTGTGGTGGTTTGTGGTCCCTTGATATGCATAAAATCACTGCTTGTACTCGTGACAGGATTCCTAACATAAATAACCTGTGCTCCTTCTTTTTCACTTCCTGATGGGTAATTGGTGTATTGCCTACAACTCCAGATCCAGCAGAAGCAGTACACTGGAAAATATAACTCTTCCTAGTGATTTGGGTAATAAAAATGTCAGTCAGGCTTAGGCAAGGATGCTAAAGCTTTTCTATTGAAGTCTGTGTCACAGGATAAATATGTGCGTGGGTTTTAGCCCACACTGTTTCAAAGAGTTCCTTTGGCTGGATCAGAGAGATAATTTGGTCTCCATGTATGGATTTGGGCAGAAAAACGATGCTGAGATACTTTTACTGTATAAGTTTATAGATAGTGTGTTTGAAGGGGAAATGCATAAAAAGTTTCTATAGATGTTCTAAACAACAGAGGAAAGGTCTAGGCTTCAGCAACTATTTAGAAAATGAAGGTGAAGACCTTCAATAATTTCTTATAATGACTGGCTTAACGTGTGGACAAACAGATGTCCTTTTGGCACACCTAACTGCAAGTAAAAAATGTACTGCTCTTTTAAGTTTTCATCTATATGCTCTATATCACTTGTTAGCTAGAACTAGCCCTTGTTCTCATGGGGCACTTCAGCTTGCTAAATATCTGGTAGAAATACAATACAGCAGAGAGGAAGCAGTGTAGTATGGAGTATGTGGAAGATAACTGCCTGACACAACTGGTGAGTGAGCCAGCCAGGGAAGGTGCCCTGCTGGATCTGTTTGTGAACAGAGAAGAACTTGTGGATAATGTGGTGGCTGGACGCCGACTTAGTCATAACAATGACAGTTCCTGGAGAAGTAAGCAGAGGGATCAGCAGAACTGTCATGCTGGACTTCTGGAGGGCAGAGTTTGGCCTGTTTGGGAGACTGGTTGACAAGAGCCCCTTGGGAGGCAGTCCTGAAGGGCTACGAGGTCCAGGAAGGCTGGACATTCTTCAAGAAGGAAATATAAAAGGTACTTGGTTTTCTTCAAACTGTGCAATCTGTTTTTCCTCCTGCTGCTTAGTCTCCCACTTGGCTACTGTCTCTGTCTGAAAAATCATGTTGGGTCTGCAAATTTGCCTGCTCCCTTGACTGTATGCTTTTCTTGTGTGCTCTTGCATCATGATTGTTGGTGTATCTGAACGGTCTTGTATTTTGTCTGCTTATGGAGATAGTAAAGAAAGTTGCCCAAGGATTAATCTGAGGAAAATAGTTCTCAAGATTTGACAGAAAACTTCATTACATGCTAGAGGCCTAATCCTATCCAAATTGCTCATCTAAAGCACTAACTGGAAAGATACGAAGAAACATACTGGGCTTTGAAAAGGGCTTTTGAATCCTTAATTTTATGGATAATGTCTTTGAATTCTGTGGATTTACCCCCCCTCCACCATGAAAAAGGAAGCTGTGTGAATGTGACTGGTTACATTTTTTTTTTTTGAATAAGAGTTCTGCTTCTTCAGTATATGGTTTCGTACTGTTCTGACTGTTTGCATAAAAATGTCAAGTGTTTTATCTCCTTTCTAAACTGGGACACTGCAGAATGATAACCAAAAGAATTGTTATCTTGATGGTCTCCCAGTCCCTGTCCAAGCAGATCTTTGGGTATGGCCCCCTGCTGTTGTCATCCCTCTTTTCATGGACAGTTGCTAAGCCTGTTGGGAGAGGCTTTGCAATCTGTAAGCACTCAGCTGCAAACTCATGATCTGTCACTCTCAGACAAAATGAGGATGTCTCACCAGTTCAGCTGAAGTGAAATGGGAACAGGAAGTCAAAACTGAGCCCGTGTACCCTGGTGTCATCTTTAATCTGTTTACATCTAATAGACCTATTTCTACTGAAGCTAATGGAAAAATTGATTTGCTTAATGGAATATATTTGTCTTAATTATATGCTTGTTTTAATTATATGTTCTGAATCTATTTTCACCTACTTCTAAAAATTCCCAAGTGTGTGAGATTTTGTTATGCTGTTCACTGTAAAAGCAAATACATGAAAGCAAAATTGTACCTCAGGCAGCTCAGATTTTCAGCACCGTCATTTGACAAGTGGATAAGTTGAGGGGAGCAGACACCCCCAAGATTCCCTCTCCCTGTCCATTTTTTTTTTTTCTTTTTAAGATTTAAAACTCTGGAGGAACTGTTAATTTTGAATCACATCTGGTGATTATTTTTTAAAAAAGGAGTATTTCGCAGTAACATTGGATGAACTACAGTTTCATTGCTAAGGTAGAGCATAAAACATGTTCCTAGCTTCTCACTGAGTCAATGAGTTTACATATTTATTTTAATTTCCGCCACTTTCCATTTCTGTCTGTGTGCGAACATTCGCATGAAGCTTTTCTCTTTCCTACATTCCATCACTGGTATCACAGGGTTGCCACCAGCTGGCCGAGGTCCAGTTTCCATGGCTGCTGTGGTGGGGGCTGTTCAAGCGCGGCCGTCCAGCCTGTCCGGTGGGAGCACAGCTCCTCGGGGCCGGCTGTGCCGCGAGCGGCGCGGTGCGAGCACGCGGCGCCGCCACCTCGGCCCGTGACCTCACGAGCGTGAGACCGCACACGGAAACCACCAAACGCGTACCAGCTTCTGAATGCGCCTTCCTGTTTTTCTGCCGTTTCCTGACTTTAGCTTAGAGCGTAAACAGACCTTTGTTTTTGTTCCTTTTGCATAGCGTCTCTGTGGCAGCTTTCTCCATTCAACCAGCATCAGAGAAGTGAGACTTTTGACTATGGTAGTCTTCTGCCCCGAAAACGTGTAGGCCAGCCTCAAGCTCTTTGCTGAGCAAAATTGATTGGCCTCAAGTAGTAGTTTTGCTTGCATAAAAGAACGTAGATTTGGCTTTTGTTTTTTATTTCTAATGAATATTTAAGGCATATAATTTGTTGTCCTGCTATGATACTGTAAAAGTAATTTTAATTTTAATAAATTCTTAATTGTAGTATCCAAGAAATAATGCAACAAACCAGAAAGTATCTTAGAAAAACCTAATCAAACAATAAACCAAACCTGAAAACTTACTGTGTAATTTGCATTTTTCAAGTAGTTAAAAGTAGAAGCAGGCCAGGTCAGTGGGCTCATCAAAGGCCTATTGGGTCATATATAAACTGCCCTTTAGGAACTATTTGTTAATAGAATATAAAATATTTTAAATAATGCATGGTACATTCACCTACACTGTTTTTACCATCTCTGGCTTTGTATTCATTGGTTTTGGTGAACTTCAGTATGAAAAAATGAGTTGAATTAATTTATACTAAAATACTGAGTACAAAATTGTAATTAAAAAATTCAGATTCAAAGCAACTTATATAACGATGTAGGAGACTTGCCATCGGTTGGAATCTTGACCTCCACATTGCATAGCTTGCTGAAACATAAGCTTGGCTTTGTCAGATGTTTTGGACTCTGGGTAAATTTCTTAGTTTTTGCTGGACATCAGCCCAAATGGTCATGGGTTTCTTTGTTTCTGCTTCTTGTGTAACTGCCATTGACTTTCATGCATGGAAAACGGGAGATTGTATGTATTCAGAAGTCATATGTATAAACTTGCTGCCAAATAATTGAGTAAAATTAGGGGCAATCAAGTTTGCTAAGGGAAGCATTCAGTGCCTGGTAAATGAGAGAATCCACAAAGGATGAATTATGTGCATTCAAACCCATTATGAGGTAGTTCTTAAAACTAAAATGATCATTATTTTACATACACTATTCAGTCCCTGTTTGAGAGGCAAGTTGATGGAGGGTTTCCCTACAGGCCTGTTCTGTGTTGATTGCTGTTGCTGAGCAGCCACCGATCTCTGTTATCAACTTGAACTGAAAGGGGAGGGACATCTCTGTTCCACACACCAGATCTGTTGTGGATAGAGACTTCCCTGCATTTCTTAGCTGTTATTTGTGTAATGCTCACATCCTTTTACTGCGGACAATTTGAATTACTCACCAGCAGGACTTTGGAGCCAGCTTGGGCCAAACAGTAGTCATGGAAGGTTGTTGTTCTGTGTAGACAAGTGTAGAATGAAATCTAAACCTTGCAAGTGAGCTCCATCAGTATTGATGGATATGGAAGCAAGGGAAAATGTGGATGCCCAGGACTCCATTTCTCGAGACCAAAACCTCGTACTTTGGTGATTCCCTCTCTTCCCTCAAGCAATCCCTTGTTTTCAGTTTAAAGGAATGTTTTTTGGACTTATTGAAGCCCTTCAGGGATTCATTGGGTTACCAAGAACAGACACCAGGTCCCTTCCATCAGCTTTCCAAGCAAAGAAAATAGAAAGAGGTATTAAATTAAGAAATGAAAAAAATAAATCCAGATAAATCAGCATCTTTTCAAGATGGAGTGAATTCAGATATCCTATGGCTGTTGCAGGCAGAAGTTGTGAATGTGTGGAGCATGTTAAAACTTTCTTGTTTGAATAGTATTCATGGCTTGACATGACAAGACATCATAGCTTGCTGAATGAAGGACTAGAAAATTTTAACTGCTAAAATGTCTCCAGGTACAAGTGGAGACTATTTTATTTTTCATTTGCAAAAGCTTAGTGTGGCAGACTGGAGGTAATCCAGGTACTCAGGAACAGCAAAGACTCAACCTTGATGCAAAGGGTTTTTTGTAAAATATAATGCTCCTACTCCAAAGTCTAGAAGTGTTAGAGATGCAAAAAGAAAAGAATTCGAGCTTTGGAAAACCAATTTACTTTTGACACTCCTCAGTCTTAGGAACAGCTAAGCTGTTAACTGAACAACTTCTTCCCTTTCTTCCCCCTCCAAACTTGGTTTAGTCAAACACATGGCACGGAAAAACTTCAGCCTTGTTAGTCTTGAAAAATTAGAAATTTGTTTTCAATTCATTATACAGAGAAGTCTCTGGATATACTTAAAGGTAGGACTATGTTCTCCACTGCCATAAATATATTTTCTGATCTTCCAATCAAAGTAAAACTAGAAAGAGGAAGAAAATCAAAGAACAAAACATTCTTGTTTGCCATCCCAGTTTCCTGCTTTTGGTTGCTGATTGAATGGATAGAGGTACACTTAAGTATGTTTACACACATAAATATACATACATTAACAATTTGGAACCATGAGCTCTTAAAAGTAATCATCTTTTAAGTCTAGCTTTTTTTCCCCCCAAAACAATTTGAAAATTCTAGATTTAAACTTTACAATCTGTATCATGTATCCTGAGAGTCACATTCAAGTTCCTTAATTTATTTTTTTAACACAATGAAATGCTGAACTCTGTGAGTCCCTAATCTCATGTTGGGAGCCCAGCACTACTAATGACTTTGAAGGCTGTTTCTTTGGAAGACATCCAGATTAAAAAAAACTGGAGAGTTTGTGACAGGTCCCTGTTTTTTTTTATTTTTTTTTGTGATATCCATGCAAAATAATGTTGTTAATTTATTAGGGGTTTTTTTCTGCTGTACAAGATTGAACCACATACATCAGTAAACAGCAACTGAAATGTCAAAAAAAATTGGATGGATTTCTCTTCCCCAAGCAGCCCATGTTGCGTATGAGAAGTCCTGAAAAGTGTAAAGGTTCTACTCTTAAGAGATTTAATTACACACAGTTCTAGTTCAGCATTAAGTTTTTTGTAAATGGCTCTCTCAGAAATTAAAAAAAAAATACATTTCATAATCTCAGCTGTTTCGGATTTTCTCATGCTGCTTCCTTTGTTGGTGTTGATAACCTTTGTCAAATTTCTAGAAAGTCGAAAAAGTGAGTCCAGGAAACACTGAAGAAAAATTTGGTAATAACTGTAACTTTCTATAAGCATAAATAAAAGCAAATTTAAATATTCCTCACTTTTAAGCAGTCATCCTTACACCTGGTTCTTTGGAGGCATATTATAAAGATGGGTTGACTGTCAGTCATTTGGGACCCTTATTTTGGAGCAACTAATAGGAAAAGGAAACACATTATAGCTGAAGACCCTCCGGACAAGGGTACTAGAGAAGATACTATAGCTGATGCCTTCAGGGAGTACAAGGTTTCTGATGCATTCTCTGCTCTGATGACAGTTAAGAAATGCCATGTGTTAATGTCAGAATCCATGTTTATGTTGTTTATGTTGTCTACATTTCCCCCCCCCTCTTTATCCTAGATCTAAATTTTTTAGACATCCTTAAGGTCTGGGTTTCTATTTTGCTAATCAGAGTGCAGTACATGAAACTGAGAAATGGTCTTGCTTCAATAACAAATCCTAGGGAAAGGGGAAATTTGATCTTATGGAGCAGAGGGTCGAATGCTGGTAACCCCTCGGGCAGAAACTCCTCTGTTGGTGGAAGGCAGTCCTTGCTGCCAATGTTTGTACTGGGAAATACTGCTTCTTTCTTTTTATCAGCTCGTTTTCTGACTTCCCTGCTTATTGAGATGTCTTCCTGAAAACTACTGCATTCAAATGGAATAATTTACAAGAATATTTGTAAAGATTCCCTCTGAGCCATGGCTCAGCATGGGCAATAACAGCTATTTCTATTAATATGGGGGAGTTTCCCCAAGGCAGCTATTCATACTTTACAGAAACGTTTTTGCAAAGTCCTGCACAGTCCCTTTTTTATATTGCAGTAAAAGTTTGTGGTTTAAACCTCTTAGAGGATGCTTATATATAACAAGATGGAAGTTCCCCTCATGTGAATGCTGTCAGCGGCCAGACAGATTCTTTGTATTTTTATCATAAGGTCAAAGAAGTACAATGAGGTGCTATTTGGCAAAGGTTCTAGTTAAGAAAAAGGTTTATAAAGTGTTATGTAATCCATTCAGAAGCAGTGTTTCCTTAGCTGTCTTCTCTAGATCTTGGAGTAACTTTGTTTAAAATCTTATGAAGCCTCATGCTACACAAGTATGATTGCTTAAGTTATTCATGAGCTGTTGAACCCAGCTACTACTCTATTTCAGTAGGCAGTCTAGAACACATCTCCCCATTCCCTTTTGTTCTAAATTAGTCCAACTAAGTTTTATCTCTAACAGATCAAAAATAATGCTCAGGCATAAACTTTAGAAGATTGTCTGTTACTTTGTGGAATGACTCCTTAAGAGAAAAAAACCCAATACTAAACCTGCTTCTCCTAACACTTCCTACCAATGGATGTCCCTCTGATTTCAGCAAAGGTGATCCTTATTTTTCTTTATGTTGTAGGGTAATCAGATTGTCTGGTAGATGGAAGAAGTCTATTGTGATAGTAAATGTAAAGTAAAAAACGCTCATTTCGGCACAGTGTGCCCCGGAAATGCAGCTGCAAAACTAAGATAGTGCAAACCTGAGTTCTAGTTGTAACTCTGATAGTGATCATCTCTGATCTTGGGTGATAAATTTCAACTCTTATCCCTTTCCTGTTGTCTAAATGACTTGTATACATCAGCCTTGTTCCTAAGATTAACATAATGTACCTAAGGAATGAAACAATTTTAAGAAAAGGTTGCAAACTATGTGAAAAAGAGCTAAATCTCTTTTAATCTATCCAGCCTTCGTTTGTCTAATGTTTTCTTTCTCTCTTCTCCTATCCCCTCTCACTTTTTTCATGTATCAGCAAAAGAAGTGTAAAGCTGAGATGAAGTCTGGAGATTGCTCCTTACATTGCTACAGCTTTCCTCTGAAGAAGGAGAGCTGTCTTGAGACTTCCACAGTTAATCTTCTGGGTACATATATCTGTCTGCCCTTTGAATTTAATACTGAGTGAACTGAGAAAGAGCTCAAAAAATCAGGAGCAGGATCACTGTGTCTGTTATGACCGGCAACAATAATCTGACACGAAAATCATCCAGTTCTTTTTCATTACACCCTCAATATAGTCTCAACAACTGTTTTTTTTTGTTTGTTTGTTTGTTTTTTTGGTCAGTTTTGGAAATATATTTACAGCATATTCCTCCTAGGATGAATGATACTCGGGTTTGAAACAACACATTATTACAAGCAACTTATTTTGCTGAAAATGGCTTTTTCTGAAGTTCCTACTCCTGTGAAAAATTAACTTTTTAAGGTGGCCTAATTGGCTTCCTGTCACACTAGATTTTACTCTAGGACTGCTAATTTGGCATTTGGGGGTTCATTTGGATTGTCAGTTGTAAAAATGAGAGACAAATGAGGCCTTTGAGTCTATTCCAATTTTAATTTTTATATAAGTGCCTCATAGCAACCAACTCCCATCTCAGGTTTTCTACTCAACAAAATATTTCTAACATTATATGTACCACTTATCAGCTATATGTTGTGAAATCAGGCCTAGCTTAACTGGTTTTGCAAGGTAAATAATTGCCATATCATAATCTTAACTCTGTAAGATATTGTATGGTGATAAAAAATGACAGTTAAAAAAATTATATAGATTTTCATTTAAAATGCCTCACAAGAGGTCTTGGCAGCTTCTGTCAGCCTCTCATAGCAACAGCAGTGAGAGAGAGCATTTGGCTCTAACAACAATATGATCTCATTACATAGGACAGCAATGTAGAGTGAAGAGACAAAACACTCTGTACTAATTTTAGATTCCACTTGAATCTGTGACATGTATTTAAACTTGTCTTCAGAGCATCCTCATTTGGGTTGAATCTCTTTAACAACATCTGATTTGAACAGACCCTCAATGAACAGCATAACTTCTTGGTGCTGCTCTAGCTTCCTGTTTGCTAGTGGAAGGCTTTTACATTTATTTTGGTACTTTTCTCTCACAGATTTTTGCATCAGTATCTGACAGAGCAGAGTTTTGTCTGAAACCAGTATGTGAGAAGCCACATGTTCAAGCTGCCAGAGTTCAGGTGACATTTCAAGTGAACTTATCTTTAGTATTTTAATCCTGTGTGTTTAAAAAAAGTCAGTAGGAATCCACAAGAAGTACCCCCTTAAAATGCTACTGATTTATATTAGTAATTTGATTTTATCCTTTTTTTATCATCCTGAGTCACTTCTAGACAATCTGTACACAGTCAGTGAAGTTATTCTAACTCCGTAGTGTATTTTGTGTTAGTACTGGGTGGAAATTCTGGGAGACCATACCCAAAGCTGATCTAGCACCCATGTGTTGCTCCAACAGCTCAAAGAACTCGGCTGCTTTTCCTGGCTGGGGATTCCCCAGGCTCAGGGCAATCTGCAGCTGGTGCTGCCTCTGCAGAGCTGGCTTTCTGCATGAGCACAGTGCTGCAGCTGCTCGCAGGGCGCCTGTCGGGACCAGCCCCCAGCCTGAGCTCCAGGGCAGCCCTGGGGCTGCTCTGACACTCACTCAGGAGCTGTGCTTTTTGGAGTCTGCCCCAGTCCTAAAGGTACTGGAAATCCTGCTTTAAAAATCAGAAAAGGGGAAAAAACCCCTCCCTCCACAAATTTTTGACTGCAGTGATCCACAGGTGGTTTGGATTACTTGACTATAATCTGAACTGTTGGAGTTATATATGAAATATCTCCCTCTCATGCCCTACTGCATAAGCCCAACATAAAAGCTTAGGCTTTAGGATGTTAGGCACATAAATCCTTTTGAATTTTAGTGGAATTTAGGGTATTATTTGGTCTCTCTTGAAAAATTAATTCTAAATCTGTGCAGGATTAGAGGAAACTCCCACTGTGAACAAAACTTTTGCCCAATAATGCACACCTTTTCCTGAAACTTCTCGCCACTGTTACAATGTTCAAAATATCACTTCATGCCTGAGGAGTCTGGCAGAAATATTTTAAAGTTCCCCTCAGTACAGTGGGCTGCAGACTGGTCTAATTTGCAGCAGCAATTTCTACTGCCCCATGAAACTTTGGATTTTCCTTTCATTTAAGTTAATAGAATTTATATAACTATATTAAGAGTTGCTTGAGGCAAAGAATATATTAGATAAAGGCTACAACAGAGAGTTTTCCTTTTTTTTTTTTTTTTTAATAGTGAATTAGGTGGTTTCTGGTGTTGTTTTAATTGAAATTCTGTAAAATGTATGTTTTTCTTAAAAAGTGAACTTCCTCTCTGTTTGTGAGAGCCTTTCAGGCTTTAAAAATCCTAGGAGTTACAATAATCATCTTAAGCAATATTGCCAATATTTCTACACCCTAAGGCTCTGTTACCCCACTCAACACTACTGTTCTGCCCTGCAGAGTCTGTCTGTGGGCCCCTGCAACTGCGTATGATCTGCCCTATCTTTTGCTTTCAAGGCAGGGCAGTTCACAGGTAGTGTTAAGTATTGTGAAAGTAGTTGCCAGGCATCTCTCAGGGGCAGAAGAGCTCTGAGACAGTACTTCAGTTTTATGTTGTTATTAGCTGTCAGCTATCAGCTTGCAACTCTTGCCCTGTTCCTCTCCTAGCTGAGCTAGCTGCATTCCCATCTCCCAGAGGAGGAATCTCCTGGTGCTGTTTGACTTCCACATTATTTACACTGAAACATCCCTGTAGGAATGGAAAGAAGCAAAGGTCATGTTAACAGCCCTATGTTAAAGGTCAGCAATGCCATGGTAACAGTGGAAATCCTGCAGAAAAGTTGAACCCCTTACGAAGAGGAAACAACCCAAATAAACAGGGAGATAGATAAAAAGCAATATCTTAGCCCTGAGCCACGCGTCGAGTGGAAATGTAACGTTTGTGAGCTTGTTGGGTATTTCCTATGCCTAACTTTGAACTATGCTCAAAATAAAAGCTGCAGCAAATATTTCAAAAACCAAGCTCCTTGAGAGTGTTCTGCCTCTCAACCTGAGTCTTTCTTTTCGCTGCGTGTCATGCAGCCAAGTGTTGCTTAGTATCCTTCCTGTGCCTTCAAGTGTGACTTTTATGGGTGACGTTATGTTTATGGGTCTTTGTTCGTCCTCGGCCTCATGTACCCCACTGCTGCTTCCTCTGAGGCTTTGCCGCCACACCGCAGGGTGTTAATTTCCTGTTTTGAGTCTGCCACAGACAAATTCAGAGCCTCGATTAAAACACAACACACAGATACATGCTGCTGACAAAGGCACTAATAAAACTCTAAAGTTTAAAGGTGGCCCTGGTGTTTCCTCACCGAGCAGCACGAGGACCTTTCACCTCTTGGAGACATGCTGTTTGTGAGGGTTTCTTTTCTTTTTAATTAGGGCTCGCCTGAATGACTCTTAGCAAACTGTTCTAGCATTCGGTGTGTTTGGTTTATAGATGTATTGACTATAAAACATGCACAGCTTACTTGAGCTTTTCTTTCTACAAAAACCCCAAACCTCAACAAACCCCAAACAAGACTTATCAAACTTACAGGAACTGCAAAGAGGGGAAAAAAAAAAGGCTTAAGCAGTTAGCCTGTTGATTAGGGTGATGGGTCTGGTATGTGGGTCCCTGCAAGACACATGCATGGGCATCTGCGTTTCCTGACCTCTTATCTTGGTCACTGAGCAGAAGGGGTGGGGAGAAAAAGCCAGCTTTTTCTTGCTTTAGTGAAAATCCTTCCTTTTGCACTCACATTCATAGGTGGAAGACTTAAAAATGTCATCACTTAGGCATGAATTTTTAGAGAGTTTTGCCTCACCTGTTTAGCAGTGTTTCAGCATGCTTATTTTAGACTATCTATTGAGTCACAGATCTAACAAGAGAAGAACTTTTCCTATTACCCAGTACGTGGGGTTTTTTTCTGCTCTGTAGTGTGATGTGTTGCTCCTAGCACCACTGTAAAAGCCCTTCCCCCCTGCATAAATTCTGCACATGTGTTTACAAGACTGCATTTTAAATTCAGATTTGTTCTAATGGAGGCCTTGCTATTTTTCTACAGTGTTGGGGCCATTTTTTTTCTATTTCCAGTAAAATATTACTTATTTCTGTATCCTAATTAATTTTAACCTTTACAAGTATATTTGGAAGCTGAAGTTTCTTACCTAGTCATTCTGATGTATGACTGCTAGTTTGCATGTCTGCTACAGCTACTCAGAAACCCAAATACCTCATCAGAGTTCCCTCATAATCAAGAGGGAAATTCTAGAGTTTCTCTAGCAGACTTAGAGATCCCTCTTGCAATATATCTGATGTTTAACTAAACTTAGGTTAATTGTATATGGAGAACAAATTTTGTAGCCTGATTTCTTGCAGATACGGCTGTGCCCCTGTCCCTCATATTAAAGGAAATTCCAGCTCTTCATAGCCTTCAGATAGAAATGGCATTTAAAGTCTTGCAGCATCTGCCTCTGACCATCTCTCAGTGGCTATCTTTAAGACTGCCATGTCTTCTTTCTTCCTTGTCCTCCTTCCTGTTTGAGCTTACCTGAATGACTTCTCACCTCTGCTATATACTTCACTTCAGTGCTGCCCTGTGCTCATACCCAGCTTCTTTTTCCCTGCAAAATCAAGTCCCAGTGTGGCTGCAAGGACAAGAGCAGACCTGTTGCATGGAGAGGGCACTTGGAGGGGTAAGCCTCCCACATGCTGAAGATGTTGTGTGTCACCCTGTGTGCTTTTTGCTGGTACTGGATGGACAAAGTCAGCTTCAAACCCCACATTTCCTCTGCTCTTCAGCTGCAATATTTCCTACAGCTCAGGTTCATAGCCTTTTGCTGTGCCTGTGGGCAACTGGACCATCTGTGTATGCTGTGCTGTAGTAGAAGGAAGAAACTGCAGCTGCAACTTAACTACTCCCTATGATCTGCCCAGTGAGGCCATAGTACTTGGGTGGGGGAGCAGGAAAGGTGGTCTGGGTCACACCCTCAGTGGCTCAGGAAGTGACACTTCATGCCTATAAGGACACTTTGACAGGCCTTGTGGGGCAAGCCCAAACAAATTGTTTGTTGTTTTAAAGCAATGTCCTGCAGCAAGTAAACTGCTGCAGGCTTGTGGATATGACTGAATCTTATCTATTGAAGCTGTTTTATTTCATTTTCTCCTTCCTTTACTTTTCTATCAGTTGTGGTTTGTCCCCGAGATTTTATCTTCATCTTTGTCCAGTTTGCTTTTCTCTTTCAGGGCTGTTTCCACATGTCTCCATATAGGTTGTGCTATTCCATCTAAATCCTCACCAAGGCGGAAGAAGAAAACCCAAACCAAAACGTTACTAAGAGCTATTGTGGTGTGTGTTTTTTCTGCAAACTGTTGTTGTCATAGACTGTTGTTTCTGTGTTGCCTATTTAGATGTCAGTGTGGGCAATCCGTGGATAGGAAACCACTCTTGCAAAAGGTATAATCAGACTTCCTCAGAAAAGGTGGATTTTTTGGGCAACAAATGTGGTTATTAATTCAGTGTAAGGAACTGGTATATTTCTTAGTACAGACTGTGCTCTGTATGTTCAACAGAAAAAAGGAGCTAAAACCACACTACTTCTTATAGGGCTTCAGGCTTCATTGTTGAAACAAGCTCTAAAATTCAAATTCCAACTAAGAAAATTTTGGCTTACAAGTAAGTCTAAAGCTTTGCTTGTGTGCAGAAGACCTCTTGTGCTACTAGTCTATTATAAAAAAAAAAACTACTGCAAAAGATGGCATAATCAGATATGTAGGCATTCCCCTTGTACTGACAGTATACCTAAGATGCAACAGGAAGTGATGACTGTGCTCCTAAAGTGTAGCTGGAAAGGGTAGGGAATGAAAAACTACTACAAAACTTCCAGCTAAGTTAGAGCATTCTTAAGGCATTCTCAACTCTCCCTGAGGTTGGATTCAGTGCATTTTAAAATATTCTCATATTTTTAAGTCCATTTCTGCTTTCAGAATGTGTCATTGTACTTGCTATGGCTGAGTTGACCTAAGGATTGGTAGGAGAATTAAGCTGTAAGTCTTCTGAGGCAGCAATTCTTTGTTTGACTCTGCACTATATAAACATCAATATGGGTGGCAGCCCATAAATGAGATCTAGGCATGCTGCTATATATGTATGGTACAAGTGTTATATGATTGTTCTGCATTGTTCAGTCTTTTTCTGTTCAGAAATGGTACATTCTTCATTGGTCATGCCTTCAAGGTTTCATCTATGGGGAATTGTACTTCATAGTGATAAGCTCTTTTGTTTTGGTTTTTTTTTTAAGCTGGATGTTAACAGTGTGATAGCAGCCATTATATAGCTGGGATGAGCTGTGCAAGAATGAGAAATGTGATTCATGTTTTAAATGAGTTAAATATGATGCTTTCCATATGCAAGTTATATATCCTTCTCTCTGAGTAAGACCCAGATCTCATGCAAGTCATGGGTTCTATGTTTTTTACAAAACATCTGTGAGTTCTGGCCTTTCCAGGCTTGTGTGCACATGAGCGAGAGCACTGGTGTGCTCGCAGACTGTGGAACAAACTTCACAGAGCATAACAGAGTAAATCTTGGAATGCATGAGAAAAGCTAATGGAGCTGGAGGCCAGTGGCAACACGGGGTGATGCAAAGGGCCAGACCAATTTCCCAAGGCATTGAGTGTTTTAGCTAGCCCAGCTGCAATGGAGGCGTTGTCAGGGTTTCTCAATTTTCTGAGTTACGCAGCTGCTGCTCCTAAAGTAATTTGAGTGCAAGTATGGTATGAGAGCAAAGCACTGGGGCTGTTCCAAACTGTTTTATGTTAAAGTCATACCTAGCACAAGCTGTGTCTGCAGTGCATGCACTATTGTCTAATCCATGAAACAGACCTGTGAGTGCTGACTGTCAGTGAGAGGGACACAGAATGAAGCAGCATCATCATAGTGGGTCATTAGCAAATTCCATAAGTGTCAAAGGTATTTATCTGGTCTGACCCTGTTTTAAATTGGACTGTTGCCTTGCTTGTTTCTTGGCTACTCAGGGCTGCATTTTTCCTCTTGTTGTCCAAGAGTGCACATTCTTTCTCTTTAATGCCTTCCCTGTATTACTAGTTTTTCTTTGTTAAAACGCTCTCAAACTTTGTTCACTTCTGGTTTTGCTCTCCCCTCACTTCTTTGTAATCAAGCCCATCCACCTCTTTCACAGCCACCCTTCATGCTTCTATTTGTAGCACTTTACCTGTTCCTGTATCTGGTGGTCATGATTGCCTACTAAATTATTTCCTGATATTGTCCTCTCCCCTCCTCCACCCTCTTCTCCCCGCCACCCTGAAGCCTCCAGTATGGGCCTGTTGAAGGGAAACTGCCACCATTCTTCCAGTTTAAAAAGAATGAATGGAGAAAAACCACACTAAACAACCCAAATATCTTGAGAGGGCATCTCCCTCAGATCTGCAGCAAACTCCCTGGAAGCAGAAAGTGTCTTTTATAGTGTATAGAAAAAGTTGCTGATTGCTAAATGCTTCAGACTGGATCACAGCTCCATCACAACTGCATTAAGATGGTCACAGTCCTGACTTGCTGTATCTGCAATGAGTTAGATGACAGACAGAGCTTTTTGTGTCATTCTGAGAAGAATGGTTTCTGCGTGTCTCTGTCAAAGTTTGGCTAATGTGCTGGAGATGTAGCACAGCTGCAGAATATTTTTGCTTGCATACTACAAGAATGTTCTTTCAATTTATTTGCACCTTGCAAGTTGAATTTAACAAAAATTCCGTCATTCATTTTTTTGTTGAAGTCCAAGTAGGTGGTGCAAGATAAGAGCCCAGTGCCAGGAAAATCACTGAATTTATGGAATAAATCCTGTTGAGCTGTAGGCTTCTGAGGGTCATCAGCTTGATCACAAGCAGACTGAAGAAGGGCTGTAACTGCTTTTCTAGAAGCTAGAGTCAAAGACAGACCCAAAATGATTTGCTTGTAATAACAGGCTGATATGAAAATGATATGAAAAAGGTTGCAAACTTACATGCTGTGGACCTTCAGATTGGTGAAAACCATAGTTGCTGAGGATACTTGTATAGCCCAATAAAAATCTTACCAATATTGCTATGACATGAGTCACTAGATGGCAATATTACCTGTACTCTTACAAATCCAAGTGTATGGGCATTGTCCAGCCCTTGGAAAAGGTGTGCCTTGTGCTGTAGAGGTTTTCTGTAGTGGGAGCTCAGGCCAGCCATAGGGGCTTCCCAGCCCTTTCTGTATGGGGAGATTACTTGGATGCTGGAAACTGCATGCAGAGTGTCCAACAAGCCACTCTAATGGTGTACCCACCAATTTCTTCACATAACTGTGCTCGAAGCACAGAGTGATTTAGTGTGTATGTATCCTACTCAGCTGTGCCTGCTGCCAGCGAGGAAGTTGTAGTGGGGGGCAGAGGGGAGGTAGCAGTCAACTGGAGGTGTTTCTGCAGCCTCACTCACCTCAATCTGCCAGCAAATATGAGTTAAGACCCCTTTTAAACTTTTGACTGGAGGCTGTACTGCCAGGGCTTCACATCTGCTACTACTTGGAGAAGCTGGGAGTATCCCTCTTCATTCAGGGCTTGGCAGGTTTTGCACATGGTTCTGATTTTGTGTGAAGTTGATTTTAGGCATGCGCTGTAGAGGTTGTGCTAATCTACCAAAAAAAAATTTGTAGGATTTCAATTTAGGATTTTAGTACCCCTGTGAGAAGTATGGTTAAGAATAATGCTCTAGATTTAGCTGTTTGCAGTTGGTTGAGAAACTGGGTAGATAAGGTATGTGATATTAATAACTGTGGGTGCTGGACTTGGCTCGTTTTGTTGAAGTTTTCTTGTTAGAAATCTGCAGCCATGTTTTAGTAAAATTTGGCTTCTTTTTTTAAATTCAAATTTTCATTGACAAATTTATGCCTAGTTCACACAGGTTATCTGGAAATCACAGAACTGTCAGAGTATGCAAAAACTCTGCCTTTCTGCCCTTTTCACTGCAGGTGTTGTTTCTATTATTAACTGTTTTGAATAAAAAATTCATTGAAAAAATCTTAGGGGGACCCCAATTCAGAAAAGTCCCAATGCAGTTAATTATTTCTTCTTAATTTACATGTGAATGCAAAATAATGAATTATTGCTACAATAAAGAATATTATTTGGAATAGATTAGTAGTTTTCGTTCTCTGCATATTTTTCAAAGTGTCCCACTGTGATGAGGACATTGTACTATTTTGTTCTTGCAGCTACATATCCTATCAGGAAAGCCCATCCCAGGCTCACATGTGGGACATCCTTTTCTCAACTCTATAGTCAGTAGAGACAGTCTGAGAAACATTAGTTTTCCCTTACCTGCATCATATTTTCTATTTGTGAACTAATTCTTGAAGAAAATTCAAAAGCCTATTGTAAGTAACACTTTCATTGAAAGTGAAATATTATTTTTGTGAAGTGGGAAATACTGTTAGGAACAGCTTCATCTTGCAAATAAACAATAGAAATACAGATATTTATTTCCACCCCCCCCTCCCCCAAATAAGGAGAAAATAACTCACACAACCCCTTTGGAGGTCATTGCATTTTCTCTTATCATCCTGAAAAAATAAGAGACTTGTGGAATATGAGCTATTGATCAATAATATAGATTGGTAGCCACAAAGATGCACTACCAATCTATCTTCTCCCCATCAGTCCCATAACCTTCTAAGATGGTGCTCACCTCCCTGGGTGGATTCCATACATAGATGTTTAGGTATAACATCTCACAGGATTCAATGTAATATTCTGCTAGTAAAGATTAATCAAAGCAGGACAACAGCTGATGGAGAAGGCATCTGTCTATCAATTGGAATTATTTCTCTAGCAAGTACTAACACAAAAAAGAGGGGAAATCTGGTAAATCTTTCTTCTGAAGTGCTGAACACTCACTTGAAATACTAAAATTGTGCTCACTAGCAACAGCACCTTTACGGGCTACTTGCCCTGTACTTACTAAGCTGCTGGATCCAAGTGGTGCTACTGAAAGCCCAGGCTGAGAACTGCCAGCCCAACCTGCTTTGCACAGCACCAGGGTTTTTCTGGACTCTTATTTGCCCTTGGTGAGGGCCTCTGGTGAGCACTAGTGCTGCTGCTCCTCATATCAAGTGAGGAAATTGAAATGTACTTGAATTAGAAACAGATGACTGGAATTTAGAGATGAGTTAAAACTGCTATAAACAAAGGGCAAGAGTGATATAATTACTCTGTCTTGAGACTAGTTTGCTTATGCTACATATTAGAAGCCTTTCTTATAGCTTTAAAAAGTAACCAAAGAGACATGAAACCAGTGCAGATACAAACAGAACTCTTGGAACTGAGCTCTACAGTTCACTCTTAGATCCAAACTGTCCCAAAGCAAAATGCCAGAGCCTGATTCTCTGCTGGTCCAGATCTTGCACAGGTATGATTTCATTGGAATCAGTTAGACAGTTTCAAATTGAGATGGGAAGTAATAGATGACATTGGAATTATTTCCTCTCTGCCTGCTGAAAATTTGGCTAGGCCCCTTGATTAATAATGAGAAAAATTAAAATATGTAATAGAATCTGTCTCCTTAGTTTTGTACTAGTTTAAGTCACTATTTAATCTATAGGACTTGGATCCATCTGTTTTACAAGCTTGAATTTCGTGATGAACTTTATTTCTGCAGTGATCTCTTAGCTCTCAGCATCCTTAAAGGGTATTAAAATGAAACCTTCCAAGGAGGAAAGTGGTCCCCATTACATTTTGGCCACTTTGTCCAGTGCTGGCTGTGCTCCAGGAGTGTGGTGATGTTGACATCCTCTCCACTGATGTGTTGGTTGAAGTAACACTGCTGAATGACTTGGAGAGTCTTGGCTTTCCAAAGGCATACAGCAACTGGAAACAAAAAAGTGAAACAAATCCAGTAACAGACTCGTTCAGATGCTAAAGACAAAGGAGGCTTTCTGTACGTAATGTTTGGTTCTCACCTTGTCCTTCAGAGCCCTCAGCTGTTAGCTGAGACTCTGTATTTTAAGTACTATGAATGGGTGCACTAAAGCCTCTGATCAAATGAACACAGAACTGCAGATAATTAATTCCTGTTACAGCTGCAGGAGTTGAAGAATAACTTGTGCCAAAGTACAGCAGAAGGACAGAACAGTTTTATTGCTGCAAGCAGCAGAATGTTCAGCACATTCATGCTGCTTGTCTCAGAAAAGCCTAAGGTGAAAGGGGTGATGGAAACACCCGCTTTAGTGCCACAGACTCATCTTGTTTGGCCAAGATCAGTCTAAGGTAATGGAGAGATCTCTGACCTCAGAAATGGTTATGATGGAAGCAGTCAAATAGTTGTGTGTGCAAGATGTGAGACTATTAGAGGATTTTGACAAAACTCATGGAAACTTGTGAGTGTATTTTCAGGACCAGCACCTTTTTTGCTGTACAGAGGACCTTCATCTGGAGCCCCATAATCATCTATAATTGCAATGGATTATTGGAGCTAGAAATATAAAATTATTCATTTTAAGTATTCTTTCTTTTTTTCCAGAAATATGATTTTATTGAATTTCCTGTGTTTCATAGGAACATAAAGGTTGTAAGCATTTGTTGTTTTTTTTTTTTTTTTTTTTTTGTTTGTTTTTTTGCCACTGGGGAAAACATATTCCTTTCCATCCTCTGAGATGTCTTGATTTAGATCTTAAAATGCTAGAGAATATTTTAAATTCCTTACTGTTTTAATGAACAGTACATGCATTTATCACTGTAATCTATTTTTATGGCTATAAGTTAACTTTATTCAGATCTTTCTAGAAAGTTTCAGACTCTAACCTATCACTTGGGATGTCTTTTGTTTCTCTGCTTATGAAACCAATTCTGATTTCTGACCAGCCTTCCATATAACAAAGGACCGTAGAGCATTTAGTCTGCTGCTTTTGATGCTTCTTTGCTCTAGGAGGGGTGTGTGGCTACATGGGGGAAGAAGAGTTGCTTTTCCACTAAAGGTATAGGGTGTTTTTGGTAGCAAGTTTAAGGCTTGTGGGCACTAATGCACTGTGAAGACTCACAGTATCAACCTGCCCAGAGAAAAGGCGTTTGGCCGGGTGTTGTGCAGCACTGTTCAGTGGGATTGCTTGTTTTTCTGCCTTTTCTGCTTTCCACCCCACTCCGTGGCAGAAGCTGCCAGGTTATCCTGATCCAAGTGCAGCTTAGACTCTCTGTTGGTGAAGGGTGGGGGTCACTGTATTTTTCCTTTATTTTGCTCCATGCCCAGACTGGCGTGCCAGGCAGCTGGTGTGGCCTGACACAGCTGAACTCGCACTGCCCTCACTTAAGGAAATGCTTGAGGCATTGTCAGCTTTAGGACAGATTTAAGTGTCTGTTGCTCTAATTAAGTTGTGCAAAGCAAAAACGCTGAAGATCTGCATGTCTGGCTATTATGACTTTTCCAAGTAATTACTAATGTTTGACATGCAGGAACTGCCAGTTTTTGAATTGCTATTTTGTTATTGTTAAATTATAGTAAGAAATCACTTTGTCTCCATAACATTCTCTAAAATTGAAAGTACAATTAACAAAAAATCAAATTTTCCAGTTTGTCGTAAAGAAGCATCTGTGAAAATACTCTAGAGGACATGATGATAACCACAGTCTGCAGCTGTTGTGTTTCTGAGAGCTGATCTCAGATCTGTGGTCAATGTTGATTTCAGTTTTGTACTTCATGTGGGAATTCAACTTGTATTTATCAAGTCTTCCTCCAAAATGTGGTATCCACTTTTTGAATAGGGGATGGATTTGACAGTCTGGAAATAACCTTGTTATAAATTAGGTCATTTACTAAACAATTCTTAATCAGAAATTTCATCACTGTGCACTACTTTTTGGAGAGCACAGGATCTCCAAAACAGAATAGCAGTTAAAATCATATTTTACTATGGTTAAAACTAATGAAAGAGCTCAGAGGCAGGCTGTGTTTGAAGAAACATTTTTAGAAGAAAGGATGACTTGTTACCATTACTTATCAGACTGGAACGTGTCAGCAGGGTGCTTTCCACCTGAGAAACTACCCTCTTCAGAGTTTTGTGAGGCCTTTGGTGGAGTTCACGCTTAAGGATCCTGGAATAAAAGACAGCTTTAACTCAAATATGTACAATTAGCACTCCGGGTTTGTAGCATTACTAATGATGATTACAGTGTTACAGTTTATCATCGAAGGGCACCCAATGATTATTTGGCTCCTTTTGTGAATCTCAATCCTCATGGATAGCTTTCCACTAGGAAACATCTGCTCCTGAGAGGTCTGACTTTGAACCTCAACTTCCTATCACGTCCAATGCAAAGATGTCTCCTGCTGGTGCTTATAAAAGAAAAAAAAAAAGAGAAAAGTATGCTTGGTTAATAGTGCCATGCTTTGGGGATTTCACTTGTCATCTGTGGGGTCACAAAAGAAAAAATTCCCCACAGTAAGTCATAATTTGATGTGTGTGTTTTGGGTTCTCTGGTCTTTCTCCAGAGCACAGGAGACTAAATCCCTTCTTTTACTGTGGTTAGGCAGGGTACATTCTTTGAAGAGCATTACATTCTCAGGGATCTGGTTCATGTTTTCTTGTAGACATGTTTGGGGCTAAGACTGCCAACTTTTAGGTCAAATCTCTTTTGATTGTCAGGGTCTATTGGAACTTTTTTCTCTTCGATGTAGATTCACTGGACTATTAGAAGGCTGTTTCAATTCAGACTGAGATGAATTAGGTGTCTCTGCAATTAAAGTACAAATCTAATCTGATGTTGCAAACTAATAAAACCCTCTGCTACAATATGTGTGTACTGGAAGCTCCTAAGTGGGATGTGCTCTTATTCTTTCTGCAAAAATATTACGAAAATGTCCTTTCTATTTCTAATCTGACTGGCAGCAATATGCAATTTTGCTTCAAGCTTTCAAGCATCTCCCTTTATATGTGCCAAAAAGTCCAAAAGCTGCATTTAAAGCTGTGATTGAAATCTTTGACTTGAAAAAAACTTCCTCAAAGAAATTGCATTACGATTTTGTGGAACCATCAGCTACAACATAATAGATAAGGAAAATCATAGAATTCCACTGTAAAGGTGGTGATGTAGCACAGTTTAGAGGACCTGATAGCAAAACGTAGATTTGATGGTTTTATGAGTCTTTGCATACTTCTGTTCCTGTACAAGAAGCCTTTCTTGTCAGAAATCCAGTGAACTTTGCTACACTCTCTTAGGCTATAGCTGTGACAGGCTACACAACATCCATTTCAACTCCTCTGAGTTGGAAGGTATCTTCAGTGTAAAATTTAAAAGTGATCTAATTTAAATGGGCACCAAAATGATCTTGGCGCCTAAACTCTAATCAAAGTTACTGTAACGAATCCTTTAGAGGGAACTGATTTTACTACTGATTTATTTGTATGGGGATATTTGAAATGGATTTAGAAAGATGTAAGAGAAATAACTGCATTGAAGTACAATTAAATTTGTATCATGGAGACTGATGAATAAAATTTGAAGATTAGAGGGGAAAAATGGATTCTTTGAACTTTGTGATTAGAAGTGGAGTCCTTATTTTTTTTCTGTTTAATACAAGCAGTAAAGAACAGCTGCTACTCCAATAAATCAGAGCTCCATCAAGAATTGAGAAGGTGAATATACTGTACTAGAGGAATGCAGGACAAGAAAACAAGAAGAATAGGAATTGTTTGCCTTTTACTCAGAACCACAATGGTGGTGGGAATGGAGCAGAATAAAGGAGAAGTGGAGCAGAAGAGACCCAGAGAAGAAAGACCCTGAAACTGGAGTGCAAAGCCTTTACAATATTCAGTGTAGATGGACTGCAGAAAAACAAAAGCTGCGTAGGTATTCTTGCTTTTCTTTTTCCTGAGTGATGGATATCAGGGCCTTTTTTCTGCCATCCCAGCTTCTGTGCTGTCTTCACACCTGAGGGAATTTGGCCTCCTGCTACCTGCAAAGGGAAGTAGCTGATAAGGGCTGTGTGAGCATGTGCACGTAGCACACAGCTGTGACGGACCTCAGTAGTCATTGCATTATTTCAGAGCACAGATTGACAAAATTTCCCTCTGTGTGTAATTTTTACTGAAATTCCCATTTTTTTTTTTGCTGGTCACATGGAGTGTAGAGGAGGTTAAGTTACTTATACTGCCACCCTGTTCTCTGAGCATGTTTAACTTGGGGGTCACTCCAGGTGTGTGAATTGAGTAGTGATAAGGTTTGCTGCTTTGAATGCAGTTGCTAGTATTCAGTTTCCTAATGCTTTGCTGGAGGCCTTCAGAGATTAAGGGCTAAACACAAACCTACTCATGTTTGTAGAACAATAAATGCTCTCTAAATTCTACATAATATCAACTTTGGAAGGCAGAAGGACTGAAAGTCGCTGATTCTCCAGCCAGTAATAGTAGTTTTTAAATAATTTCTTTATAGGCTCTATGAACAGTATTTGAATATTACTTTGTTTACAGGTCATTCTGGATTTAAGGTGGCTGCTCACGTCTGCCATACTATACCCCATGCAGGTCGATGTATCTGCGGGGGGTTGTATAAAGTGTATATTGGAAGAGAGATTGGCTCTGTAATTTTTCTGCCTAGGAGTTTCTGTGTAAGTACTTACATGAGAAACGGCACTATCTCCTGTTTTCTAAGCATGATAAATAAAATAATAAATGAGTATTTCTCATTTTACATCTCTTTTTTTTTGAAGGCAGGAAGAATCTCCAAGATTTACTCAAAATTTTTCTTTTATGTAGTTAAGAGGTTAGATTTTAATGCAGTTGCAGAATTGGCACCCCTATGTTTTGAAGTTTGTAAAACATTTGCTGTGAAAATGTTTGTTTTCAAACAACCACCATTCATGTTTCGTGCTTCTTCAGTACAAATTTTGTTCTGCTATCAGCATGTCGTTGTTGCTACAGTAATATCTCATGGATTACTATGAGTGCTTCAAGAGTCTGTCAGCTAGGAGATCAAAGTTTATTTTGAAAGCCACTACTCTCACCCCTCCAGAGTGGCGAGTAATCTGTACAATTGTTCCAGAAAAAGGGGTAACTATAACAGAGGAGGTGTAAGACATAGCTCACTGGACTATGGTCAACACAAGAGCTGCTTGCAATGTGTGTTTAAGTTGATTGTCAGCTCCATGGTATAGTAGGGTTCAAAGATTTTGCCCCTAGATATAGTCCTTGATGAGTGTACACCTGGTACATTGCTCTGCTTTGCTTTGTGCTCAAAGCTATGCCATACCAGATTGCTTGGGACCTTATGGTGAAATAGGCAAAGACAAAGATTGTGGGTAACTTTCATTCTTGTTGACTATGTTAGTCCCAAATGGCTAAACCTCTTTGTCTTTGCAGTAGGGATCAAATCCAGGAGGGGCCCTCACTTAAGGAAAATAAGTAATTTTAAGTCATTGAGCTAGACCCTGAATTTCGTGAGAGACAACTCTTGTTTTGGTTTGTACGACTGTGCTGGAATTGAAAAGACTCTTGGCACAACATAGAGCTAAATAACAGCTTTGAGATTTGGCCCCTAGGAATTTCCTGTTTAAAAAATGCTGGGCTTGGCCATGAACTTCGTATATGTAGCGCACAAAACGCCAGATGCGTGCTCTCTCTTTTGCAAAGCTGAGGGAACTGAAGGCACTCCTGGATTTTAGCAGGATCTGCAGAAGCTCTGACAGCTGATAGATACCAATGTTGTATCCATAAGTCATGAGTTGCCATAAAAACATATATAGTAATGCATAGCAATCATGCAAGATCTGTAGCTTTACTTAAGATATCTAGAGCTTAAATAGAATGCACTGTACAAAACTTTTTTTTCTTTTCTGCTTTATTTCATACTTACATAAATTTGAGTATATGGAACAGCAAAGCATGATTTAAAATTTTAATTTGGAGATAAGTATGTAAAGATTCTGTAGTTCTTTGAAATAAAGTAAAAAGGAGTACCTGATTGCAGGATAATCTCCCTAAAACTGGTTCACCCTAAATTGTTGTAGAAGCTGCTTCAGGATCATCACCTGAGTATCTGTACTTAAAACAAAGCTTTGATTTGATTACAAACAATGCCTCAGACATTTAAAAGCACATCTGGTATAGTCCCGAATCCAATAAATATTTAAGGAGACTTAAAAAACCCCCCAACAAAACCCAAAAATCAACAAAACCACCTAGGAGAAACTGTAACCAGCTGGATGATTCAGCCCCTGAGACTAGGCGGAGCTAATGACCGAAGAGTCAGCAGAGAGAATTTGAGCAGGATTTGGAATGCTTCTCTTTTGAGCTCCTTGCAAATGTAGAACCTCATAACCTTTCCATTGAACTTGGAGATATCACACAGATAAAGTTCTGTACAATTATATGGCAGATGCTGTTTTGCATCAGCACAGTATAGTCTAGGATAAACAGCAGCTTCTGTTGAATTAGTCCAGGTTCCTTGGTAAGGGGGTTGTTAGGGTTTTAGCTGAGCAGCCTGTCTCTTGGCCTGGTTCACATTTTTATTAGTAGTGGCTTTTTTTATTCCTAACCGGTTTTGTGTCTGTCTCATAATTATTTCCCCAATCTCTTTAGGAGAATATTAGTGGGCTCAAGTAAGATTTCACAAAACCCAGTGTTTACGTGTAGGTACAGAAGGTGCACATGCTATAATTTTTTAGGGATCTATCCTGTTTGACAGCAGAAGAATTTAGATTAACATTTCTTTGTTTCTTCTTGGCAGGTCTGTGCCAATATTTCTTATCCCATCGCACACTTTTGGGTTATGGTACCTCCTGGTGTTTTGAGCAACAGTTTCCAAGTGGTCCACAGCTGGACTCCTACCTGAGCAAGTGAAAATATAACATTTGGAAATGATCTGATATGTATGGGTATATTACTTAGAGGATTCCTGATGGTGTTTTTACTTCAAGACTTGAGACATGACTGTTGTATATCTGCTTACAAATTGTTTCATGACCTACATGATACACAGGTCCTAACATCTGCTTACAAATCGTTTCATGATCTAAATGATACACAGATCCTAACAGGCCATAGTTCCTCATGTCACTCAATGCTATTGCATTTCTGCTTCCTGGATTCCTTTTCTCACCTGGAGGCTTTGTACTCTTTGTTCTCCTTTGAAGATGTTTGAAATCACTGAAGCTTTCTCAATAAAACTCCATCATTCCCTGCTGACTATAATGAATCTTGTTTAAATAGTTTTAAGGTGTTCTGTCTGGTATTTCTTCTCCCCTTAAGTATCATAAAGGTTTTAAGAATATTTTCACTATTAACCCTTTGTGGTGGGAGGAAGAAAACTTCATCTTTGTTGGGCTGTAGCAATAGTGGGATCAGTTGTAGTTGTGATAGAGAGCAGGTGTAGTTTCCTATTGGCTGGAGGTGTTTCAGGACTGTGAATCCCCTTTACAAATGATCATCTTGTTCTGCATCTCTTCTTTTTCAGCAGTCCCTCTTGACTAACTTGGATGGTTTCTTGCCTCACTTTTTGTCTCAATTTCTGTCTTTGACTCTAATTTATTCTGATGTGCTCTACAGTGGACATTGGGACCTAATTGAGGATTTTGGATTTCACTAGACACCAGTCAATATTTAAGCACAGGGCTGAGGATGAGCTCACTTACTTTTGAGTCAGGGAGCTTTGAAAACTATACAACTATTGAAGTAAAAATTCTTCATACTATGTTTGTGCTTAAACTGGCAAAACCTCCTGACTACTCAAAAAAGGTAAAAAATAAATTGATCTTACCCAACTACAGGATGATAAAGAACTCTATTTATTTGATGAATAATTGCATTGGATTAGATTGGGTTTACTTTACCTGACAGCATCTTCTCCCAGTGTTTTACTGAGGCCTTGTCCATGTTTTCAAGCTTTGCCAACACTAGCTGAGAGCTTTAAAAAAATAACAAAAACAACAATTTAAAAAAAAAAAAAAAAGAAGAAAAATAATCCAGGAAGTGCTCTGGGTAAATTTATATTAAGAGATGGTGGCTAAAAAGTACTTTTGACACTACTGTTTACTTTGTTCAAGCAGTGATACATGTACAGAAAGGGCCAATTTACCAGATTTCCCTCCACTTAAGGTATTTGGTAGCTGCCATATAGGAGATCTGCTTAAACCATCTGCATGTGAATTATGGATTATGCAGGTCTTCAAAATGGGTCCACTAACTTGTTTGAAAACAGCCTCCTCCTTCCATCTGTGGGTGCACATTCTGGGTCTGACTATGAAATGACAGAGCTGTATGGGATCCAGTGTCCTGCGGGACAAGCTGGTACATTCCACAAGCAAAAAAACCTGAAAGCAAGAGCATTTTAAAGAAGAAAAGTGGAAAAAATCAGCTTCTTGACTTTTATTGCACCTTCAGGTGATTTTGGAAGCAGACAAATGCTGTCATCAGGCTTCCTTGTTCCTCTACTTATCATCCAATACATTGGTATGTACTGAAAGCATAAGAAGTGAGAAACTTTTTAAAGTGTGTCCAAATGGGTCAGTTTCTCAATCCTCTTGAAATATGATAAATAAAGGAGGATTAGGGAATTAAAGAAGGAAAATGAGGAAAAAATTGAAAATGGCAGAAAAAATGAAGGATAAATTACAATGGAAGTGAAATAATATTAAAGTTTGAAAAAATTGATGGCTGAGAAAGGTCCACATAACTATTTTATACATCCTTCACAGTTAATGAAGGTATTGATTGAGTACTGTATTGTCCTCCAGAGTTGCATGCTAGTTAAGTATTATAATTTCTCTCAGCTTTCTCCTCCTTCACTTCACTTCACAAGAAAAAAAGCACTAAAACACAGTTTTAGTGTGATTGTGAATAAAATATAGCCTTTTGTTCTTTTTTTCCTGTCCAAATTTTAGCAATGTGAAACTTCTGTGCTGCGAATGTCAGTCATGGGCAGCTGAGTCATACAGAATAAAATGGAAGTACAGTTGACCTGCCATCGTTAGCGCCATCACAGCTGGTTTTGTTGCCCATACAAGAGTTTTTCTTTGCACAACTCTTCCTCTCTATGTCTGTCCACTTGATTGTGTTGCAAATTCGTCCTTTTCTGTAAACCACATAAAATTTATGGTAGAGAAAACTACATGTAGACTAAAAGCATACTTGCAAAGCCTAAAAGGTACCACATATCCAACTTCTACTTATGTAAATTTCACTGAGGCTGGAGAAGCAGCATCAGTGAATGCTGAACTGGCATCATTCTACAACTGAATAATCGTGAGAGGCTGTGATATGATGCCTATATATGTAATTTATATGCAGCTGGCAGGGAGGAGTTGAGGAAGACTGCAGGTAGGCAACCTGAATCCAAATGTTGCTTTTTCTTGTGTGCCGTTCATCATGTAGCAGTGTCTGTAAAATATTAGGTAGGAAGAAAACTGGCACCCTGAAAGAAACAGAAGATTATAGAGAAAGGTGAGTCATGTTATTGCTAGGCAATATTATTTGGTTTGTACTTCCTCGCACTAACAAGTGGAGATTTGGTTCAAAATGCAAAAAGTGCTGTGAGGGATTAGAGTGCGATGTTATATAAGAAAATAATTATTAGGATGATATTTGCAAGCTAACAATCTTACTTTTGAGGTGCAACATTGCAGGTGCTTTGCAACAAAAGGATTATGGATATAAACTGTTGACTCAGTTTTCAGAGCCCTTTGCTGTTGTTGTTCACTCTTTGTAAATGATTGAATTCCCTTCCACCTGCCTTTTCCTAAGACCTCATGGGTGCAATGGTGTAAAATTAGCTGCTGAAACTTTGGAAGGAAGCTCCAGGAAACAGATGATGTGCTTTCAGGCTAGACTGTCAAAGCACTTCCCCAGCAGATCAGATTTATTCTGTATTGGATATTCAAAAGGGAAATAGTAAATTATGTTGCTGTGTCCCTTGGCTGAGGAACAAACCAATTTGAATTGAATGCATTATGCTGGAACAGGGAATCCAGTATTTCTCTGGGGTGGGCTGTGGCTGAAGTTGTTCACTTTGTCCTAGATTCTGGAGTGAGTGTCCAGAGAGATGATTTCACATAGCTCTATAATGAATGACATTTGGAAGAAGCTCCATCAGGAATGCTAAAAATATCTTGCTCTATTTAGTCTTTTTTTTTCCTGTTCTAAGCAGGTCAGATGGCTTGACAGAAAGAATTTTTTGAAAATAAGAAAAAAAAAAAAGGAGATGTGTATCCTTGCATCATACATTAGGGGTATAGGAAATTACTGTCAAGAAAAATTCCTAGAATTTTTACTGTAATGGTATCTTCAGGACTTGATTTACAGGAGCCTTTGTCCTTTTCTCAAGCAGGCATATTAAGGACAAGGTGGTTCTGTCTCACGTTTTTCCAAGTGTCACTAACATCCATACTCACTGGCAATGTATTTCCCTTCCATGCACAGCAGCAGTGTGTGGATACACGGAGCTATTGCATCGTTACCAGGAAAGGGGTGGGAGTCACACTCTCTCAGACCTTACACCTCTCAGAGAGAGAGAGGCTGCTGGAACTACATGTTCTGGTCAGATTTTGGGGTTCATTTATTCCTCCTGTGAAAGAGCAGATGGTGTGTGAATACTGACGTGCAGGTCACGGTGGACCCTCTTAGGCCCCGCTCAAGAGGCCGGACTGTATATGAACATTGTCATAAAGTTCACTGCAAGGCACAGGTATAGGTGTGTGGTGGGTATGCTGGCTTAAGGGAGTGGTAGCCTGGTTTGAAGTAAGGATAACCAAGAGAATTATTGGAAAAATTTGGAGGCCTATACATCTATCCTCTCAGAATGTGAATTTATCTCCACTCTTTTAATATTGATGTGTTAAATTGAAATCTCTCAGTTGTTTCATATTTACACTTTCTTTTTATGTATGTGCTTTGACTTAGAAATATGCAGACCAGTTTTCCTTTGATAAGAATCCTCAAGATATTTTTTTATGAGACTCAGTTTCTTGATTTTTATGCTGTGTCTGAAAACAGGTTCATAGGTTTTGAAGACAGAGAGGACTGTTGGGATCACCTAATCAGATCTCTTATGTAAGACTTCCTTGAATTATTTCTGTTTGGGACTAGAGGAAGTCTTTCAAAAACAATAAAGGCAAAAATAGTCCAGTCTTGATTTTAAGTAGAGATTTCCTTTATTAAAAATAAAAAAAAGTTACTTTGATTTGTTGTGTTTCATTCAATCCATACCATTTTAAGGCAGTTTGAGTTGTTCTAATTTTCATATTTTTAAATTATAAACTTGCAAACAAATTTGATTCTTGAGAAGCAGGGTTAGGAGAGCCATATTTGCTATGTCTGTGTAACCTTTCACCACCTTTGGTTCTTCTCTCCTCCCTAGGTACTTCTAGTTAGCCCAGCTGAGCAAGGCACTACTGTGCCTGCTTACTCAGAAGGGCGCAGGGGTTGACTGCCCCCATCTCAAGTGGACTTGCTGCTGCTTTCTGCCTGCTTTTCCACAAGCAGAGAGCACTAAATGAAATCTCTTAGCCACAGGTTTTTTTACAAAACTTTGAGGGGTGCAAGCAGTAGAGGAATAGCAACATTGGTGATGGTCATGGCTAAGCCCCATTCCCTTCCATGTCTAAGTGACACCTGGTAAAATCTTGAGAGCTGGAAGAGTGAAAGATGTAAGACTTCTAGTTATGGCTTTGAATTGACCCCACAGATTCAGATCTTCTCTGTTTCTACTTCATGAGGGCTGTAAACTTTGCAGCTGGCTCCCATTCATGGAGGGTGTAATCCTGATTGTCTTTGGGAAGTTTGAAGTTGGATTATGCATACTGTGCTCTCTCTAATCATGCTGTCCAGACCTTTCTCTGCCAATACAGCATGATTTTTATCTCTGGGCTTTTTCATGGCAACTGGAATATTCTATCTTCCAAATTTGTTTTCAAAAGCGAAATCTGTTGTATCATTTAATTTAGTAAATCTAACATATATTGAGAATTCAGTACCACATGGTCATGGTGGACACAGAATTTCATAGACGTTAAGGTGTTCTGTGACTTTTGGATTTGCTGAGAACTATAATTGTAAGAGACACCAGACACTAATGAGTATGGAAACTAATCTGCTGCTATGTTGGCGAAGGAGAAATTATTCCTCCAGGTCATGGGTGAAGTGATGAAGCAACAAACTGAAGGGAGTCAACAGCACACTGCCTATGAGCAGTTACTTTTGGACTGTGGCTATAATGAATTTCCATATGTTACTGAAACCCTTTCCATCTTTATTATAGACAGAACTGGCAATAACAGTAAGAATCTCATTACTGAAGGTAGAGTCTATTTGGGTTATCAAAATTTATTTAAATTCCTCTGTTGAAGGTTTAAGCTGGCACAGGCAACTATTGCTGAGGTCATAAGAGCTGCATTTCCCTTGTCCTAAGATGGCCATCTGGTCTGTTTTGCTGCATGTGTACATGCTATTTTTACAGCACTGTCTATTGTTGCCAGTGGTGATGATCCAGAGCACTCCTGCCCAATGGCAACAGGCTTCAGGAATGTGAGCTATTTCATGATTCTTTGCCTTTTCACACACAGAAATAAAAGTAAATAATAGCCTTGGCTGGCTTGTATAAGGGACCATTAAAATAATCAAATAGAGAACATTGAACTCACATGTTGGAAGCCTGATTATGAATGGAAACTTAATTAAAAATAGTTTCTATCATGTCCAAAATAGCAGAAGGCAAATTAATGTTTCTGTTTCTGCTGTTTGATGGGACAGCATGTTTAAAGATCTACCATTTAATCCAGTGACAGGGAGGACAGCCACATTAACAAAAAACAAGTACTGTCATCCTCTTTCTGGCATTGACTTTAAATTCAGTTGTAAAATTGTCCCATGGCTTGAACGGGAAGGTGCTTACATTGACTGTCTGTGAAGATGGCATTCTGAATTGGATCCTATATACATGCTATATGAGTAATAAGATATGTGGAAGGATGCATTATGTTCTGAAGCATACATGAAAACTTATTGCACTTTTCAGAAATTTACATTAATGTAGGGAGAAATTGGTTATATGTTATAAATTTTGGATTCCAGCTTTCTTTAAAATTGAAGTAATTTATGAATTTCCTATCTTGATATGAGGTCAAATTCAGGAGAATAGCAAAAACTGTAAAAAGGTTGACTTTTTCCAGTCTAGGATCTAACCATTTTGACTGAAGACAGGTCCCTAATGCTTCAGCATGGCCCAGTGGTTGCAGCTTGCAGTGTGCATAGCTCTTCACTGGCACATGGAAAGAAACTGAATTTCTTTGCACCTCTGCTCTCATGAGTCTTAGGTTAGTGACTGGTAGCATGCAGATGGTGAGGAGCACCACAAGATGCTTCCACTTTTATCCTCCCCCGTTCTTGACAAAATTAATACCTATACAGCTTAAGCAGCTCTGGATTTCTTTTTGAAACTGTAACTAGTTAGTTCACAAGAAATTCAGTCTCAGAAGCTTAGGTTTGACTTTCATGTTCTTATTAAAATACTGGTGTAGTTTAGGAAACTTTTCTTCTTCAGCACTAACCATAATGTTGCCTCTTTCCTGTCATGCACAGGCATTTGGGTTGTTACGTTTTCAGATTCTGTTTGCCACAGAGAAGTGTGGTGCATGCAGCTAGCTCTAAGTAGTACAAAGGTGTGAATGAGCAGCTGAGAGCAGAGATGGATTAAGATTACTTGTGCAGTATTGTTGCTGAAAATGTAACCACAAGCTCAAGTTCTTGCTGCTTCTGGTAACAAGTCCAGAGTTTGAGTCTCCAGTTTTTCCTTCAGTGGTGACTGTGGGAGGGAAGGCTAAAAACAGCTAAAAGGCATTACATAACTTAAAATGCTTTATGTCTTGAGTTTGCTGGAGTTATGACTCTGGTTTATATAACACCTTCATAATGAAGTGAGGGAAACAGAAGATGAGATTCTTGCGGGCAGTCACAAACTCATTGAACGAAGGACATTATCAATGATCCTTTGTTATAATAGTGTACCCCTGTGCAGGGCTCTGGGGAGATTTCTCTGGACCTTGGTTTTGTTGAAAATTTACACAGTCTGGATGATGACACATTTCAAGTTTGTAGGTTACACCCAAACTTAGGAATATCTAAAATTTGAAGAGAAATTGAAGAAACATTCTGGAGAAATGGGATGTAAATGGGAGTAAGAGCAGAAATGGGAGTAAGAGCAGAGGAGGATGATATGAATAGGCAGCAGTACAGATGCAGGACAGAGAACAGTGAAGGTTGTTGTTTCACAGAAAAGAGTTTGGTACTGTCATGGCTAAGCAGCTGAACAGGCATCAGCAGGGTTTTGTGATTGCAAGGAGGATGGAGGCAGATGCTTTGGAAGGTTCTAAAAGGTCACAGCTTTTCAAGCTGCATAAAATGAACCTTCTGATCTCACATTAGTCTCCTGCGTTTAAGTTTTTGTTGCAGGTATAATCAGTTAGGTAGAAGAACTAAAATAGGGGTTTAAGGGATCGAAGAAACATCTGTGTGGAATATTGAAATCAGATTTTCTTAACCTACATGAGAAAGGAAATAATAGATTTTGAAGTATGTACCAAGCACCTGCAAAGAAATCAATTTGATAGCCATGGCCCTGGCAGGTAGGAGAGGAAGTTAATGGGCATAAACTAGTGCAAGAAAGGCTTAGGTTGCTTTTACTGATAAAGACAGATAGAGGGTAAAGAACTGGTAAAAACTGGGGAAGCTGTAAAGGACCTCCAGTAATAGAAATTCCAGTAGATTAGACAACCATCAGGCAGGAAAGACATAGGTAGAGTTTGTCTTGCCTTGGAGCAACAGCAAGTTGGAATAATCACAATGACCTTCTGAAGACTTTTGCAGGCTGATTTTTTTATTAACCAGTTGCCCATCCTTTTTGAGCAGTAGTGTAACATGGCCAAGCTCGAGAAAAAGTGCTTCTTCATATGCATTTTGCTCTAGACATGATCTACTACCCTTTGCAAGTTACAGCTGATGCCTCCCAAGTACACCGACTCACTGGCCACGGGCAGGAGCTGTGCACACTGGCACCAGGTTTTCAGTTGAGAAAATCAATGACATTACATAGAGGGAGAGGCAAGCAAAGTGTTAGTACAATGCTTTCTTTCAAGGCCAAATGGACAAAAAAATAGTTTGTTACTTAAATTTCTAATTAAAACATCATTTGCCTTTGGGTGTCAGCTTGAGAAAAATATCTGTATCCATAAATACCTCTTTACTTTGTCGTTTACTTGTTGCCTCTTTATGAAGCTAATAAGATGTCAACCCAACTGTAATCCTGTTTAAATTTGAGCTATGAAGTGTTAAAGAGACTGAGAACTGTCACAAATATTTGATTTCTGACATGGGCCAAACAAATTTAATTTGTAGGATTGTCTGATCACTGTTCTTTCATTGTATATTATATTATGCCTTTGCTAAGCATGTATTTGTGGGAGTTATCTATGATTACATCTGCGTGAAGACCCGATGCTGATTTGAATAAAAATGGGATGCAAGATGACATGAAGTATTTGTTGTTGAACCTGGAGATTTATTGATGCCAAGACTGGTGTTCTCTGTGGTATTGTTTCCAGGAAAATGTGGGGAATGATGGAATGACTAGACACGATAAAAATCAGTGCATATGTCCTGGTTCTGTCTTGAAATGAAGAGGCACAAAATATCAGAAAGATTTGGGAATGAACTCCAAATAAAGATCTGAATCTTTCACACACCAAAGTATGTCTCTTGAGCTTCCATATTTCCCATATTTTCCATCTATGCAGAGCAAAGTTGTCTAGTTATAGTGCCTGCAGCAAAATTCTGTCACTTTTTTCTGCAAAACTTTGTATTCAGGATAGAGTAGCTATACCAAACCACGAGTACAGATGCCTGTGGTATTCCAGCTCGTGAAGGCATCAAGTGCTGGAAAGGAAAGGGGTTTGTACTTAAACCTGGTGTTTGTGGTGGTGCATGTGCTGTCAGAGACAGTTTTCTGGAACAGAGTTCCTCATTCATGAACTCTCACATAATGCTTTTAGGGAAACTGACCTTCTCATCTGTTGATGTCTTTTAAATATCTGCAGATTTAGAGGAAAAGTGAAGGATACTTTACTCTTTTCAGATATGCTGTCTTTTCTTCCATGCATCTAAAGTATTGACATTTAAGAGGAAAGACAAAATTGTATAGGCTCATTAAATAGCTTAGTATGTGTATCCTGAACTTGCAAGCTGTATATCACTGATCCCCCCAGCCTTACACTAGAAACCACAGGGTCTTTTTCAGAGTACAAGTAGATTTGTGGAAAACTGATGTTCATTTCTCTTGTGGCTGCCTAATAATCGTAGGGTATTTTCTAAGGCAAAGACAACATTTAGCTAGTTTAATGAGTCTGAATGAGTAAACAAATCCATCTTTTTGAGCTGGCAAAATAGGATAACTTAGGAAATTGTTTGTGCTGATGCTGTTGAAATAGCAAGGATGCCTGATATGGCTGGTGCAAGAGTCTGAAAATGTTACACGAGAAAGCTGCTATCACTAGACCTCAGAAGAAAATGATAGTTACCACGCTGACTTTATGAGGCGTGTCAATGCTTGCAATGACAGCTGCAGGAAACTGTAGTGAGGCTTTCCTCATCTCTTCAGATAGTCTTCTGACCCCTGAGTTGGAGTCTGTTTGCTGCTGTCTGTTGCAAACTGGTGAAAAGGAATTTTCCTTGCCAGGAACTATGGTTTTGAGTACACAGTGTTAGAGGAGGAAGTGCTACAGAACATGCTGTGTGCTCAGTGCAGGCTGAAGCCACATGCTCTCTCCTGCCTTGCACTGAGCTGAAGCATATGGTGTGTGATGCTGGTACTGGGGGATGGGAAATGGTCCTTGCAAATAGCCATAAAGTAGCACTGCAGTTTCAGCCACACCAAAGCCATTAGAGCTGATGAATCTCTTCTAGAGGACAGCAGTAGTCAAATGTGTTAAAGGACTGGATCCTTAGCCATCATAAGCAACTGAGAAACTCTAAATAGAAGAAGGATCAGGTCTTGTAATACAGCTCTTTTTTTTCTTTCTTCATAATTAGATAAAATAAAATTTGAACACAAATTCCATGGAGAACTGTAAGAGGCTCTGCCTCAGTGGTGAACCTGCCTGACCCTGTGAACAGTGTATTTTTATATGATGAAAGACACAAGACCCATACCATTGTTAGGGAACCAGCAGCATTTGAAAAGTGGGAGACAGCAGGGTCCAAAGTCACTACAGAGTGTGCTCAGGTGTTCTGGAGTAGTAGCATGGCTGGGCAGTGGTGGCTGGATCTCCTAAAATCAGGTGTTGATGTTGTTCTGCAGCTTCTGCCTCAAGAAGGTGTTGGCTCTACACAGGGTCCCTGCTTGAACTGCTTGGAAACTACAGGCTGTGCCTGCCTGTGTCATGCTTTGCTGAAGTCTTAGTGAGCAGCCTTTTCAACTGACCTTGATCCATGGAGCTCTCCAGCAGTTCTGTTCTTCCTCCGCTTACTGCCTTCATCATATAAGATATCTTATTTTCTCTTCTCATGCATGTGGATAAAATCTCTGTGGGAACTTGTCTTCAAACAGAGCAGTGTTTTTTGATGGAGTTATTTAGATGGTCCTGTAATGAATGGTAGATCTTATGGCTGTTGAACCTGGCTAGAGGTTTGTAAATCTGTTCTTGGGAGGTTTATGATCCAGTTCATTTCCATCTTCAGCTGAAGGGCAGTTACCAAGAAGGTTTGAAATTCAGGGGGAAGTCCCCTGTGGTTCTTATGCTCTTGTCATATTCTAATATCAGCCTTTATTGTCTTCCTCTGAATTTTGCTTACTTGATGGACTGTATGATTAGGTCTGTGTAAGGATATGGTATTTCATAATGAAACACACAAATGGAGTGTTATTATTCATTAATCTAGCAATAACAAATAGAGCTGAGCAAGGTTTTAAATGCACAGCACATGTTTTCTGATTTAAAGATCTGTGTCATTCTGAGTCTTTTTGGCAGATGCAGCAGAAACCAATGCAGGTTTGTGTACCCTGCTGTGAAATGGGCACGTGGACTGGGAACATAATTCTAATGATACCCATGCAGCAGTGCATAGCTGATATGTGCATCTAATATTGAACTGTAAAAGAGAAAAACAGTTTTGTCACTTGTTTACTAGATGCTTGATGCAAAGTACTCTTGACATCTAAATGGAGATCAGATTTTGAGATGTACCTGACCATATCACAAATAACTTACGCAAATTGTGGTTTTTAAGATGTTTCCAAGCTCTGCAGCTTGGAGCTGCAGCTCCCCTTAGTTAGGGAGTTTTGTTTCTTCTGTATATGTCTTTTCTGGCAAATTGAAGGATTTGACTTGTATCTAAAGCCTCATTAATAAAGCATGGTTATATTATTATTTTGTTATTTTATTATTTATTTATTTTTTTTAAGATCCCAACAGTCAGAGACAGCTAATAACTATTTGGAAACAACCAAATCGAAGCCATGGATGCATTTTAACCTCCCACTGTGGGTCCTGGAAGTTCAGTGGGATAAAATTAAAAGCATCTCCTTGCATACAGACTATCCTTCTTTCTTTTATCCTCAGCCCCCTGAAAAGTAAAGAATTAGGGGTATTTTCTATGAAAAGGAAATGTGTACCTCAAGACCTTGTGAGAATTCTAGTTGATCAATGTGACGACAGATGAATATTCATATGTCACCATTCCTGCTAAATTTAATGCATTTGGGTAGTCCATTGATCTCCATGGGACTATTCCTGTGGTGTATTTTTTGGTCCAGTACTTACCAGTTTGTTCATTTGGAAAGCTATTATTATAATTGTTACTGGAGAATCAGAAGGGCTGAGGCAGCATCTGAAGCCAAGAAATTTGCCAACATCAATTTTTAAAATGGCTTTTTAGAACAAATGTAGAAGCCTGGAGCACCTATGACTCTGCATCTGTAGTGGTGAGTGATGTTTTTCAAGCTTTTATTACTAGAAATGGTCATGAGTGGATGTTGCTGTGGTTTGACACATGAAACAGACAGTACTAGAGTCATCCGTGCTACCAAGGTACTAAAAGGCTGTACAGCTTCATTGCACCACTGTTACAACTTGCATCCTGGAATTTGGCAAGCTGGAGCAGTTCTGAAGTTGCATGGTTCAGCCTGTATGCTCTGAGCATGCAAAAAGATATTTGAGTACATATAATGATAATTCTATGCAATCTGTCATCTAGGCTTTTCTATTTATTAAAAGGAGAGTGCAAGAAATAAATCCTTCTCTTGCTGGTAGTAATTGTCTCCAAATTTGGAGAAGCATAAAGCAAAGTCTGAGCAAGATTTTTGCTTTATTTAAACTTAAGTTACTTTTCTCTGCACTGCTGGTGGTTTATCTAAAATGATACCACTGAATTCTTGTGACTGAAAATAAAGTGTAAAAACTTATTGATAAGCAATTTTATACATGTAAGCATGTGCATATAACCATATAAAGACACCATTGAGACAAGTTTCATGCAGCCAGTTCTGCAAATGATCTACATGGAGATTTCATTTCTTATTTTGTCATAATTACCAGACTAGTCTGTTTGATTTCTCAGGTTGCTGTTTACAGATGAACCCTTTGTTGTGACATCCAGATTTATTTGTTCTGATCCTTTCACTTTCAAATGTTGTCCAAAGGCAGACTAAAGACTAAGAAACTACACAGCTGCTTAAATGCAAATGTCTTGCTGGAGTGCAAAGCCAACCTTTCCTATCCTTTTTTAGAAAGATCCTGATATGTGACAATGATGGCACTCAGTCACTGTCATGTTGGGAAAAGTGTGCCATGCTGTGGTGTATGTTGTTAAAATTACACTATTACAATTATTTTGGTAAGTCTCTGCCTCTTCTGTAATTACTTCTCTGTGTAGGTGTTGATTTGCTGGGTTTATATCAACTTCTTGTCCTGGAGATGGTAGTGTGTGCCACGGGGTGTGGTGGCAGCTACCCCACTGCTCCATTCAAACATGGGCTGCATTTGCTCTCACATAATACAAAGTGTGGTAATGTAGGTTTTGTGCACCTCTCAAATCTCTGTAGCAGAAATTGAAAACGAGTTTTGCATCTGATTTCTTCTTTCCAATACTTGTACACTGACAATGCAGTGGAAAATTAGGAGCAGGAGAGCTTTTGGCATATTGAGAGGAGAATCAGGAGTATTGGACACCAAAAAAGAGGGATCTTGGGGATACATTTCCCTCATGTGCCTCTGGCAAATGTGAAAAATGCTGTGCTTCTGCAGAAACGTGCTTTGCTTTTATATGTTTTTCATATGTGTAACCTGTGGGTTATACATATGAAATGACTCTCTGGAGTATTTGTGTGTTTTTAGGAAAGCTGCAAAAGATCAGTGTATTAATGATTGTGAAACACATTTATTTGAACCTGACATCATCAAGATGCCCACAGGACTCTGTTAATGACAGGTGACTGACTTCCCTGGATACCAAGGATTCAGCCCACTTGTGTTTTCTGCTGGGAATTTTGACAATAAGGATTACAGCTGATAAAGGTTATGAAGCTTTCTATAATATAGGCCCTTTCCCTGTTAGGGTGGTGTGGTGAGGGCTTGATTTGGCAAGACCTTTCTTGTACTTTAATTCATTTCTTGAATGTGAAGTCACAGTCTGTCCCTCTGCATTTAACTCATGGACATGATCAATGCGATACTGAAAACTTTTGTGTCTGCATGATTCTTTACAAGATCAGAACTCCAAAGTTTTGGTTGCCTGTCTTCCAAAAGTGGATTTTTTTTTTTTTTTTTTTTCAAAGCAAGATAAATGAGTAGGGCCACAGATGCAGACCTGAATGATGCTAGAGAAACATTTGCCACAAAAAAGGTTGACAGGATCAAAACAACAAAAGGCTAAATTTAGATCTGCATTAATTTATTCAAATGGGTTTTGAAACATTTACCAGCAGCTTTGAAATGATGCCATGGTCTGTTAAAAAAATAGTGAACAAGAATTTCTCACTTAATATTTATATAAATAATAGCAAAAAGAAACCCTTTTTTTCTGAAATGTTTTTCAGCATTTATGTTTTCCCCATCCTGGCAGCAGCAAACCTACTGTCTTCTTGCTCACCAATAACTGCATTTTCCCCCTTTATCCATTGTGCTTCCTGGTTGAAGTCTTCTATTTTGAGAAAACAAAGAGCTTTGAAGATAATTGTTTTATTAAATGTATGTAAAAATGTGGTGGGTCAGCTCTGTGGTACACCACCCTTGACAATCTCTCTTGACACTTCCTTCTGTGCTAAAAATAGAATTGCTTGGTACTGTGGTGAGCAATGAGTGGGGTGGGGGGAAAGAAAAGACTTTTTATGAGGTAAAGTCAGGAACTTGCCTGTTCAACATGGCAGAAAAGATTCATTCTAGATGCTTCTTCTAATAGAAACAGTGGACAAGGCTGCAAGGTGACTTAAGTATGGCAGCCAGGGGACTTAGACATTTCCAAACTACCTTGAAGCCATTCCTTGAAAAAAAAAGAAAAAAAGCAGATAATGGATTTTGATGGGCTTTTTTTGGTACCTGTTTGCTGCCAAATGAGTTATGTAGCTCTTGGCTGATGGCCTAAAGCTCTGAGAGACTCAGAGTGCATAATTATGAAGCTCACACCAAGTGCATAGTTTAAGCTTGCATATTCATCTTTCTTTTGACGTGTCATATAGCCTGTTCTTCTGGAGTCCATCAGCTGTAATTACAATAATATAAAGTGGTCCTCTGTGTTTTGTTTCTTATGATCATTTATGTACATAAAACATATGTAGCTCTGGCTAGCCTATGGTGCTTTGGATTTACTCATTCCCTTCCAAAAAAAAAAAAAAGAAAAAATGGCCAGGCCAAGAAGACCTAAGGACTTTTAAAAATGTCTCATCATTTAATGGACATCTGGGGGTCAAAGTCTGAGTTTATTGGGTGAATCCTGAATTTCCAGGATTTGCTGATTGAACTAGTTCATTAAAATTTGAATGCACTCCCTGTGTCAGGGTTTTGGCTCCCTTTGGCCACGTTACATTTGTGTCTAGCTTATGACTCTCAAACAGTCTGTTTAGCCTGTCTGCTCTTGAACTTGCCTTGAGAAACTCTAGCTGTGGTTGCCAAGTGCCCATCATCTCAAGGAAGAGTTATTTCTGATTGTCTCTATGACATGCCGTGCATGTAGAAAAAGAAAATCGCACAGGGGTTTTGAGAGGCTTAGATGTTTAAGGAAACACTCTGCAGATTTATTGAAACAGTTTAGAAAAGCAGTGGCTGCTGACAGTGCCCCTTTACTTGATACCTCATTTGACATAATCACGTGCCTTCAATTCAGGTTGTGATATAAATGGGTTTACAGTAGGTCACTCTGACACTTTGCTTTATTCCAGAACCAGAATTTCTGTTCTTTGGGTATTAACAATGTCTGGGACAGTTCAGGTAATATCTGTGAGGCTCACCTAATATCCTGCACAGAATAAAGCAAGGGGAAGAATTAAAGCAATTCCTCATACAAGGAAAAAGAGTTTTCCACTGGGTGCCAAGAAACGAGCCGCTCGGAGCACATCTACCAGCTGTTGCTGGGCTGATACAATAGAGAAGTGAATCAGGACAGGGGGTGACACTGGCTCAGGTTTAAAATGAAATTTAAGCATCATTTAAAGTTGTGACGCCCAAGTGACTCCAGAGCCTGTCTGCTTTTGGAGCTGATTTACACTGAGTGCAAAGCACATGTCCACACCATGCTAAAGGGGACAGGGTGGGGGGGCTGCAAGGTGCTCGTGTTAGCAGAGATGGGGCTGGAAAGGGAAAATATGTTGCTGGATTAGAATGGTGCTATAGGGGATCTCACAGGACCTGCTAAGTAGCTGAAGAGATGCAGCAATGCTGGTTCTTGGTGTGACTCTCTGCAGAACCAGAATGTGGGGAGGCTCACTTTGAGCTCGTGCTGCCTCAGACTTTTGAGCTGCAACGTGGCTATTGCTCTGGTTTTCCAAAATGCTTCTGAATAATAATGTCACTCTCTTATGTGGTTTAGACCTTTGCACTGGTTTAAATAGTGTCAGAAGAAACTGTTGTGTGTTTTATAATCTGGGCCAAGTGATCTTTCCATTTGGGGAATTCAACCTTCTAACATTTTTTAACTTGGGCACCAAAATTAGTCAGAAAATACTTCTTAGCTGTGTAATTTGCTAAGTAGTCCTTGTCATTGCGATTTTCTAATATTGTTCACTTTTGAATGTAATCTTGCTGGCAGAGCCTACTCTATTCCAGGAATAAATTACTCTCAAAGGAGAGTGGCTGTTAATGTTTCCATCATTACCTTCACATGGTGGAGGTTAAAAGCTATGTTTTCACCACAAAATGGGGAATTTATTTTTTTTCTCTGACATAAGAATATGGATCTTGAGATAACTAGCTGACTGTAAAACCAAAGCAAACCAGAAACTCATTGCTTTCCTTCTGCCAAAAAACCCCCCACTTCTACTCTCCCCCTCCTCCCTAGCAGTGTGTTGACAGTTTATACGTCTGACTGTAATTATGCATACTGAGACAAAAATAAGCCATGCTTCTTCTGTTACTTATCTCAGTGTAAAATCCTGCTTTGACATACAAAGCATACATTTTACTGTTATTTTTCTCTTCACTTAAGGGGAGCCTCTGGTTGTGCAGTACGTGTGTGCAGTATGTGGGAGGGTGTTTTAGTGACTCTGTATGAAGGAGCACACTCAATACAATTTTTCTGGGCAGCTACAGTGTTGCCAACTAATTTGTAGGCCAGTCTGATTGCGCATTTGAGTTTCCACCACCAAATATCCCCGGCAGGCTGAATTCAACTGCAGTGATGTCAAAGCCCAGAATGACTCAATAAGGCAGAAGCAGAAACATGGAAGCAAACTGCTTTGGAAAGTACTGAATGAAAATAGATGGCACCAGGTGCTGATAGGAATATGTGAGGATATCCAAATGACTATCTAACTGCATGTGGATCCTATCTGAGTGATATGCTCAGAGTGTGTGCAAAGTGAGACTGGTGAGACTCCTTTTGACTTTGGAGTTAATGGGCTGCTTGAAACAGGTGTATGTGATTGGCTTTGCATGCAGAGGCAAATCTGAGTGAGAGGAAGGATGTTTAGATGAGAAATTAAGTTCACAGTCAAGCTTTATTGCTCATGTGTAACCATCGTGCCTCAATTTCTTACCTATAACATGGAACTGGGGGTGCCCCCTGACCTGCCCCTCAGGGTGTGTTGTGAGCATGAGAACCACTTTTATTCTGACAGGCCTTGTTAGAGCAAGATTAAACTTTTTTAAATTGTTATGATTATTTTAGGCAGCACATCGTCCTCAGTCTTCACTTGTGCTCGCGCAATCTGTGTTATCATTACTTTCACCTCTGAAGTTTTATTTAAAATCTCACCATAATTCAAAATGAAACTGACAAATTTTTTTCCCCATTTCACCTAGTTTTGATGTGAAACTGCACATTTCTTATAGTTCTTTAGATCATAAAGCCTTGCTTGAGGCTGGGCCCCAGTTGACTGAATAGTTATGCAAACATTAGCAAATTTTCCCTTGAGCTAAGTTTCATGTTTGCAATGAAATCTGAACTCAGGCAAATTTTGTGTGGTTTTCATTGCAAACATGTAGGCAATGTATGAAAGCTGTGCATTTTCCTGTCTGTTCTCCAGAATGATCTAATTTTTCATTTTTATCAAGTCTCTTTTGTTAATGTCATAGCAGAGTTGTCATTAATTTGTAGTTTAATATCTTCATGTTAGCCATTAGGTAGAGTGTTTGCCATAATTTTGCAAGGCATTTTTAGTAATTTAGGCAATTAGAGTTTGACTGATGGTTTGCATATTAAGATTTTATCCCATGCATTAAAAAAAAAAAGTCTCTTTTTCCTTCTTGTCGTAGTTTGAAACCCCAAATGTACTTTTGTTTGTTTGTTTACAAGCACGTGTCATTTGAAACAGAAGGCCGTCAGATTAGTGTGAACGTCTAGTCCCCTTCTGCCAGATTCTACATTTGGGCTGGAGTGGCGGATGGCTGTTGTTTTTGCAGGCTGGCAAGAAGTGTAATTACACAGAGCCCTTCCACCCCCTTACGGCACACTTGGAGTGTTTAGCACCACGCTTTGCAGTCCACGGAAATCTGCCCTTGGAGCAGGAGCCCTGCCAGCTCTGAGCAGTGTTAATCAAACTTCTGCCATCAGCAGTAATTATCAACAGTTATACCTAAAATTCCCGAGTTGTACCACGTACATAGCATGCAAGGTCTAGGTTGTTCTTTATGCTTTTTGTTGGTTTTTAATAGATCTTGGTTTTCTGCTCCATTTCAGTTCATTTTTCAGCCAGTTAAGAAAAATTAATTGCTTATGCATATTAACAGCCTACGGGAAATCTTGCACCTTTTCCCCTGTTCCCTCCCTCCTTTCCTCATTCCCTCCCTTTATAAGCACAAAAAGGAATACTTCTAAGCTAGTGCATGAGTCAGTAATCTTGATTTATTGAGCTGAGATACTTTGTCTGTATGTGATAAGAGACAAATTAGAAATTCTTGTTGGTGCTAGTTTGCAACCCCAGATGTCACAGCTTTGAACAGAAAAGAGAGCAGAAATGTTTGGAGCAGTCCTGAAGTTGCAGAAGCTGTGATTGTTCTTGCCTTATGCTTTCCCCCCTCAGCAGGGTTTGAGGAAAGCAGTGTGTGCCCTCAGTGATTTCCAGACATAGTCAGATCTGTTAGCTTGAATTTCCAGTGGAAGTGGTGCATTTGCAGCCAAACACTGGCATTTGTAATGAAATGGGAGAGATGCAGACAGTTTTCTTTTACAGATCTTGCTGTGGTAAGGGAGTAACCTTGTGCAGGGGGCTATGCTGGGAGGCTGAGGTTTCTTTCTGGACCCTGTTAAAAAGAGTTAACTGAAATTACTGGTATAGTACTAGTTATCTAACAGGACAATTAATAGGGCATTAGTCTCTGAATTATTTTATCCCTTGCTAGCTAAGGGCATATCACAGAAACACAGGAGCTGTGGTTTTCCAAATCCAGCAATTTGTGTCCTAGTACCCAAGTGGCAATGAATAGCTAGTGATTTCCAGTGAGAAAGGCTCTTCATGAGCAACTGGTCATAGCTTAATGTGGTATAGAGGATATAAGGGAAGGGAATCAGATTGTGTCCTGAAGCATAGTATTTAGAGACTTTTTTAGGCACAAAACTGTCCTATTCTTTTCATTTATAACATACATAACGTTACTAACTCTTAAATGCATTAAAGAGTTTTCATTCATTCAAGCATGTGCACAGTAACCCTCAGTGGGGATTTTGTTGGCTATCCTGAAGCTCCTGGAGGTAGAAAAAGGGCTCCTTGGACTGGGAGAAAAACAAAGCTCACACGGCATGGTCCTTTATAAATGTAGGGCCACTATTATAGTTTTCCAAACAACCAAATTCTCTTGTTTTGCTAGTATTATTTTGTTACCTCCTCGCTCTTCCTCACTTGTCTTTACAACTGAATGACCTTTCATGTGCATAGAGTCAGTCCTTGAGATAAATGTCCATCTGAAGACAGAAGGTGATAAAGCTACAAGTTTGAAGTTCCTTTTGAGCATGCAACAAATGTGTAAAAGCATTCAAGTACATAAATTGATGCTTATTACCCTTTGATATGTTTACATGATTTTGTACACTAGCTTCTGCCCAAACATTTTATGATGAGCAGTACACTAGTTCAAACAGCAACAGATCCCTTCCCTCCTCTCCCTGGATGTTTGTGCAAGTGTTTGAGTGAATTAAGTGGTATGCAATGCTAAAAGAAGAGGGAGATGTAAGAAAATTTTGTAAAATATTAATGGAAAAGCTTGTTTGTTGTTAGTCATGATGAAAAGCAAAGCAGCCTGCAGTATGACAACCAAATACATCTAGAGCATGTAGGTACTTGGACTCAGCTGATTAATGAAAATTGATTATGCCTTTGCCCTCCAGCTTGGCCACACAGGCACTGTATGGGAGGAACTGTAACATGCAGTGGATGCTACTGCAGGCACATGGTCTCCTAAACTTCCTTTCAAGACAGAACCTTGTTCTCTTTGTAAGGTTGCAGCTGCTTATATTGGGAAAACAGGCATTTTTCAGCTCTCTTTGGTCCATTTGTTGCTCAGCTAATATTGGCATCTTTTCACATGTGTGTTTTGGGTTGGTATAGTTTTTTAGCAGATCTTTTTCTCCATTCCCTTTCTTTGGCTCAGAACTCTGAACCCTGTTCCTGCTGCCTCACCTCCAAAACTCACACCTCCATTATTTTTATGGCAGTGGAAAAATCAGGAGTGACACAGAGCAATTCTGGATGATTGCTGAACCACCCCTGGATTGTCTGCATACCATGGCAGTGTTCACCACTCTGCAACAGAGAAAGAAGCAGCCTCTTATTGCTATCGCTTTAGGTGTGTTTTCATGAAGAAGCTAGAGATCTAATAGCATGAGAGAGTTTCTCTGTTAGGGTACATAATGTTTTCCTGTTTTTATTCATCCTAGTTTGCATTTTGCTGTGAGTTCTTAGAAAGGCTTGTAATTTTTAAATTTTTATGTACTCCCACAGCTGTGTACACAAAATTTAGCTGAAATTCGTGTACTTCCATGGAGTGACACAAGCTGCAGTCTGTAATTTTCCTCCTGTAGGTTTTCCTTCTAGCTGCTCAAGTACCAGGGGAACCTCAGCTCTGACTAGTTTGTTAATGAGTAATAAAAGTTCAAATATCTCTGGTGCAAACATGTTTGTTCACAGTGTACAGCTTTGTTTCTATTAGAATTACAGATGAAAGAGACTCTAACACTTGCAAGATATTTAGTGTTTCAGATGAATATTATTAGCTCAACTTAATTTGGGCTCATCAAATCGCTTTCTATGAATCTCTTTTCCTCCCTTCCTACATCCATCTGTTGGTTCCTATGTATTTTCATCTATATTTTTTGTTTCAACTACATACATTTTTGTTACTTCTTTGTTGTTTAAACCAGAATTTTGCCTGATCCAACATAGCAAACAAAACCAAGGACAACATGGAAAACATCTGAAAAGATTAGTGCCAGCTGCAATCATGTCAGCAGTGCAGTTTATATTTAGAGGGGAAGCGTGCTGGAGAGGAGGTGAAGAGTTCAGGGTGGGATTCAGCCTGACTGCTTGGATCTGAGTGAGGAAGGACTGGCTGCTGCCAGGATCGAGCTGGCCTTCCCAGCTCTTGTACATGGTGCTGATTTCAGTCTATTATCAGGGCTTTTTCCACTGCAGCCTTAGAAAAGCTGTTTGGAAGGAGAAAGGTACACCAACACCTACTCTTTTGCTAAGAAGCCACAAGGAGCTTTCAGTGTTCTCTGTCCTTGCAAGTTATCTGGCATAAACCTGACTCCTTAATTCTGTATCCTTCTCAGTGGACCACAAGTCTTGATACTTACTGTGAGTTTTTCTGTCTTGATAATTGCATGTCATCTTTCAATGCTTGTTTTTCACTTATCCCAAAATTCATGGCTCTATTCCTACAGTTCTCCTGTCATGGAGGGAACTATTTATGGATTCCTATGTTACACATGAGGCAGTGACACTGACAGAGTGGTCACAAAATAAAATTCTGGAAGAGCAAGACTGCAGCAAGCCTCTGTTGATAGAAACATAGCTGAAATTTGACCCATTGGTTTTGGACCTGACTACTGTATCAGTGGGCTTTGTTGCAATATTTCCTCTGTTTCTTGTGATCAATTTCAGGAGAAAAAAAAGACAAGCTTTTTTTTTCGAATATTACACTATATCTGCTTCTTGTACCACAAATACAAAAAGGATTTTTTAAAAAGCCCACAGTCAAGAACACAATAAAGCATTTATTAAGAGGTCTTATTTAATATCTTTTTAAAATAAGAAATTTAATGAGATGTCCTGGTGATGGAATGTTCTTTCCCCTGTATTGTCCTCCCTAATGTACTGTTGAAAGCAAAGATTAGTTGTTCCAGCCAGCATAAAACTAAAAAATTTGAAATAATTGTTTTGTAATATTATAATTTAGAAAGATAAGAAAATTGTAGCTGCTGCCTGTTAACACTGCAGCTAGCAGGGCATCTGGAAACTGGAAAAGAAAGCCATTACCTCAAATGATGTCCTTTATTAGTTGAAGGAAGTGAAATCTTTCAAAAAATGGCCGGGAAGAAGTATAAACAAACATTAAAAAAAATTATTATTTTAATGTTCCTTTTGTGGAGACTGGGATAAGCAGGTCTTATGCCTCAGTATGTGAGGAAAAATAACCAACTTAATCAAATCAGTATGGTTTAATGGCAAAGTACTTCATAACCACAGCAATATCCATTACCTTTTAAATAAGACTTTAAATTTCTAGAAAGATTAAATCTGAGTGATAGCAGATGTATCACTGTCAGCCAGAAGAAACAGCCCTTCCTGAGGTTCCCTAGCATTCACTGTCTGCACTCTCCCCACTGCGATGTGTGACAGCATCCTGCAGTGAAAGGGTTAAGAATGCACAAGGGTGAGTCTTGTAGCTGAATTTATCTTGGTAACCCAAGATCTTCATGAATGTGGAACACTGTTACTACTGCAGCTATTCTTGTGTTGGCTTCCCCACCAAGCCCTGACATGCTTTTGTCCATGTACGCTTCTTGAGTTTCACTCCAGGGGGAAGCTTGGGCAGATCTGGTGACAAACAGGCCTCAATCCCTTGCATGCTTACTGAATCAAGTTGTTTATATTTTCCACACATCCTGCTTTTGTTATGCTGGAATTTTTATTTCCTTGTACTTTACTATACTCTTGTGTACTAATTAAGATGGCAAATTCTTTAAGAAATTTCCTTTGAGAGGAGAAAACAAGTGTAAATCTTGAATTCTTCTTAGTTATTATAATAAGCAAGTAGACAAAGGAAAACTGTTCACTGTGCTCACAAAAGTCCAGTGGACTGATGCATTTAGATGTGAACTCCTTGCAGATGACAAGTATAGATCTGTATTGTTGGAGGATCATGATGGAAGGCTGAACTTTTTCCCAAGATTTGGCAGTTCTTGTACTTTCTGATCTTCCAAGGGGCAATGAATGCTTCTATGAATAGAGCAATTTCTGATCTTTATCATGTGAAAAAATATTAATTTGTTCTATTTGCTGTGGATAGTTGCTCATTTCAAACCCTGAATTAGATATTAATGGGGTCTTGGGATAAAATTGATTTGCATTTTTGCAAACAATTTCCCTATCCTGTTCATGTTGCTGTATATTGAGCTGAGTTCCAGATCCAGATACGTCCACCAAGATAGTGTTAACCTCCTGTATCCAGCTGGTCTGGCATGGGCTATAGCTCTGCCTTGTCATGGTGCTAGGAGGTGCGTGTTTTAATATCACAGTTGGAGTGATTATTACATATGGGAAGGTTTCATTGCATTTGCCTTACCCCAGAGTATTGCATTCAAACACAATTCCACTAGGGTCTAGGAGCACGGTGTTTATGAGGTAAAATGAAGAACATTGCATATGCTCAGGCTGGGTTTCAACTCCTTACTTCTTCCAAGCCTGGAAGTTCAGGAAGCAGCCAAACTGGATCAAGCTTTATTGGAACAATAAGATGAAAGGTTGGGTTTATAGATTAAACTGGTATTTATAATTTGTGGGATTGGGATTGTAACAGTGCTGTTACTACTCTGACACCTGAAGCAGAATTTTGATATATCATTTGAAATCTTCTCTGATAAGGGAATTTTAAGCCAGTCTTTATTTAGATGAAATACCTATTATCCAGAATAAGAACATACACAGAATGATTATTATTTTGTATTTTCTTTTAAGTCTTTGCAATTTACTAGCTTCATTAAAAGGTTTTGGTAGGGAGAGCAATCTTTGGAATTGGCTGGATGGGGGTAGCTATTGGAGGCAGCTACTGTTGTCCTTGGTGCCTCTCCTAAAACTATGTGTGCACAAGTGTGTGTTTGTGTCTGTGGATAATCTTGTTTCTTTTGGGATACCTTTGTTTATATAGATTTAATATTCAGTTCTAGGGAGTGATAGTTAGTCACCTTATTATCAGTGCAAATCTCTACATCTGTATTTGCAGACACGAATAAATAGTTAGTTTATGCCTAAATAAATAACTTGTACCAAAAATTATCTTTTAATTTAGATGGATGACTCTTTGAAAAAGATATGAGTGTTAATATTTAAAAAAAAAAAAAACCTTAATACCTAAAAAAGTGCTGAAATTCAGAGATGTTGAATATCCATTTTTGAAAATGCATAATGGAAGTTTCTATCTCTGGAAAAGCAAACAATAAGCTCAGAAGTCTAACTCTAGGCTACCGGTTTTAAAAATAATTGGTTCATATTTTCTCACTTCCAAAACTGGTTATCTGTTCAGAAGGGAAGTTGTGAAGTTGCATATGCTCTCACTCTGAGAGTGAAGTCCTTTGAAATCGGTGGGTGTGAAATGCTGAAAGGCTGTAGCATAGACTTGTCCCAAACGAACAGAACATTTTTTTGAGTAGGAGACAGTATTTTTAACCTGCTCCCTCAAAGCTGGAATGATGTTTGCTCAGCTGCTAATATGATTGTGGTGAAAGATACAAATAACATAAAAAGGAAAAGCAAGTGCTTTGGTGAGCTTGATAGTAAATACATCCAACAATGTTGCTATTATAAGGACACTTCCTTTTTTGGGAGAAAAAAATGCTACTCAGCACAACATCAGCAGAAGTTCCTTTCCTTCCCCATTCTATGTGAGACTAAACTTCACAATTTACAAATCTGTGGTCTTTACAGTAAGCTGATATAAGCAATGCTGACTACATGCCTTGCCCAGCAGTGTGTAGTCAAGTGCATGTTAATAAAGATGAAAACTCTTAGTGGTTTGGCCCAAATTCTTTTGGCTCCATAGGCATTCTTGTGCTGCATGTCAGAATGGAAATTGAAATACTCTGAAATCCTACTACAGCTGAGATTATAGCACCACGAGTGAGAAAGGAAGCTCTCACTCTGCAGGCAGACATTTCTACTAATTTCTCAGCAACTTGATGTTGCTTGGGATCTTCTGTCAATAATAGTGTCCTTCTTAGGATAAAATGTGGCAGTCTGATTTGGAAAAAGTCCACCAGAGGACAGCAAGATGGGGGGAATTCCTAAACTCCAGTGCATTTCTCAAGATCAGTCTCAGAGAGTGCCATTGATCTCACTCTTCTGCCTCTGTAAATTTCTGCCATCTGAGAACTCTGGTGGGATGTTGCTGTGAGACAAGAGCCTCAGCTCTGATTTAACCTCTTGCTCAGCTGCTATGGGTTGCTGAGATGCCAAGCTCATGGATGACATTATGGGTCTCAGGGGTATAAATGCCAGCTGAAAATATCAACAAGAGCAAAAATGACACGAAATTTATTCCACCTTCTTTTCCCCAGGAGCAAAAGACCTGAGATTTGTTCTTTATCTTACAATTTAAAAACAAAGTCTAATGCAGGCAAGATTCCTTACTCAGTATGATCCTTGTGGTTAATGAATGGAAGTGAAAGCTCCTCAAAGGACTTTCAGCTTTTTATCTTTGCTTAATCTGTTAGGCACGGAGCTCAAAAGAACTCCAATGAACCTGTTTGTCTAGATGGTCTTAACTCATGCTGAAGTGGGGGTCTGGGGGCAAATTCACAGTGAGCTTGAGTGGAGTTATCAAAAGATAGGCACATATCTGAGGGGCTGGGCTAACCTCAGTGAACAGCTGTGGAGATTTCACCCTCTTTGAAAAAGAAATTCTAGGGAGAGTAATGCCCTATGGGCTCATTTTTCCCAGGTTAGAGAAACCTGACAGCTGCTGTTGTAGAATTGTAAAGGTTGGCTTAAAATTTAAATCTTCACCACTCTGGAACAGCACTTTCCGCTGTTGCTTGGAAAGGGACAGAGGCTTCCCTGTTCTGGAGACCATTAGCAGCTTTGTCCTCCATCATCCTGTGCCTAACTACTGGGGTGAATGTGGAACATGGACCTTCAGGAACATAAAATCAAAGGGTGGACTGAAGTGGTGAATGTGAGTGAAGCATGGGGAGAGAAAGCTCTGGGAGGATGGTGCACAGGCTGTTTAAGACACTGTTGTGAAATTAGGGAGGCTTGTGTATAAATCCCTGGGACAACTAGCATGCATTTAGTACATTGAGTTGGGTAGTTTAAGTCATTTGTGGAATCCTAGTTGCTGCATAGCATATTCAAAGACCTTTGTAGGACAAAAAATTAACTTGTGTTTTAAGTAAATTTGAGAATATATGGTATGGTGCCTGATATTTCCTTCAGACTCTGCATCTACAGGGAATGCTTTTCAGTCAGCCCATGATACCCACTCTCCAAGTGCCATCTCCTTTAGAAAATTTTCTCTTTTAAAAAAAACAACCCAAAAAGCAACAGGCCACATCCCCAGACAGATAACTCTTTAAAATATGAAAGCTGTTTTGAAAAAGTTGACTACTGATCTGTTTTCTCAAAAGCATTTAAAAAGTATCTGGCTCATCCCAGCTCTACAGACTCAGGTCCCACAGATCCTGAACTTAAGAGTAGTTGGAGCAGATCCTCAGGTACTGTGACTCAAAGAGGCCATCCTGACAGAAAGGTAGTAGTGCCAGCCTGTGCTGTCTTAGGATTTGTGTAAAGCAGGTCCCTTTAATAGAAGGCAAAATCATGTTCTAATAGAGTAATTGCCTTTTGAACCTCAGCTAATGTTTGTGATTTTTTTTCCATCTGTTAGTTGTTTTGACCTCTTATACGAGCTTGAGTAATGGTTCTGTGGAGGGGGGAAAAAAAACCTTTGAAAAGAGGAAAGTAACCCAAACCCATCTATGTTGAAATGATATGAAACAGCTGACTTGGTATTGCCAAATTCTTGTTTTAGAGCTGATGAACAATTTGTCTGTCCCTAATTCCTTCTTTTTTTATTATTTCTTTCAAAATGTTATTTTATTATTGCAGCTTATGAGAACATGTGAATTCTTATAAGCCTGTCCTTTTCTGGATAGGCTGTGCTGGTCCTTCAAGAGATGCTGCTTAGACATGGATGCAGGATTTCTCTGAGCATGTACCCCTCTGCTGCTCTCCCCCTGCCTCCCAGCCAATACTTTTTACTCTCTTCTCACCCCTTTGCTATTGTAAAGGAGCAGAATTGGGTCACAGTTGGCCAGTTAAGACCTCTTTAGGTGTAAAGTAGTGGAGTAAGTACTACAATCTCTCTCTTCACAGCCAAGGAAGCAGGAGGGTCTGGTTTGGAAAAGTTTCAGAGACAACACCAATTATATAGTTTTCTGCCAGCTGTCAGCTGGTGTGCAATTCTGAAGATGCACAAGTTCTTTCATGGCAGGAGCTTAAACAGCTGAAGAAGTAATGCAGCAGTCCTTTCTCTGCCCTCAGAATAAACAAATCTTGTGTCACACCCTTTCAGCACTGATGGCAATACCAGAACATCATGTGACGACTTTTGCCATACTGCTGTGTATGGCAAGGTAGAACTACAAATACCTTAAACTACATGTCCTCTTTCATTTTGTTCCTAGGATCTCAAATCTTGGCATTGCTGCTCTGCTTCCCAGAGAAAAGACAAAATCATCTTCCCCCTTTCTCCTTGTCACCTATTTTGTAAAAACCCTCTCCTTCACCTGCCTCCATTCCCTCTCAGGAATGAAACTGCACTTAAAGCTTTCTTGCTTTTCTGAACTGGCTTTTCTCTCTCTTCCTTTCATTCATTAGCTGATAGTTAACTTTTCTTAGTAGTGAGCAGTTGTTTCAGGAGTATTCTCCTAGAAGCATAAGGGACTGTATCTAACACTTCTCTGGTTGTACCAAAAGAAATTACAGTTTGAGCCTCTTAAAATGCTTACATCACTTGTTTTTGTGTTTTGCAGAGGACCAGTGAAACAATAATCTGGGAGCTCTAATTTGCCATTCACTATGTGACATTTGCATTTTTGTTTCTGTTATAAACCCTGGCCAACCAGGCTTTAATCACATTCACGTTTGATTGCTACATCTCACACATCCAGTAGCTGTTACACAGATGTTAATAGTAGACTTTCTTCAGCAGGCCTTAGCACAGGCAGAGGTAAATCTTCAAAATTTGGCATGTTGATTCCTTCTGTTGGTAACAGGTTCCTGGGTTTTTCTTCAAAACTTCCAACCTCATTTTCTATTTCTTTAAATGAGAATTAAATCACGAAACTTTGCAAAGATTTTGAATAGAGTTGAGTACATTGATAGTGTTTTTGGCATAATTTTTGCACAGATTAATCTGTTCTCACTTGCTTGGGCTAGCATGGGAGTGTTGTGCAGGTTGGGATAAGTGGATGCAGATTGTACTCACCTGGCTCAGCTTCCCTGCCCTGGAATGCCTCTTCACTGCAGCCAGTCTGAACAAGATCCCAGCCCCTGTGGGGAACCGAGGTGTGAGCACAGCTACTGTGAGCTGCTCTTGACACCAATGGCTGGGTCCTCTGGAGCCCAGGGAGAGCACACAGGACTGAACAAAAGTGTTTGATCTTGCTTGTTTCTAAATTTAAAACAGTAACAAGTGAAACATGGTTGGACTGTCAGAATTTTGTTTTGGTCTTGTTCGTTGGAACTTCTAGTAAGACATCCTCATTTCAAGCGAAATAAATTAAAATATTGTCACACCCATAGCACTGACATTTTTGAGGGCTACAAAGAGAATTGGAAGGGTGTCTCCATATGCCAGAAGGAATCACACGATTCTCTCCAGGGCAGCCTGCAGCCTGAAAATCTTTAGTGTGTAGGACACAACAGCTAGACATATATCCATAACTATGGTACATTTTATAGTATGTTTAGAAGTTGATAGCAGTATTTTGAGACTCTTTCAGACTTTCTCAGAAAATGTACCTTGTTAACTAAATATCTCTTAATCAGGTTTTACTGGTGTCACTGCTAAACATAGCGGTACAGTCAGGAATTGGAGGGAAAACCAGGATGATGGTATCCCTTAGCTGAAATAGCAGATGTATTATACATATCAGCTTCAAGAAGGGTAAACATGTGTCCAAGGTCACGGTTTCACCCTTGGCTGACTGAGGTCCTTAGGGGAATTTTGGTTTTGCCAGAGTGTATTTAGTCTCTGAGAGTTGCACATCATTTCCCAGGTGCCTCTTATTTTCTAAAGTCCAGCTTTAGAAGGCTTCATGTTCCAAATTGCCTCTTTCATAATCAGTTTTGGCAGACTGTGCTGCACAAGTATTCTGTGTTTTAGTGGACCCTCCACACAGGGAAAACCCAACTTGCATTCCTGAAAAGAGACCGTAATTGAGAGGGGTGCTGCAGCAAATTCAGATGTGCATTATCAAGTATTGACAAATTTCTACTGGTTTCTCTTTAGATGTGGAGATAAATGCATATCTAAAAGGTCAATAAAAGGAAAAACTGTCACATTTTTAGAAGAGAATCAGCTGTTGCACAATTTCAGCTTGTCCTGATTATGGGTGAGGAGGATCTCACTATAGTTTCAGAAACTGCCTTGAAGCATTGAAATGTGTTTTTTTTCTCATCCTTTGTCACTTCCTATCTTTCTGAATAAGCTGCTTCCTGCTACCCCAGCACAGTCAGTGCCACCCCTTAATTTACAGTTAGGAATGCAGACACGAGGGAAGGCAAGGGGATGAAATATGGTGTCAAGTTTGTATCTGCTCACATTTCACACACTAAGGAGACAAGCCCCTTTGGCCAGTTGCCATGGGGAATTTTCTTGCAGAAGTAAATAAGTCAGAACAGAAAGAACTCAGATTCATACTACCCCAGCTGCAGAATGTCATTAAGTCTCAAAGGGTGCTATGTGCATTGTGTGAAAGGAATGTTGTAATCTGGCTGTAACTGTAGTTGCAAAACTATGTTTGAGTTTAAACCTTTATTCTGAACTTTTAATTATTGGCTTGTTTCTTGCATTCTGATTAAAGCACGCATTGTCTTATAAATAGTTTCTATTTTTAAACCAGAAGAAGATTTAGATTAAACATTTCAATAGCAGATGAGTGGTTGATTTTGTTTTGTTTACTTGTTTCTTCCCATGCCAACTTTGATCTAACCTCCATTTCCTAATTCACTTTATAAGGGTGCTTGAAAAGGGAATTAAATCTACCAGGGCACACAAAATATTATGTAGATGGCTTTTCATTTTAAAGTGTCATTCATTTTCCAACTTTCTGATCCCAGTAATCGTCAGAAACTTGGGCATAGGAAGGGCTGTTTTCTTTCTCCCCCCTCTCATTTTTTCCCCATTTCTTTTTTTGGCTTGGTTTGGTTTGGTTTTGGTTTTTTGTTTTTTTTTCCCCTTAAAACATCTAAGAGTTCCACTAGTAGGTATTTTTCCATCAGTTCTTTTTCAATGTGAGTTACATGAGTATGGCATCAGAGAAGTTGGTCCTGGTGTACATGGGAGGAGTCTCATGCTGGGGCTTCATAGCTCCAGAGGACAAAATAGGTTCTGTTTTGGTGGGGTGTCTTGTGGAACTAGAACTTCTTCTCCAATTTGGTGAAGCAATGGGGTACATGTATGCCTTTAGCACTGATTTTTGAAATAAAACCCATTATCTGGATGAAACAAATATCTACTAGAAAAAGGCATTTTTAAAGTTGCCATTTAATGAGTTTCTATGTCCCTGGAATAATACACAATGGCACAACCTACATTACAGCTTTTCTTTAAATGTTTTGGATGCTGTAGGTGCCATGAATTGCCTGCAGGAAGGTTGGTGCTTGCAGAGCTGCAGTCACTAAACCACGGGTCCATACAGAGCATTAGTGCATCGAGCAGCCCACGTGAGGCTGTTTTAACTGGGTGGTCTTTGAGTCAGCTGATCACTAAGACTGTTGTAGTGACTGCAGGGTGCTTGGATAGCAGTAGGGCAGGGGATGTGTCTGCTGACCAAAGCCCTGGGACCTGGGCCCACCCAGCTCCCTCAAACCTTCTTCTTGCAGAGCGTTATTGCTGGCAGGTCAGACTTAGGTTCATTGTGTCAGAGGAACCAAGGCTTGGCTTCATCACATGCTCCCACTCTCATGTCCCCCATCTATAATGACATCTCTTTAACAAAAGCTTCAACCTAAGCTTTAAACTGCTTCGTACTTTGTGGTCAGTGGGTAAAATTCAGGCCAGAGCCTGCCAGCTCCTAAGCACCCCGTGTGACGCTCCCTGGCTCCGTTAAACTTCCCTGCAACCCAGGGAGAGGGAGGTTGGAAATAAAAATACCACCTGGGTGGGAGGGAGAGCACACGTGTGTGTTTGTGTCATCGCCCGTTAGCTCCCCGAGCTGCAGTTTGGTGGAACGTGTACCGAGCACTACGCCAGGAGACAGTACATCCTGCTCCCAGCTCTTTCCCCCGACTATTTTTGTGCTCTCCACAACTGTTATTAAGCAAGACCACAGAGTATTTTTACAACATAAGCAGAAGAGGTCTATGTTGCATTTTAGGGCTGTGAACCATCAATAACCCAACATGAAATGTAGGGATTTGTAATGCCTTTATGCAATCTGAAGAACATGTCCCGGGATAAAAAGGAATTTGGATGTTGATAATATTTTGCAATGTTTGATCAAACAGATTAGTTTGCCTTTGGACCCACCTCTCTGCCTTCTTTCATTTAAAATGATGCCTATAAAGTTTTTAGAGGGTTTATTATCCTCATTTCTGATAATAGAGTTTTTATTTCACTTTGGTTTTGGTGCAGCAAGAGCTGCGCAGGGCATCCTAGACTTGGCACAAAGTAGCAATACAAGAGATTGCTCTACCTAGGCTAATAAAGCCAAGCACATGGAAATCTTCTGACCTAAGTGTGGTGTGTCTGAGACTGGGCTTGGATCTCTGCTCTCCTGAGAGACTCTGCAATGTCCCCCTTATTAGAGCTGACAAGCCAAAATATTGTTGTTTCTGGATTTAATTGCTCTTACTATTATACTGGACACTTGTAAAATGGACAGATTTTAGGAATGCTTTTGCCCAAAATTTGAGCCAGCGTTACATTTACAGCACTGACTTCTTGTTTTGTTTTCTAAAGAACTTTATTTTTTTAATGCTTAAAATGCATGGCTCTATATATTGCATATTTCAGCAGGATTTGTTGAACTTTAAAGTTAGAAATTTCTATCCTGAGTTATTTCCTATGCACAACTAATTGTTATAGCTGAGTGAGAAACTTTTTTTCATTTTTGTATTCCATTTAAGCACCATTTTGAAGTTTTGATGCCCAGTTTAAACCTGTTGGATGACATTAAGTAACTACATTTACTAGACTCAAACTTTTGAAGGGTTACATTTCAGCAGGGAGATTAGCACAAGGTGGTATTGGTGGGTCACTGCACCTTGTAAATTCTGAAGGAGGCAGCTGAAAACAAGAGGGGTTACACAGAGTGCATGCTCAGTACTGTGCTCCTAAGGATGGACATGGGATTGTAACCAGGTGTGCTCTGGAGTATTTCTGTTCATTATGCTGTGGCAGTCCCTCCACGGAAATTTCTTGGGCTGTTTAGATCTGGAATACATATAGAAGAGAGACTGCTGCCTCCTTTTGAGGATCAAACAGTCAATTTTTTTTTTTTTTTTTTTTTTAACCCGAGGTGATATCAAAGTAAGTGATGGAAAAAATTGGCCTTTCATTCCTCAATATTTCTTAGTCTCAGGCCCTTTTGAGTTGTGGTCTTATTTTGTACTGGAGATTACTGTCAATAAAAGCCCAAGGTTTGGAAGAAGAGGGGTGGAGAGAAAGGAGGAACTAAATTACCTCTGAATTGAGTACACTTTTAAAACATGGAGTAAGCACTAAGAGAAAGGAAGTTTAGGACCTATTTTTGTGAGATGAGGAAGACAGTAGATTTTAGGAGTGGAGCTGAAGTGCCCCATAGGAGACAAAGTTACTGCTGCGGAGCCCTGCTTCCTCTTTTGATATTAACTTATCCCATTTTAAGAGTATTTTTGATGGGATTTCAATGTGGCAGCTGATGCACAGTTAACAAAACCGAGTTACATTTTCCCCTCACGTTTATGGTGGATGAAAGCACAGCGTGTCAGGGCTGTGGGGGCAGGATGAGAGCCCTTGGGAGCAGGCAGCCGGGGATGGTGGAGACCACCACTGTGCCCGCGGCACCGCCGGCCCCGCGGGGCTGGGCTGGGCCGGGCTGTTCCGCTTGCCTTACTCAAAGTGAGTCAGATGGCTGCGGTGTGATTTGGCTGATCTGCTTCAGCTGCTGGCTTGAGTATTTATACGCAGATGAGTGTGTGTGTGTGTGAGAGTGAGTGGAGCACGTTAGGGAGCAACTGCAGGGTGGGTCAGCTGGCAGATGCAGGGTGAGGCAGGGGCTGGGCTGAGCATCACCTAGGTGTGGGAGCAGGGCGAGCAGCCGGATGTCTGTTTAGCTTCCTAGGATTGCACAAATGCATAGGGATGAAAATGTTTTGTCCAAAACTTTCATGTTCCTCTTTTGTGCTTTCTGTAAAATGCAGGATTACAAAATCCTGCTTCTTCTCATGCCTTGGTTTTCTTCTCTAAGGAAGAAATATTTTTGGAGACATATGAATGAAAGCCTTGACCCATGCCCCACTCCTTCTCTGTGAAGTGGTGTGGCTGGGACCTTCTTCCCCAGGAGGCAGACAAGCTCTGCTCTATGCCCTCTGCACCTTTAACACAGGAGTAGGAATAGCAAATCCCAGTCTCTTCTGCTTTCCTTTCCAGCCACACCCTTTTCCCTTTCTTGCAGGAGGGGAAGGCCTCAGCCCTTTTGCAGAAATCTGCAGCCTTACCAGACTCCCCTCTTTCTCCCTCCATCACCTGCCCAGTGTTACTGCCAGACTTCTGTCATCCTTGCAGAGAGAATAAGTTATTTTTTTTCACTGAAGCAGCAGATTTGGGTTTTGCCTGCACACCCATAAAGGTTCCTCTGGCTCTGCTCCTGTCCTGGGTGCACTTTCAGATTTTCTACAGGCTCCCCATGTAGTGCCAGCTCCATGGGTGGCCTGGAAGAGATGGGTCAGTGTGGGAGTGAGGCAGGCTGCTTGTGCATTGCTAGGAAAGGTCCTGACCGTGGTGGGCAAGCCCCTGTGGAGAATCTGCCAGCCAATTCTCAGCGCGATCTCATGCTCAGAGCAGTGCAATGCAGAGTCCAGAGCGTGGGGATGGGATTTAACACTGACTTTTTCTGTCCTGGCTTGGACTGTCGGTCCTTTGCTCTTTGCAGTTTTCACAGCCAAACTTGAGACCTTGAGATTTTTTGTGAGTTGAGAAAAGTTGGGGCTAATTTAGGTAGATATTTTACTTTTGTGTTAGCACTACTCAGGAGTGCTGACTTTAGTGCTGAATGATGCTTTTTTTTTTTTTTTTACCTCCAGCAGGCTTTCTCTTTCACAGATGTGAAACCTTTCATTGTCCCTTTCAAGAAATGCCACAGTGTTATTCAGAGTTGTTAGATTAATGTTGTGAGTAAGGATTTTTTATGCGATGCCTTGATATGGATTTGACAACATCCAACAAATTGTGATAACAGTTGCACACAGACCAAAGTGGCTCATTATGTTGGCTGGGAAAGAAAGTGTGGTGATGTCTTGCTTTTCCTGTACCCCAGAAATTAAAGAAACTGGAAAAGGGCTGAAGGGGCTGTATGGATTTTATATAACAACTTAATGTTTTAAACATTTCTCTGTTTGTCAGGAATATGAGCTACCAGTACTTTTGTTGTTGCCGTTGCTAAGTTACATACAAGTGTTTCTTTATGAAGTGACACCCTTAAAAAAACCTCTACTGTTTTGAAAGATTTTGCTGAATCTTGTTTTCCCTTTTGAAAAAATTTATTTAATCCTGCTCCACTCTTTCCTCCCTGCACTTCCTCCCCAGGGTAAAGGGAGATCATAGAAGATTATTCTGTGACAATAAGTCTAGAAATAGCAAATTATGATAATGAAAAAACACAAATGCTTGGTTTTGGTTAGGACTGATTAGGATTGCTCTGATGCGCTGTAATTTTTGTGCACCCATCTTTACACAGATGCATCATCCAGCAGGGTGCATTTTTCATTGTGCATGCTAATCTCTTCAGTGCGTGCCAGACCTCTGAAAAGTACCATAGTTTTTACTCTATAACAGCATGTGAGTTCTAAGTAGATCAACTTTTAGGGAATATTTTTGTTCGTATTGACCATGGAGAAGTCACTGCTGTTGTAAGTAAGGGCCGCCCGTTTTAATATGGGGAGTGCTGGTTAGGGTGGCCATAAGATCTGACTTGTGAAAATATTTCTGAAGGTAGTGAGCCAAGTTTTGTCTTGGCTAAACCCACATAACTTCACAGCATTAGTGCTGCAGGAGCAGAGAGCCTGCAAGCAGCCGGTCCCTGTTGGGGGGACTGCAGAGCCAGCCAGAGGAGGCAGAGAGCTCAAAGCATCTTTTGCTCCACGCACCCACTCTTCCAGCAGGGCTGTGAGCTTTTTCCACCTTGTCTTCCAAAAGGTCTGCTGGTAAATGGGGCAATATTCCTGAGAATGTGCCTGCTAAAAATATTGTGAAAAGTATGAGAGATGGCCAGGTGATCTGGGCAGAGTCACTGACAAACTTTGGAGAATGAGCTTGGGGAGAATGAAAGCAGGGTGCTGGCTCTCTAAACAAGACTGAATTTTTTTTCCATAGCCCTTTGAAATCCTTCTAGGCAGAGGCTTTTAATTGCGATGTGCTTTGGAGGAAACTTAAAACAACTTATGGTTAGGTTACATTATAGGTTCAAACAGGATATGTATCAAATACCTGGAAGGAAAGTATGACTATTTTGGATTGCAGGGAAGCCCAGATTTCGCATAGAAATGCCATTTCAAAGCTCCAAGGCAGACACAACAGTTTTCCTGAAATAATACCAGCAGTAATCCCTTCAAATATCCCCAAGTGTATTGGCTCACGCATGTTTTAAAATTCTTTCTCAGTTTTGTTATAAAAACTTGCATATTTCTCTCCCCTTCACCATATGAAAATCTTCTAAGAATTTTTTATGAGCTTTTGTAGACTTCAGAATAAGCTCTCCTTCCCCTCCCCTTCCTTACTTTCTAATCCAATTTAGTCAGATAGTTACTTCAAATCCCTTGGAGGCCTGTAGTTTGTTCATTCTCCCACAGTGCTGAGATTTCCCTCCAGCCCAGCTGGCAGGAGTTTTTAGAAATAACAATATCTCAGGGGGAAGGAGCTGAAGATTGAATGGGGTCTTTTGTCCAGGTCTCTATGAAGCCAGATTAATTATGCATTGCAGAACACAGTTTAAAGCTCTGAATTAGGTCCTCATTGCAATGAAAGGAGAGCACAGGCTTGAAAACTGAAAGAATTCCCATTTCTATCAGAGGGACAGACATATAATGACTGAAAGCAGGAAGAATTTTTGAAAATTGCAATTAAACAGTATTTTGTATTTACCACTCAGTAGCAGTTGTCTTAAGCGTTTACAAAAGTGATTCTTTGACATTTTTTCACATGATCACTCCATAGGTGGCTGGACTTTGAGGATTTTCAAGTCTTTTCTGTGTTACTAGGCTACTCTTGAAAGTACTTGTGCTTTGATGAATGAGAGGTTTTTTTTTTTTCTGGCCAGCACTTACCTGAATAGAAGTCTTTAAAACCTCAGCAGTACAATTAGCCGTTGGTCAGATGATACTGATGGTACAGTAAAAAAGCAAATGGTTTTCTCCTTTACTTCTGGGGATTTTCTAAAGCTGCCTGACCCAGTGTGATGTGCAATAACAACATTTTTCTTGGTTTTCTAATGCACTTTAATTCCAGTTTGAGGAAAGTAAAACTCTTTTGTGGATAATAAGTCCATAATGCTATACAGCTGCCAAATAAAAAGTTGTCCACAGGCATTTGTATTCATAAGGGCTCTTTCTGTCAGTGTGGGAGATTGTATTTTGATAGGGGACTGGGGACAAAGAGGGATAAGGAAAAGGTTAGCTATGAAACCTCTTACTCTAGAAAATCTTAGTACTTTTAGATATGAACAAAATGGGATGGATGGATGGAGTGTGAGCAAAATAAACTGTTTATTTTCCTTTTTATCATCTCCTTGAAATCCCGTGTATGGAATAACATGCTGCAAAATAACTCTACCATAATGAACTCTGCAGTTCAATAATTTTATTTAAAGATTGCAAACTGCAAACATCCAAAAAGCCAAATGCATACTTAGAAAGATAGCAGTGTTTTGGGGCTGAATAAATAATTTACTGAATCACACTAGAAAATCTATAAGTAGAAGCTTAGCAAGGAAATAATTTGATACAGATATTATGCAGGAGAAACATTTTTACAGAGCAAGCACACATTAATGAAAATTAATAATGTGTTTGGTCAGTATTTGAGGCACACGGTTCATCCTAGATTGTCTCCATGTTGCTTCTCTAGATGTGCAAGGAGTCAATTGAGACCTGTGTTGACCCAAAGCAGTTGCTGCTGGCAGGGAGGGAAGTAATGGGTACCTTTGGCAATGGCCTCCTACAGTTTGCCTTGGAGAGGGCAGAGTGAATGTGTCTATGTAAGAACAGCTCCCAGCTGGTGTGCAGTTAAGGAGAAGCTGCCTGCAACTGGCCTAATCCAGGGTCACCCCAAGTTGCTCTACTTTATGGTGTCAGAATGGGGCTGGTTGAGAGAGAGAGAGAGAGAAGTGCACTTTAATATCTGGCGTGGGCACATCCAAGGAGTTTACCTCATACCTCTGCTTCTCTTTGCTTCTGCTTTGGGTCTGCTTTGCTCTTTTGCAACAAGAGCTGAAGAGCCTTGTTTTTCTCTTCTCTTTGCTTGTCCTGGAATGAACCAGCTGGAGTACTTCCTAAGTTTTTTTCCTAATTAGTACTTCCTAAGTTTTTTCCAAAATTCAAATTGAAATAAGGTTTCTCTGATTTGAAAGAAACGCGAGTGTTTCCTATCGTCATTTCATTTGCAAGCATCTATACCAAGGAAGGATGAAGATAGCTCCCACGGACTTGAAGTGCTTGGTGAAAAAATGCTCCAGAGAAGGTAGTGGCAAGGCTGGAAATACCCAGGTCCCCAGGTCTGCAGAAGTGTTCTAGCTCTTAATAGCTGCTCTTTGAACCTTCTCATCACAGGTTTTTGGATCACACACCAACTCTGTCTTGGTGGTCTCTAGAAAACAAGAACAAAAGTCAGGTTTGCCTGGTAACTTGCAGAGTAACAGTGGGGCTCACCACACTGATTACAATGCTGTGTGCAAGAAGTCTTCTCCATGTCACTGATCTTGCAACAAAACCAAAAGTTCTCTCAAAGGTAGGAATACATGGACAGCTAGAGCTGTCTGGAGCCTTTCCCAGCAAAACACCTTCTGTTATAAAGCTGAAATGAATGAAACAAAATGTACGACAAAGGGTCAGCCTTGCTCTGCCAATAGAGGGGAGAAAGGCTTGCTGAGGAAATGGGCCTCTTTTTAAGGAAACCCTTCCAATGGTCTGCAACACAGCCTGCCTCGTGCCAGTCTCCTTGGGAGCTGCTGTAGTTAAGGAACCTGGGAGCCTTACTTGGAGCAAGGAGGTCTCAGGGCTTCCAGGTTTCCTCTGGTGAGTCTGCAGGCTTGGTCTTAACTTTCTGGGGCCACAGAATAGTTGGGCTCCCAGCTGCTGGACTGAGAGCAAAAGAAAGGCTTTCACAGTCTTCCAGAAGAGTGTGTTGCTTGGTGAATGTAAATTTGAACGTCTGTGCATGAGAGAAGCATTTTCATTAAAATAAAATAAAAATAAATATATTAATTTCTCTGCCTTGAACTTACCATTAATAAAAACTGGAAAGATGATGAAGTTAATGCCAGGGCTAGGAGTACAGTGTCAGATCTTCACCTTTGGATGCTCATTATCTAAACATTCTGAACAATCCTGTCAAAAACACTCAAGTAATTATATTTAATTTAACTCCTTTCCTCCTCAGACTTCAGCTCTTACACATTTGGAGAAATGTTGAGTTTTTCCAGCAGACCTGTTTTAGGGTTCATAAAAATATTACTTAAAAAAATGAGCTGTTTATTTTGAAAACCCTGTTTATCTGGTTTGAATTTCTGTTCAGAAGTTTTTCTGTCATTCTTCTTGTTGTCCAATGAAAAGGAAAACTAAGTAGAAAAACCCTCTTAATATCTGAAAATGACCTATGTAAATCCTTAGTATCAGTAATGTTAAAGACAAGAATTCTGTACATTAAAATTGCACAAACTTAAAAGCAGCAGACCAGCATTGCCATGATTGTCCCTGTTAGGTTGTCTCTGTTATTGGGAGATAAGGAAAATTTATAAAAATAGTCATTGTTTTCCTCCTCTAAGTGGAACTTGAAATTATTTCCCTGAGCCCTACCAGGACAGTTTCAGGTGATCTAAAAATGCCAAATTTTGTCTAGTTGTACTGTAAAATCTGGGTTCTTCAACACTTGAAAAACTGACATATCCATATTTGTGGAAGTAGAGGCTCAGCTGCAGTTCAGCAGTTTTGGCCCAGATAATCCTTGTGTCTTAGCTTTGGAGTATTTGCTCTCATGTCTAGAGCCGTGCTGCTGCCACTCAAAACTTTCAGGTTTTTTTTTTTTGTTGTTGTTGGGTTTTTTTTGTTTTTTGAGCTGAGAGACTTTTATGCATTCTGCTCTTACTGGACTAGTTTAGTTTCTGAGTTCTGCATATGTGCAGTTGTAAAGAAATCAAATATTACAGCTGGAAACTGTGAGATCAGCCTTGTCACTGCTCTGGCCTCCCATTTACCGTGAAAACAAACACAGTTCTCTTCTCATGTCTGCCAGCAGGAAGGGGGTGGGGAGGCAGGCAGAAAAGCAGAGGAAAGTTTTTTCTTCAAAAAGGAAGAAGGTCAACTATTTTGGGAAACCAAAAGCTCTCAGCAATTAGGAGAATTCTTTTCTCTGCTCAGTGATTAGAGAAGTCTGCAGGCAAGCAGCAATTGCTGCAAACAGTAGAGTCTTGAAGATGGACGAGAGGTAAATTCATCCCTTTGCCTTTGCAGAAACATATCTTTGCAGAGGATGAAGTGAATAATGCAACATATTTTACTGTGCCAACAGTTAAATTTTGGCACAGAATCTATAAATCTCTGTGCTGGGTAAATCAGTTCTTCAGGTACAGTCAGCTGATGTGCTGAAGGCAAGGACTGCATGACTGATTTCTACTGCCTGCTTTTGACATCTCTGTGGGACTCGCTGTGTTTCTTAAGGCTGTATCCACCTAAGATGAAAAAAGAAACAGATCTTGGAGAAATTCTTACCCACAAGATGCAAAAAATTGAAAAATATTAATTCAAAACTTAAAAAAAAATAAAATTCTAAAGCTGGGAAGTGCTGTTATTGCCTGAAGAAAATGCAGAATAACTTTTTAATGAGCCTTTGTTTTGGAGCCCTTGAGTTAGCCTCACATCTTACCATGAATTCAGTGTCTCTGCACTCTTCTGGCAAGCAGACCCTCAAAGGAGTCCACACAGAAAATAGCAGACATATTCCTCATTACTCTCTTGAATGTGTTAGTGACTGTGTCCTTAATTTCTTTAGGTTTCATGTCATTCCAATCACTAGTTAATAAACTAGTACAGGTTAGAATCTGAAAAGCATATTTTTGAAATGACTTATGAAGTCATCCAGTCTTCTGTTCTGCTAGTTTTCATGCAATGAAAATTCCCTCATATTTTTAAGACATTTTCCCAAAGCCTGATACTTTTTTGTTCAATAGATTTTTTCTGTATAGATGCATTACTTTTCTCTGCCTAGGGTTGTAATTTGCTCCCTTCATTCTTGGTGTTTATATTGCAAATACTGCTAGGCTTCTGTTTACAGTCCTTTCTCTGAGACCTCTTAGATGTGCTATAAATATGTTTATACAGAAAATTAAATAGTAATCTATTGCAAAGCATTGCTTGGCTCAGAAACTGCCCTAGTTTTCATCATATGGTTCTGGTAATCTGATGCTCAGCTGACTGTAGTATTCAATGTAGGATCATATGGGAATTGTATTAACTGTTAAAATGTCCAGTCTGCACTATCTCCAGATGCATATGTGCATTCAACACAGAGTTGTATTGATCTTTGCAGCTGTGTTGCAAGCTGTTGTTTATTGCCTGTCTGCAATCCCTCCTAGGTGTCCTTTGTTCTTCATTCCTTGAGTTTTTCATACTGATTGAGGACATTCTTCCAGATGGAGTCAACCTTTGTGCAGTCTTCTAGTGGCTGTGCCTCTTTTTTGTTCAGTAGTATCTGTGGAAAGAATGTTTCCACTTCCTCACATCCTTTAGGAAGAACTATAACGCAGAACGAATTTGGCTTTCCTTCTCTCCATACTTTCAATGAGGGTTTAGCAGAATATCTAGCAAAGAGATTCAGATCATGCTGCTCAAAGTTCCTTTGCACTGGTAGCCAGAACGGGGTGCCTCGATGTAGGCACATCCTGGAAGGCACAGGGTCCACAACACCAGTAGGGACTTCATAGCCTTTGTCTTAACTGGAGCTCCTCCTGCAGCATTCATCATTCTCTCAGCCACTGGAATGACAATTTCCTTTCTCCATCTTGAAGATAAAATTATTTCTACTGAGAATGCACTCTAATTGAGCTTTGTGCTGTCCTCTCTATTTCCCTGCAATACCGTGCCTGTTCACTGGCTTTACAGGCAGCTAATGCTGTATTTGGAGAGGAACACAGTGAGGAGGTGCCAGAAAGAATCCTGAGAGAAAGATCCTTTCCTAGTGTTGGATGTGCACAGTCTTCTCAGGCCACATCTGTAGTAGCCTTTTCTTCCCCAATTGCCAGTGTAATAACCATAATTTCTGTTACAAACATTGTGTTAAGTGAAAGATTTCTTTTGCTACTGATTTTGTTATAACATTTCCAACCTTTTCAGGCCATGTTGAGATAATATTTCCAGCATCATTGTGTTAAAAGTTGTTTTTATGTTTTATTGTTTTCATTAAATATTTAAACATATATTGTATCTAAAATTTTATTTTATTTTAATTAAAAAATTACGTGTCTTCTCTAGCATTATGTTGCCAATAGTAACATGGAACGGAGGGGGCAAAAGAAGCATTTAGGAGATCTGATGTGTCCACCTTCTGAGATGGCTGTTTCATTTCTGTCAGGTCTCTTTGAGATCACATACCCTCATTACAGAGAGTTAGAATAACTTGAATGCTACAGGGAGGGAAAGAGATGGGGGAGATTTCGGCCAACAGTCAGGAAGTTGCCTCAAGTCTTTCATCTGACAATGCTTGTGCCTCTCCTGTGCTGATCACAAGATCATTAGATTATCTAGGAAGAGAGTTAATGAGGCTGATACCAGCTACAAAATTTTCTGCCACATGTTGAGATTACTGTGCATTTGTCAATTCCTACATAATGAGTTGAAGTTGCCAGTTTATTGGGATGCATAATTATTCTGCTTTAAGATAATTCTCTTATTTTTTTTGTGTGTCTTTGTGGATGAGACTGGTACTTTCTTTATCTAGGAGTACTAGTGGACAGAATACTGCACTGGAGTGCTAGGAGTACTCCTGGAAGGCCTCGGAGAAGATCTAGCCAAAGGTTTAAAAATGGCTATTACTGCGACTCAAACCATTTATTCTTTCATTGCTCATCCTCACTTCTCAGATGTCATCCTATGAATGCAGTATGACACATCAAAAAAACCCAGTGAAGCTGTCCAACAAATATTTGTTCACAGTAGGTGCATGATTCATGAGGTGGTGTTCTGCCAGCATACGGACATGTTTTTGTGTCCTGTTTATTATTAACTACTTGGAATCTTATAAACTTCTCTAATATTGCACTTCTGCAGTGTTTATTTTGGAGAATACAGATTTTCCTTTATTTTAGATGCTATAAACAATGCAATGTCATGAATCACTATGCCATAGGGACCAGTATAGTTTTTAATAGAAGTTGCTGGCATCCATAAGTTTTTTTTCTCACTAATGGGTGGAGATTTAGTGTGGATTTTCTTACCATGGCCTACGAAGGTTCATGGTGTAAGTCTAAGATAGCCCAATCCTAAGTGGAGTTCTAAGTAGTAAAGGTGAAATGCATTTCACCTACACTTAATGGACTAAACTTGACTTTAGATGCCCATGAGTCATTTTCTTTTTCAGCTTTCTTTTTTCATTAATAGAAAAAAACCCTGTGTCCAGGGAGTGATTTGTCTGAACTATGTAAACTACCTAAATTAGGATGGAATAATTAATCTCTGGTAGCCCCTAATTTTTTTCTGATGAATAGGGTGCAGGAATCCTAGATGAGATTTAGAGGCTATACTCAGGTTTTACATAGGTAAAAGCAGATGAGATGAATCGGCCAACAGAGGCAGCAGTAGCATTCAAACAAATATCAACTCTACTACTCAAATGCCTTCTACTACTCTGACATGCAGTGGGGCTTAAAGAGGAATGAACTGACATATACCACTGACATGTTTTTTAGCACATATTTCTGAGGAATGTAGAAGGATTTAATTAAAGATATGGCTCTGAATGAAAAATAAGTCTTCTCTATTCAACAGAAGTACAAACACCACTATGCCTTATAACTCATTGACTAGTTGCACAAAATTAATGTGATTGACCTAGAGTGTAGAATAATGTAGGGCCACAAGTCTGGTGATAGTTCTTGTATTGCTCCTTTCAGAACTTGCTTTCTTACTCATGTGAACATCTAAGTTGGTTATTTTCTGTTTTCCATTGGAGTATTTTAAAAGCACAAATGGTCTCATTCTCTTCTCACTTCAGAGCAATGCTGACATAATTTCTGTTTGGTAGTAGTGCCAATGCCACTAGGGTCAGGAGTGTCATCATAGGCCTTGTTCAAATTCAGGCAAATTCAAGCATACCTGGCAAGATTTCAAGTATTAGCTAACATTATATTATAACTCTTGCGGCTAATCAACAATTTGTTCAAAATTTTCTCCAGAACTTGTATTTGGGACTTGAAAAACTTGTTGATCATATGTAATAACTGTGTTTTTGTGTTTTCTTTTGCTTTACAAAGGCAACAAAATCTTTAGAAAATTGCTGTTTTATGTAGATTCATTGGCATTATTTTGCAAACCCGTCCAACATAAAGAGTCATTAAGATTTCAAAGTTTAATACACTGGAGGGAGAAAAGAAACCAAATTATATAAGACCTTGGACCAACAACTATTTTATTTTGCTTATGGTGTGACATTCAATGACTGTAAGTTACAAATCAGGATTCCTATTCTTTGCTTATGCAGCTGCTGCTTTTACATGTTTCATTCACAGTGCTTTTTTGTGAAGCAGCAAGCTGACACTTGCCACGTTTTCAGTTCAGTTTTCTCAGAGCTCTAGATTGGAATGACATAGCCTATGAACAGTATTTGAATCTGTGAGCTATGTTTGGTTTCTGTAGGCATAGGTCCAAAATCAGTATAGCTCCGTGTTGTTTTGATCTGAAAAAAATGCAAAGCATTTTTAAGAGAGGTTGGTGCTATTAGCCCTATTTTACAGATAAAAACCGAAACAGGTCTTGTATAGCCTCGTGACCTACAGTCAGTTAAAAGTATTGCCTGGTTTTCACTGAGAGCTCATGGAAACAGGACTCATAAGGATTTTGAAGTGGTTGTGGGATTTGAGGTCTGAGTCATGATAGGCAGTTCTTGTGTTTTGTTTAATTTCTAAGTTATTCTTATAACTAGATCTTAAACCTGTAGCACTTAACTGCTGTTGCTGATTCTCTCATTAACTTGTGAAGATGGTCAATGTTTCTGTGCCTCAAAGTGGTACAAATTAATTGATGTTAGCTTCACTGCAAGAATTAACTAATGTTTGCAGCTAGTAAAGTGACAAGAACCTTGATTATCATTTATCCATCCATGTTTAATGTTAGTAACTTTAAGTGTTTTAGTGTTTAATTACTGAAACAAAGGATAATCTTCCTCCACACATACAGCTTGAGACTTGTTAGACCACAAATTAATGGAGCAGAAGTACTTGTGATCTTTGGCTATTAGAATTGAAGACTGAATTTTTAAAAACAAACTCTGCCTGATAACTTTTATTCCCTTCTTCCTAGAATTCATCATTTGGACTTGAGGAAACTAGAACTGACAAACAAACAAAATCCCTGAATTTTAATGTAAAACAAAGAAAAAATTATTTGAAAATGTAAAATAATTGTTCGAAAATTAACTGTGTCTGATAGAACTTTTTGTTTTAGAAATAACTTTTATATTCTTCAATTTTCGTCTCCTTTATTTCAAGACGTGATGAAGTGCATTGAGATTTACATATGGATATTTTATCAGTCAGTCTAATTTTGCTTTGAAGGTTCCTATCAGTATATTTTTGCAGAACTTTACAAATCCTTACTTAAAATTAAATACATTTTGCCCAGATATCCTTACTCCAAGTGTCTGTCTTGAAGTCTGCTGAAAGACATGGGAATCTTTTCACTGACTGTCATGGATCAAACCTCCTAAAGATACATTGGTCTAAATTTTGTATTTACTTGGGCACAGTGATATGAATAAATTTTCATTCTATCTAAAAGAATGAGCTGTTTGTTAAGTATATTAGCAACTATGCTGGAAACAGAATCATAAGGAAGCCCAATTTAAGAGTGTTTTGAGTTCAAGACTCCATTTTGACGTGATATTTGGTATAGACATTTTACACTAATTCTAACTCTACAGCAATTTTATTTAAACTTATTTCTTATATTTAAATTGAACCAAGGAAGTAGATTTTTGTTATATACCTGATGAAATATATTGGCTAATATTTATACATTCATGTACTGGCATAAAACTCCAAATGAATCCAGATTGAAAGAGCTGTCCTGCATTATTTCCTCTTTATGCACTATAATTTAGATCCCTTAAATACTTACATGCTCTTATCCATGTGTCTGATTGATTTTAATGGTATAAAAGTGGCAGAGTGGCTGCAAATGAAATTCCTCACTCAGGAAGTCACCCAATAATTATTTCCATGAAAAATTGCAGAATTTTCCTGAAAAGTGCTCCAAATGATTCCATCAGGAATAAAACATTTCTGGGAGAAAGATTGCTCTGAAATTTAGGTCTTTACTCTCAAAATTAAGTCAAAAAAGCTATTCTATCAACAATGCATTGTGATGAATATATTTTGATTGTAAACTCAGTGTTTCTTTTGAACTTGCCAAAGAAATGAGGTTTTCCCAAATGATAAGCAAGGAAAAACAGCTTGTTTCAGAGGTATGGGAGGGGCAAAACTATGTTTATTCCTCTGTTTTTCTTTTCCTCTAGCGAAAGCCAGTGAAAGGGCTTAGGGAAGAGTCCCCTTAAGAAAAAAGCAGAGGTCGTTGTGAGGGAGTGAGAAGAGATTGAGGGAAAGCACAAAGTGCTGCCATTGGAGAGGGCCAAGACAGCTGAATCAGGGTGATAGAGACTTTTCATTATCAGAAACAATTGCTCCAGCAAGAACAGCATGGGAGTTCATGAAATGTTTTTGAACTCGGATTCCTGATAGGAGCTCATTACATAACTTGTGCTTTGTGAGTGCTGGCAACTGGCAACCTACAGAAAGACACAGCCAGAAGCAATGTGCTCAGCTGCTTGCTTTTTTAAAAAAAATCACCTATATCTGGCCAAGCATTAAACAGACAAGCCTATCTTTACCCTTCCCCCTGCCCCCTTCATCAACAGAAGCCTGGTTTTCATCACAGATTAATAAATGAAACCTTCTATCATTTTTCTCTGCTTCCCACAGCCTTTTGGTAGGAGTTAACAATGCTCCGAGTCAACATTGCCATAGTGCTTGAAATGTCTTTGCATGTTTGTTCACTTGAAAGAGTTGTGGCGATGGGATTAGAGAAAGGCTTTTAATCCATCAGTGCGTACAGCCTCAAAAACTTTGGGATGGTTTTGATCACATTTGGTTTGACAAAACTCTGTTGAACTGTCTTGCTTATTGTCTTTTATAATAACAATAACTTTTTTTAAAAAAGCCTGTGTTATACATTCGACTGTCTCCAGAAGTGATTATTTGTATTATACGCTGTTAAGGAAATATGTCTAAATGCTGAGGAATTCCAATTAAGCAGGCTCAGCTGGAACAAATAGCCGTAGGATTTCACAATACTGTTCTAAAATTATTGGCAGGCCCAGAAGCTGGGGAAATTCTTGAATTTTGGGGTTTTACCACGGTGGACATAGCCACTAAATCTTATTTGTTTTCAAATCAGTGGGTTTGTAGACTCTGTGATTTCACAACTGCTGTCAGTGGTTGTTCCTCTTTCTTACTTTCTCTTCCATCTGCCCTAAAAAAAGATGAAATTTTAGCCAAGCAAGCAGAAACTCTTCCACATTTCTAAGAGAAGTGTTTATGGGACTAAACACCATAGAATTTCCTTGGGTTCAGATGGGTTATTTATGAGAAAAAGCTTTGGTTATTTTCCCTGGAGGTAGAGGCAATTCTCTTGAGCCCTTGAGGGGGCCCGCACTGTAGGTATTTACTGCATCTGTGAAAATTTAACAGTAAAATCACCTATTAAGTTCTGCTGTAATATATCATTTTCTGCGTAGTATGCTCATCAAAAAACAAGTTAAAACTTTTCTGTGTTCTGTAACTCTAATTCCCTGTTTATATGATAAACACTTCTCTGTTTTGCTTTCCAAGGGCCATCATTCCCTGCCTGCCTAATCTACTGTTGCTATCAAAAATGACAGTAACAAACCAGGGAGGAACAGCCTTCTCTGGCCCTTTGCTTTCACTCTGCTGGGTGAACACATGAATTTTTTTTCCCCTTTGCCTTTCCTCTCTTCTCCTTTTCAGAGAAAGGAAACCATTTTTATGTTGCACTAAGGAAAAGTGATTGAAAAGTGGAAGCCCATACTTTTCTCTTCAGCACGCGGAGATCTGTTTTCAGTCTGATGTTTGGTGAAAGGAAGCTTCAGAGCTGCAGGCCAGCTGCCAGGAATGTCTGATTTCCTTTCCACCCACTCCTATGATCCTCCCTTTTGGCAGTGATTACCGATGACCACAGCTGTCATGCTAGGTCATGGTAAGCTGTCAAGCAAGGTAGTACATGAGATATACAAGGCCCAGTCCTTGATCTGAAGAACAAGATCTTAAATTGAATCTGGTATCAGCCAGCATGTGAACATACCACAGCAAGAAGCACTGGGCTGACGTCAACTTGTCGTTCCAGTTCCTTGAGGAGATGGGCCAGCCGTAGGTGCTTTTCTAACCTTTACACAGCTTGTGATATCCTGGAGCATGAGGAGGGGTTGTAATTTAGTCAGAGCAGACGATTGTCAGGAATGGGCAAGTCCTTCCAGCCAGCTGAAATGAGAAATTACCACTTTGCGTGGCTCTCACCCACTAAGTATGTAATAATGGAGGCCAAACTCCATAATCAGTGATCAGAACAACAGCATTCAGGTGGTTGTGCTGCGTACAGCACTCTGTGGGTGACCAACTGTTGACATTATGGATGTGACTGAAAATCACCATGGAATTGCAGACTTCAGAAAATGATGGATACTTTTGTCAGGGACATAACTTCTATAAATAGGACTTACACTCTATGTAAGGCAGCATTTTGTTAAGCTCCATGTGTTCAGTGCCAAGGGCATAAATGTCTTCTGAAGAGGTAATATTTTATTACGTTTTATGCTGTTATGCTGGGTTCAGAATGCACTTTTTGCTGTAGCATCTGTTCTTCTTCTAGTAGCATATTAAATAACATGACTAAAATCCATTAGGTGTTTGCTCTGTATGCCTTCCTCCAGACAGGGAGGCATTTGTGATGAAGTGTTTGTTTTTAAAACATAAAAGCAAAGGTTGCTTTCTGTTTCCCAGAGAAAAAAGGTCAACACTAGAGGGACAGAAGGTCATAAATACTGTGATTGTCCATTGTTTTTGTGGGAGTTTATTGCTGCTTTAGGCTGGCACAGCCAAGGAACTTTCCTTCAGAATAGCCTCAGGGTATATGTATGTGGGTGATGCTGATTTCCTTTGGTTGCCATTTAAAATGACTGAGTCCGATACCTGTGGTCTTGCTCCAGTTGGAGGATGATCGCCTTAGTGAGTTCCATGTGAATTTCATTTGGTATGATTTACTTCAGAGCAGCAAACATAATTTCAGTCCTTTTGCTCTTTGTTCTCACAAAACACCTATGGCCTTGGAACAAATTTTACATAAAATTGAATTTGACTTTATTAAACTCTTACACAAGGTTGGTAGAAAATTCCAGGAACCCTCTGGACAAGAGCCAATTTCTTTACTGATTTCTCCTAGCCAAAAAAGGCAACTAGTGACTACTTTCACAAGGCTGGGGAATCCACAGCTACAGCTAAGAGGGGTAAAAAAAATGTCATAAATAAACAAGTCCGTCCACAAACCCTTCCTCAGGAAACCAGCATGGGAAACACAGACATTTAGAATGACAATCCAGCATGTTTTGCCAAAGAGAGACTTTCAAAAACAGCTGTAGAAATGGTTGCAGTTTCCTTGAACGTCCCTTTTAATAGTATTATAGCCTCAACTGTTTATATGTTAATCTAATAGTTTTCTTGCTGTCAGCTGTATTTATTGCCATTGTATAAAGCTGTTAACCTTCATATATAACCCTAGAGAGGGAGTGACAGGCTTCAATAAATGCTGCTGTCCATGAACCCAGTTACCTTCCAGTCTCTGTTCATTCAGGTACAGTCTGTCTTGAGGCTGGGACAGAAGCTGTTCAGTCTCCCTGCGGGATACCACATTTGCCTCATTGGGTCAGAAAGCTTTTCATAACTGTCCCATGTCTGGAGCACTCAGGAGTGAATATGCTTCCTCTCTTTGAATAATGGTTGAACTCCCTGTGGAAGAGGAGGTATTTAAATAACCGTGTTGCCATGTAGAGTATCTCATGATTCCAATCCTCAGAGTCCCTGAGCTATCTGAGCACATATTTATAATCAGCTTGGTGAATGCTCTCTCTGGCTATTTATCAGCTGTGAGCCTGTGTTTCCATTTTACAAGTGCAACTCTATAGCTTAAGAATATGGTATGTCCAGTCGTTAGCAGAATTTTTTAATTTTTTTTTTGTCTCCCAGAACAGAAAGTTCCTAGCATAGGACAAACCTTCTTTGTGTAATAAATACATGTATACTTTTTTCTCTTTGCTTTCCTGACTTGGACTGTGCGACAGAGTTGCTGAGACACAAAAGGATTTCTGTGTCTGGCCCTCACTGCCATGTTAGACGGTTTAGCTCTAAATATATTTGCAACTGGCAGGACATGTATCCATACTATTGAGCTCTTCTACACTCAAAACTCCCAAATTGACTTTTGGAAGCAGTCTCTGGCCTATGCTAACTAACTTGTGAGCTATGTCTAGGAATTATATGCAACGTGGCACTCTCCCAAATGCTAGCTGACCCACACTACATCTGTGTCAGGGCTGCTCCACCCCTTTGAAAGGAAAGACATTTGACATTGCTTAATCTACAACGCTATGTACACTTCTTAGCCATAAACAGGCTCATCTGTACTGGGTAAAGGGAAGACTCAAGCCCCTTAAGTGAGACTCAGATGCCTAAATTTCAGTTCAGGCTGAAAGTTTGCAAGGCTATCTGTAGTCATCATGGCTTCTGAAAGCCCAGAGACACAATTTTGTAAATAATTTCTTTTTAAGTAGTATTTAAAGTACTTAAGTACTCAGACATAATACCATTTTGGCAAGACTGAATGTCCTGGCATGGTGAAAACACCATCAGAAGTCACAAAATGGGCTTCCCTGATTTGACATCTCCCAAGGGTTTGGGTTTGGTAGTTCTGTTCATAGTGACAGAGGTGGTTTGAGCACAGAAATATGCATCTGTGGCTGCTTCCATTTAGGAGTGTGGATAGTGCTGGTGGTGCAACACTGAGTCAGAGCTGCCATTCCAATGTTCAGAGCTGTATCTTTCACCTCAAATAAGAACAACTGAGGCTTACCTGGAAGTACTCTGGGGTTTTCTGCTGAGTGAGGTGTATATGGATTTTCGATCCTAAGGGTGCTGTGGGTGTAAGATTCTCCTTCAGAAGTCTTCTGTCCTCTGTGCTAAAGCTCAAGGTGAATGGTGATATTAACATTGTTTTTTTGTTACAAAGAAGTGAGCTTGACCTAAACATCCTCACTCAAAGGGATGTTTGAAGGCCCTGAACACAGAAAGGGTTAATAAGTATTTCCTGTGATGAGCAGTGAGTTTAAAGAAGATCTGTGGGTTACAGAAATGGTGACGTCCTGACACACTCCTCCATTTAGTGTTTCCTTCAGCAGCTTGGCCAGCTGAGGCAGCCCCTGGCTGCTGGGAATCCCATCTCCATTGCACCTGTGTGATCACACAGCAGTTGCCACCTGAGCTGAGACTTGCCAGCCTGCCCTGGCAGCTGGGCCCGGCAGCAGAAGTGAGCATAACATCACCATGAGTCCCACAGAAATGCAGGCACCAGGGAAATTGAGGGCACGTTTGTTGTGTCCTCAGTAGTGCCTGGACCATGAGGTTGTATGCTCTAGGGTACATCATGTTGCTGTAAATAAAAACTGGTGCTTTGAAGTGACGATGTTTTTGTCTGTCTCAGTTGAATTTGTGCTAGCAAACAAAGAAATTCCAGAAAAATGCTGCAGAGAACTTCATGTTCTCCATCTATTGACCTTGCATAAGAACCACCCACCCCTTGCAGCAAGACTGTGAATTTTACTTGTTTTGTCAGCAGCCTTTCCCTTATAATTGAGCTATATTTGCATCTCATATTTATTACTGGATAACCATCAAACAACTGCTTCAAGACAGGCTTTGGACTAAGACTGCTCTATTGGTCACATCTTATATCCTGTGGTCACCAGTAACTCCACTGAATATCAGAGAATACTGAGGACACACTTTTGAAGGCCGTAAACTGGCTTGTGTTAGATAATCGGAAATAAGAATCAATACTCACTTTCGAAAGTTTAGATTTACAGTTTTAAAACAAATCTTCCCACTTCCAGAAAAATATTTTATGTGGAAGGAGTCTTAACTAAAACTTCTGTTTAAGAACATCAGAAACTGTTGTGAAATGTGGATTGACTCAGAATTTGTAAGGATGTGCTTAAAGATTGAAGAAAAAGACCAACTGTAAAAAGTGCATAAAATTCTACTTGTTTGCTATGCAAATAGTAATTTAACTGAAGTGAAATGAATATAAATTTCTGTTCAGACCTACTTCAGCTGGTTCACATCCTATCCTGCCTGGGATAGGACACAAACCAGATTAAAGAGAATATCATTTAACACTTTGTGAAGAAAAGAATTCTGCTAGGGTGAAGGATTGAGTTGGAAATGACTGGATTCCTCATGAAGGAGTCATCAGTCATGAAGTTTTATTTTTTGTGTGTGCTCTCAAGAGACCAGGCAGATCTAATCTGTGAGGAGCTGACTGCTGACTCAGGCTGATGCGGGAAGGCGTCGAAGGACAGCCAGGGAAATCTCTGACCTTCACTTTGCCGCTGACCGTCACTTGAGGTTTTCCTGCCTGGAAAAATGGGTTGGGGTAGCTGGGGAGGAAACAGAGACCAGAACCATTGGCCTCAGTCTAAACAGAATACAGAAAGAGACAATAAACTCCAGGAGGAAAAACACAGGATTGATTTACCTAGGAGGAAGTGAGAATATTAAATTCTTTCAAGTAACTTCAGGAGGTGTAATAGAGGAAACGTATTGGAAACACACGGAGTAGACATCTGTCTCTAGCCAAGGATTCCTATGGCACAGAAGTGACAGATAGCTACTATATAACTAATATTTTACAACTGATTATACCTCTGGATACTGTGGGATTACTGCAGAGAGTGGGAGACCTTTGTGCAGTCACTTCTCTTTCTAAAGTACATGGGAAGGCCAGAATTTAACAGTGGGCAAGTTGCAAATAGTAACTTAGAGAATCACGTGCTGAACAGAAATTCTTTGTTTCTTTTCCCATTACAGTATTATATTACATTGACTCTGGTTTCCATGTACCAGAAGCATGTATCATATCTTTATCATATCCTTAGGTTCTTAGGCACAGAGATCAATTAACATATGTCAAGGGAAGTTCTTACACTCCAACTGCACTTGGCTGACTGACACCACCTACATGTATGGAGAGAACAGACCACCAGAATTTAGGAATTGTGTCCTGTCTGATGATGAAGATGAAATAATGGAAAGTATTCTCTTTCTCTCCAGTCTGTTGAATTTGATGTTTTTATAAATCTTAACCTAGACTAACCTAGACCATACATTTTGAACATGAAAAAAATAGAATTTCTGTCTTTTATGAGATGCACATTCATTAAGAAGGAAGCTAGAAAACCATATTTAGAGTAATCCCTTCTATGACAGAGAGATGAAAAGAACCAACTTTTTCCCCCCAACTCACAAGCTAAACTGTAAAAACACAATTTTATAATTAAAGTGAAAATAAATTTTACTCCTTTGTCTTTGTTGATGCCATATTGCCAGGTAATTGCAATCCTTTTTGTTTGTGTGCCTAGGACATTGCGTTCAGGCTCAGTGCTGTGAAAGAAAATCCAGTAAAAAAATCTATTTTGCAATACCAAAAGTAGTTCTTCTTATTTCAAGGAAAATAATGAATTTTGTCAAACCAACAATTATGACAAAGTGGGCCCAAGTACAAGAAAAACTGAATAAAATGGTAGCATTGTAAACCACTTAATTTTTTTCCCAAAGTACCTTGAGAAAAAGTTTCCTCAGAATCTACCCTGTAACTTATGAGTAAAGGAAAAATGTACCTACAACTTACTATTAGTGTGTCTAATCACACCATACTTTAGCACATCTTTTCATTATTCTCTATGTTACTGTTATAAGTGACTGAACATGTGGAAATACACCTTACTGTATCAGTATTTACTTGATGTTAACTGTGGCAAACAATGGCCTGGTAAAAGAATCACTGCTAGGTGTAATGCTCTGTTGGCTGGCCCAGAATGAAAGTGGAGTTTAACATTTTGTTTATTGCTTGTTCGTTGTATATCATCAAGGCTACATGATGTGTTTGGACAGCCTTGTTCTCATTCTCATAATTAAAGAATTCCTGAGTGCAGAAATTCTTCTGGGAAAGCAGCAGAATTAGATTAGTAGAGGAGATTTGATTTATGTGAGCTATTGTCTCTCTGATATTGGATGTCTCCAGTCTTCTTAATTTAGGAAGATCAGGATATCAAATGCATAGGGATTTTGTAACAAGTTCTTTAGATTCAGGTGCACTGTGGATTTAATTTCTCTAAGCAGTTTGCTGCCCTTCTAATATCTTTAGAGTTGAGTTATTGAGTCTATTTGTAGCGTCTGGTAAGTAGTTAAATCTAACTTGCTGAAAATGTGCGCAGGTCACAAGTGATAGTATGACCAATTGAAAAGTATTTGGAAGGTTCACTTCTTTAGAGAATATAAAGTTATTTTTCACCTCTGAGTTATCTTGACTCTAAGTCTTCATTCAAATGAGTGCCAGCTGGTAGGAATATTTCTGTAATTGCAGAGTGACATAATAAATGGGGCTGAGAAGTTTCTGAAGCTGTTCCTGTTCCATTTCAGATAGGCACTCTGGCAGCATTTGCTGTATAAGGGAGTCTTCATCAGCTCATGGCAGACTCAGCTGTAGCAGTGTGGCAGGTCTGTGGTTGTATACTGAGGCTGGAGAACCTTTGGAAAAGTCATGCTCCAGCAGGCCGTGTTCCCTAGAGTAGGATCTGAGAGGATATGGGGAGAATGTTTGGCGGTGTGTCTGGCTTAAGAAATACATCAATATACAAAAGGAGACTTTGTATGCTGTCAGTTTGTATCAACTTCCAGGAAGAAATGAGAAAGTAGGGGTACATGTCAAGCCCCCTGGCAGTGTTTTGTGTTTGCCTTTCATGCTGTGCAGGTAGAAATACATAACCTTAATATGTAATTTGTAAGTTTTCAACCTACTTTGTATTTCAAATGGTAAATGAAGAACTGTGTTACAGGCAAATTCTGGAGAAGATAAAAACAAGACAAGCAAGTGCTAGAGGTGAACCAGGTAGGGGTTTTCATATTATGTGGCTGAGAAACTACTGCAGGCACATAGCTGGAGCTGTGGGTTGGGTACTGTGTACATGACCAGCACTTCCCATGTTATTTTATTCTTAAAACCACTGGCACTGCTGAACAAACTGTGTGGAGTACATTCACAGTACATTCACTAGAGTACACTCTTTTTTAATTTTTGGTTGTTGTTACTTTTTCCTTTAGGTAATCTAAAATTAAATACTCTGTGGAATCAGCTACAAAAACTCAAATAGCTGCATATGTAAAAGAAACCTCCTGGTAAACTGAGCATCCCACTGCCACAGAGCATCACTGGCACTTGCTGTGGGGTGTTTGGTCTGCTGACAGACTGGAGCAGGACAGGGAGTACATGGGGACTTACTGGAATGCATCCCAAGAGTAACGGCTTATAAAGACTTGCAATAAATAATAAATGCCCAAGGTAATATTCTTTCTAATGAACATTTTAATGGTTTCTTTTCCCCAGTAGGGGACTTTCAGACTTCTTAATAGAGGCACAGAATGAACCCTTTGTGCTGCGGCTGTCTCTCTCCATCACTTTTTGTTTTCTTCTCGCCTGTCCCTTATTGCTGGCTGCCACTGCTTCACTCAGCCTCCAGCTGTGAGGGCAAAGTTTACAGTGTCTTCAAAACCTGCTCTTTGTTTTCTTTGGTTGGGGTAATGCTTGGTGAGGGACAAAGCAAAGTGCCTCCCTGCCCACTGGAATGCTCTGGGCAGCATTCCTGTGCCTCAGCCCTGCTCCCTACACCAAGCATGAACTGGGAACAGAAGAGCCCAGCCTGTGTCTGCAGTAAGACACCATCACAGGCTGCCCATGGTGAAATTATCTGGATAAGGTTTTACACCATCAGCCGAGGCAAACTTCAGACATTTTCACGTGGAAGAAATTGTATTGATCTCCAGTGCACCCATGCTGTCTGCACAGCTCATCTTTTCCTTTAGATTCTTTGCTAGATGCAGGATTCTTTCTTTTTTCCCACAATTTGCCTAAAGATTTTTATAGGCAATCTTCATGATGGAAAACAACTTCATGTTCTGCCCCAGTGATTTACCAAACTCTACAATAACAGCAAATATGAATATTAGTTTCCTATCAAAGTGTTTTGTGTTAAAATTCAGTCCTGCTGTGAGATTATGCCTAGCCACCTTTAAATAGTTAAGAACTATATTTTTAACTGGAGTTAGAATATTTCCTAAAGGAACCTACAGTCTGGGATGGAGTCCAGATGTACATTTGAGATGGCTAAAATGGAAAGTCCTGATTTTTTATTAGGCATGCCATTCAGAGTGCAAAATGAAGTGTGAGGAAAGAGAGCATGTTGGCATGGCAACAGCAAGTAAAATTTAATGCAACAGGTTTTGATTCTGACCTGCAAAAGGAACTGTTTGTCCTGAGAGACAGCTTGTAGCCCATAAAAATTTTAGAAGACAGTAACTTGTCTTCACTACAGGCCAGCAACTGGAGAGCTGGATACCTTAGAGGTTTTTAGCCGACAAAAGAATTGAAATATTCTAATGGTTCTTGTTCTGACATAGATATGCAAAAAGGAATTGCTTCAATAATGTGTCTATTGCTCACATGATAGCCACCTGCAGGCAACCTCTTAAGACTAGTCTCTGTTATTTTTAATAGTATATGTAGTATTTGTAGAACTGTAAAACATGATGAGACTAAATACTTTGTAGAAAAATACATAAAGTGTCAATTACCATGGTTAAAATTTTGGTTTTAGGAATTCCCATCTCCTAAATCTATGATGAATCCACAGTTATGTCCCCACTACGTATTACAGATATTCAACCAAAAAGACTGAGAGAAGCAGCAAGTTTGGGAAAGCAAGCTGTTTTCTAGATTAGTTTATTAAGGCTGGAACTAATGGCAGATAGCTTAAACTGCATAACTCATGCCAGGTATTTGATTCTGAAGGATGTGCTCATTTTCCTTTTAAGATTAGCTGCCCTGGATTCCTGAGAGCAGAGCTGGCTGCACAAATCACATTCAAAACATTTGACTGTCTAATTCTGTCTGCAGCCACCTCATCTGTCTCCATAGGAAGAAGCAAATTTACAGGAGCAAAAAGAGGAATGAACTACTTTCCAGTGTTCTGATTCACAGGAAGAAATAAGCTACTCGAATCTTAAGAGTAACTTTCATCTTCCAGGATTTGCAGTACACCCTCTGGATCAAAGATGCTTGTAGAAGTTTGGCTAAGGGTAAAGGATAGTCTTCCAAAATGAAGAAAAGATTCTAGACATGACTCAAGACTCACCTTGGAGAGGATTTGGGTCACCCTACTGGAAGGCAGACAAGTGGAGAGTAGGCATCTGTGGGCCCTTTGTGACTTGGGGATCCTTGTATTGTTTCCACCTCACTGTTTGCAGGTGTCTTCATAGAAAAGTGGGCAAAGGCATTTGAGCTTACAAACCACATATACACTGCAGGCAATAAAATCTTCCACTGCTCCTGTGAAGTAAAGCTTCTTCAGTCTTCTGACACACCCAGCCATGCTCTCACTACAGACCCATTTGAGCAGCTCAAGGCAGAACCAAAGCAGAGCAGCATCCTTGTTGCACTGTGACTTGTTGTTGGTCAAGACTTGCATGACCTTCTCACAGCATGAATGACTTCTATAGTGGACAAACATAATTGTAAACCACACAAGACTTGAGTTTAGTGCATTTCTGACACTGTGACTGCTGGTCATATTTGGAATGTGCATCCTAGTTAATATAGGCCTATGACCTACATTAATAGTCCCTTTTTCTATATATTTAATACTTTATTTCATTTAAAAAGAAAGATGTTTAGAATGCTGTGTGGCTGAAAGCTTTCTGTAGAACTATACTAAAAATACACGTTATTTTTTTCAAATCCTATTGAGAGAAGAAACAACATGAGGGGGGCTGCAAGCAGTGAGTTTCAATGTCTTTTCATGCAGCATGGTTCATGACCTGAAGTCCTTTCTAACCCCATTTTATGTGACTCTTCCTTTTCTGGTCTTGGTGAACTTCTGGAATTTTAGCTGTTGATGAGGGTTTTTTTCCCAGAAGTATGCGTAAGTGAAATTTTGCTGTTTAATAACATCACCTAGATCATTTCCCATTGCGTGCTGAAATCAATGGAAAGCCAGTCTCTTGGAAAATTTTTTGCAGTTCTGATATTTTTCTGAAAGGTATATTTTTTCTTGTTGCAAGTATTTGGAATACAGCAGGAACCAGTGGAATAAATTTCATCAATCCCATGTACTGTAAATTGCTGCCCACTTAAGATTCATCAGGTAGACAGTGCCCTTGGCTTCATCACAGTGGGATGCACACCAGGAATGCAATGCCTTAACAATGCATGATAAAAATACTAAAAAGACAATATTCTTTCCTTCTATTTAAAGTGTACCATGCAGCACTTCCTTTGGAGGAACAGAGAAGTAATTATCATCATACCACCATTTCCTCAGCATCTAGATTAACAACAGGTTATGGAGGTCCAGAGCTGAGGAATTTAGCCTTGTTACCATTTATAGGTTTTCTCTGTATCCTATAATATGCTTTCCCATTAGCTAAAAGTGCCATTTCAGGAAATTGCCTTAAGGCTTGGTTTGATTTGGGTGGGGTGAGGGAAAAACACAGTTGCCCTGTTCCACTGTAGCTCTAGACAATTACTAAGAAGTAGGTATGCGACTTTTTTTATCTGTCAATTCTTTTCCATTTATTGTGCAGTAGGATGTCATCTTCAAAAAGTTTACACAGACCACTTCATCTTAACCTTTTACATGTAGACAGTAATAGGGTAAAAAGAGGGAAGGGATAGTAATAAAGATCTCAGTACAATTTTCTAGTTTTGCTAGTTGCTAAATTTTATTAGACAAAGACGAGAATATTAGCTGTATTAATATTGATTAATCATAGCTACATGGAAATATATTTGTCTTTAATCCCCAGGACTGGTAATAGTACTGAGATTATTTTCCTTTTGTGCTGCCACTGCTCCTGACAGGACAACTCCTCCTGGTTTTGAATGAAGCAACTGATAATCCTGTAGGCCATATCTAACATGAATTTTTCTTAAAGTCCTCAGCAGTTTTCATTTGTGGTTTGAGATGTTTCTGTCTCCAAGTCTATATTTATTGAATTTTGAAATTCATACATGTTCAACAAAACAGTCCTGCAGATGAATGTGTTTGGTCTCAATTCCAGTCTCAAGTACAATTACTCTTTTTCCTTTTTTTTCTTTTTTTTTTTTTTTCCCCTGTTGATAAACATTCTTAAAGAATATGTTATACTTTTAAAGGAAGTATTTTTGATGCTTGAATGAGATTATTGGGTGATAGAAATCTAACAATTAAAAATCTGGATAAATTTGCAAGTAGAGAACCCCATAAATACCTAATTCTTTGCAGAGAAATTATAAATGACAGCGGAAGTGAATGGCCAGCAAGGGCCCCATGTGCTGTGTATGAAACCCAATATTTTTTTTGCTTGAGCTATTTATTATAAATCTGGAATAACTAAATTTTAAGTTAGATTACTGAAAAGAAAATCTTCCCCCAAACAATTTGTGAAATTCTGTTTTCCAACTGTTTTTTAAGCATCATTGCAAAAGTGAAGATGCTCTTCCAGCAACACATTTTGCACAAAATCATCTGTGAACAGAATACTTCAGTAATATTCTTGACCAAATAAAATAGATCCTGTAAATACTGATCTACAATTTGATTTATATTCTCATGTGGCTCATTAAAACAATTAATTTTTATGGTTTTTTTTCCCCACCTATTAATGCAGAAACCCCCCCCACACCTAGACGTAGAATGACTATAGTAACCATTGCTGGGATTAGTGAGGATTTTGTTTTAATTGTTATATGTGGAGTTGAAGCGGGAGTTGCTTATGTATATTGTGCATTTGTATTTTATTTTGCATAAAATCTAAAAATTCAACCACTTTATTTTCAAGGGTAATTCTATCAGATTCTTACGTCTGAATGCCTCTTGGTCTTCCACATGACTTTTCATCAGATAAAAAAAGTACATAATCTATTTTAGTAGAAAATCTGGTCAGGGATGTTGTGCCACTTCATTTTAACTCAATTTTCATTTGACAGATGTGTATTTAGATAGCCTATACCATCTGACTGATGCACAAAACTTATTCTTCCAAAGAAACCATGTGTCTTCTTCACCTTTTCCATCTCATTTATGCATATGTACAGATAGGGCTGGCTATTCAAAAGATATTAATATGAAAACGATGACAATTTATTTTACAGTCAGAACAGGGCATGACTGGAGCAAATCAAGTATGCTCCAAAGAGTGTGTGCCAGACCTCCTTGTCAAGAGCAGGTGGCTGAAGAGTCAACAATATTGACATAAGTGCTTTGAGTGTGATCCGAATGAGCATAACTGATTCACTACCACATGGTATCCATATACTTTGTCGGGGCCTTTATCCCACACTGAGGCACTGAGACATAAATCAGCACACGGGGATGTTTCTACTATGCTGATCAGTGATCATTTATAGGAGATGCATGGTTCTATGCCTACTCAAGACCTCTTACAGATGCTGCCCCCATAATAGTGAATATTTGGAGAATATGTTTTGCTGACAAGGAATTCAAAAGTGCTTTTTGATTTTTACATAAAATTAATTTTCATGATATTCCATGCCAATATTTGATTGTCGGTTCATACTCAATGAGAAAATCACCAAAATCCCTCTGAAAAATTTTAAAATGTTCTAAACATTCCTAAGAAAATATAACACAGCATGGACAGAGGGAATGTCTAATAACTTGTTAAACTATGACAAAGTAAACTACCTTCCTGCTCTGATGAGGTAACAGGTCCACAGGAAAGACTAAGACTCCAGCTCCAATGTTACTTAAATTTTGGGACTCTTTAAAATGATTCTCTCACCGGAAAGCTAAGGAAATGAAGTCTTGCAAGTAAATGCAAAGCTGGATTAAAAGAGAAACTAGATAATAGTGACCTGATTATATTGTTTAATTGAAATATACTGAGGAGTTTCTACAGGGGATTGTTCTCAATTAAATATTGTTAAATATTCTCATGAATTATCTGAATAAAGGAATAATATTCTATGCAGTAAATTTGCATATGACAGGAGATGGGGGTGGTTCTGAACATGTGGAAAGCAGAATCAGAATCCCAAATGATTTTGACAAATTGGAGACATCATCTGAAAAAAATAGGATTAAGTTCAATAGGAACAAAAGCAAAGTGTTAGGCAGAAATAATCTGCACAGATACAGGATGGGGTAATACAATAGACAGCAGTTCTCTGGAAAAGATCTGGGAATGTGAATCAAATTAAACATGAGCTGATGAATTATTAAAAAGCTAAGTGACCAGCTAGTATGTGTATGAAAACCAGAATGCAGCCTGCAGAAGTAATCTTTCAGTAATTTATACTGGTAAGGACTCTGGAGCACTGTAGCCAAGGAGAACTTGAAAAATTGTAGTTATTAAGCACTCAAAGAGGAAGATGGAAGGGTCAGGGCAATAATTAAGATGTAAAGGAACCATACCGTTGTAAAGAGGAAAGGAGTAATATGTTCTTTTTGTTCATGGTAGACATAATAAGAAAGAACAAGCTAAATTATACTAAGGGAGAGTCAGAATAGTTATTGGGAAAACCTTTGTAAACATAAACACAGCCAAGCCTGGAGAGGTGGTGAAGACACAATCATTGAGAACATACATTTGTAACAAGTGAGACAAATTTTGATTCTGCCTTGAGGACAAACCAAATGAACTTTTACAGTACTTTTCAGCTCAACTTCTATAGTTTTGTGTCAAGACAGGAATAAGTTTTGCACCTTTGCTTATCTCAAACTGCACGTAGTTCCATGAAGAGATTTAGTGAATAAAAGGAAAAATTCCTAGTCAATGAGAGCAGTACTTACTTGGTACAAGAACTCAATTTTGTGAAGTTATTGCTTAGCATTCATTCTGTGTGAATTTTGTTAAACTTATATTGACTTATACCAGGAAGTATTTTAAGATCACTATTTCAGGTTAGTGTGAGTACAATAGCATAAGTTGTAGCTTCTGAAGTGATTTGATCTACTCAGAGAATAAGGGTGAGTATTCAGCAAAGTTAGTTCTTACTCAATTGCCCAAGGAAAGTTTTTGGGAAAGAGAGATGACTGAATCATGCCACCTTTACATATACTCCTGCTGTTTGGACTGCAGCTGTCTAGCTCATGGCTGGAAGAGACCCACAGGGAGCACTGTGTTCTGGGCACTGCTGTGCACTGTGTCCATGACCTGAACTTCAGCACTGCTCCCTGCAGAGTGGGACACGAGTTGTATAAAGGCAGCACACTGACTTTTCGTCGCCTGGGCTTTCTCTCTGGTTATTCCTTCCGTGCAATGCAAACGGGGCGATCAAGGAACAAACTGTATCAATTGCATACCTGTGTCTATCCAGGGCTCTCTCTCTTGATAGAGACTTGATGTTCTGAAGTGTTACTTGAACACTGCTCTCGGTCTGTTTGTTTAGGCTGGTGATTAAATGCTTAAAGGGTGTAGTGGTGGAGAAATATTTGGACTATCCAAAAAAAATATTGGTTTCTGAATATTTAGGGAAGCTTGTGAAATTCTTCATACCTTTCTGCTCCTTGAAGTCTGTGGTAACTCTTTTGTATGCTACTTCCTTCCAGCTTTATGTACCACATGGTACCAAATATCTGTAGCAGAGATTGGGAAACCTCTGTTTAGCAGGTCTGGTTTATGGTTATGCTATAAATAGAGGCGAAACATGTAACTCATTTCAAGAACATTTTCTTCACTGAGATCACAGGATCATTTAAAGCTGTCCAAACACTTAGGGTGAGTGTCCAGGTAGTCTGGGTTTTTTGTTTTTGTTTTTTTTTTTTTTTTTCAGGAAATTTGGAAGTGGGACAGCTTACTCACCGTAGATGATTCATATCTTTATATCCTAGTTTGAAGTGGTTCACCACACCGTGGCCACAACTTCAAAAGTGTCAGATGATCATCAGACAACACTCCTGCCTGTAAGACTGATTGATTTTCCCAGCTTTCTAGAGTTTTCATAACTTACTAACCTCTGCCCCTAAACCCAAACAATTTAGGTTCAAGAACAAGCATTAGGAAACTGTTTATGAAATAGTGAATATACTAAATTCCCCAACAGAGAAAGCTCTTAAAACCAGAGCTCTGGGGACTCAAGCACAGAGATACTGCCCTTCTTATGGATTCTTAAAGCACTTTTCCATGTTCCTTTACAAAGGTTTTATCTTTTCCAGTTTTAAATCTTTTTGTCTAGACAGCAGTAAGTAACTTGCATACCTTTCTGTCAAGAATGGTATGGTTAAGTCTTTCAGATAAATATAGCTGGATATTTAAATACAAAAATAAATGTCTAAAGCTCTACTTATTAGTAGCATCTGTCTCGCACTTGATGTGTACTTCTCAGAAATATTCTAATACCTACAGAGGCTATATTTAAGCAACCTTGCTTCTGCTTTGGTGATCACATGTCATGCGCTGCCTATATTGTTGATTTTGTTGCTAAGACCCGCTGTGAGTTCTAGTTTCCAGTGTTTCAGGTTACATGTTTAAACCTGGCCTTCCAACTGTTTCACGCTATCCTGTGTGTCCCCATCTACTAAAGCTGATACTCTGGAGGCCCTCTCTTTCCACACTGGTCCACATTGGCATGAAAAATTGAGTGGAAAGAGGAGTTAGGATTACAGATTTTTTTGTTTATGGTAGTTGTTAATTTTCCATTTTGGAAATGTCACTAAGAGGAAGACTTAGGAAGCGCATATTGGGTGTATGTGGTCAGCAGATCGGCCTCTGTCACCTTTTCCCTTCCCGGAGCATTGCGGCCATTAGGGAAAAACCCAGAAACTCTGAGGAACCTGGCAGACATCAAAGCTGAGAAACCAAAGAAGACTACAGAGAAAAATTTTTACTCTAAATCTCTTTTCCATAAGCCTTTGATTCAGCATCTTTCATTAGGATGGATAAGGAAAAATTTGGTCCTTATGGACACTTATTTGGAGGATTATATTTAGGCTCCCTTGTGCTACTGGAAGTGAGCTCCCTGTACACCTGTGAGGTTTTAAGTAACTTACATTGCAAAGTGTCAGTGGGACTTGGGCTATCCCAGTTAAGTTCTGTGCATGATGACATATCAGTCAGCATGATAGGGCTTCACTTCTGCAAGTGGAAACCCACCATGCACTGTGTTGTGGAAATTATTATTCCATGCTAAAAAGCTGTATGTTACTCTATCAGGCTCAAGTCCATTCCTCTGATTCTGTCCAAATATTTTTTGTACATGGCTATGGTAGTTTGTGTTTCTTCAGTGAAATAACTCTAGAGTTTGTATAAATGTTTTAATGCATTGTAAATTTTCTTGGCAACATGTTAATACTCCTTTGATTAGAACAGCCACTGTTGTTTGTTTTTATATTTAGAGCAAAGAAACGCAAACATCCTTACCATCAAGACTAGGTGGGGTAGCACTGAAGGTAGGTTGTTTTGAATCTCTGTACTGCTTGTATTCTAAACTTGTGTGTGCCTGTTTTGTCCTCTGATCCAGCACAAGCTGCTGTTTTCCAGGATGCAATAAAGACTGTTTTCTGAGCACTTCTTTTGAGGGCATAAAGGGGCAGAGGAGAGAAAAAAATCCAAGCTGAACAAATTCATACACTGAGGCTGACTTTACCTTAGAAGAGTTTCTTGGAGTTCCATACCCCACATGGATTCATTGATCTACATGCCAAAAAGCTGGTTGGTTTTGATTTACAGATTCTACATTGTTTAGGAGATTATAGTCTGTGACTAGTCAGGGCATGAACTGCAGTCATAATGATAGGCACTCTGTTTCTGGATTTTAGCATGCCAGGCAAGGAAGTCACTTCAAAGTAAAGCTGAAACACGTGAAGAAGTTACGGGGAGAGAGCGCTGGGAGGAGGAAATTAGGTTCACCCTGGCTTATTAAAGTGTAGTATACACTGATGAACCAGTGAATTTAGGCACTGCTGCAAAGAATAGTACAGGATGAAAATGATGTCTGCCTTTATTAATAGAGTTGGGATGAAATAGCAAACGTAAGAAAAATGTAATTTGGAAAAGAGATCAATTATAATGGGAAAATATTTGTTGTCAATGGTTGTTGTAATTATTTGCATTGGAATTGTGTTCAGGATCTGCTTTGAGATGAGAAGCACAGGGAGGAGCCACACTGCACTTTTTGCTCTGCCTGTGTCTACTAAGAGTCCTTGTCTTCAGTGGTTCACAGCTCCCACAGGGGTGGGATAAAGGGACTTCCTGCTTACAGAGAGCATTGAGGGCAGGAGCTTTACTTCAGGACTTTGAAATATCCTTGAAATTGAATGGTAAAATGTAGCTCATGGATGCATAAAGCTCTTCTAGACATTTTGAGGCATTCTGGTTTCATTTACTTTTTAAATTTTTTTTTTATTTCTCCTCTTCTAAAGTCTGCCCTGCAAACTTAAAAGGTGCTACAGTTTAGAACATTGAATTTGCACTTTTGGCTCTTTCTAATCTCTTATCTTAGCATATCTCAATATGCTATTACAGCACAAATGGAGTGAAAGAAACCCTTGACTGGGACTGGATATTTCTTTGTAATAGGCAACTTATTTGCTATATTTTGCCTCTGTGTAGCCAAACATGATTCTCTTTCCTCTGATATTTTAAATGATTTCCTTAATTATTTCTGGAACTAATATTTGGGTTGTTGCTTGTCCAAGAGTAGTCTATTGTGTGCTCTAATGACAATGAGCAGATTAGGCTTGCTGGTACTTGCTCCTATTTCAAATAGATGAGTGTCATTGTGAGGGCTGAGTTTCTGACACAATATTTACAATTATAACCTCAAAAGTTGCTTTCTGTGCATTTGCTTGAATAGTCAATTAGGATTCTTTGTTCTGGTTTCAGTCAGTAAATTTGCTCATTAGAGTGTTTTTTATGTAACCTCTTTTTGATTGAGACATCTATGGAATAATGACAGGGAAAGGTTAACAAGTTAAACCAAACATTAAACTTTTAAAAATTTCAAATCTTGAAGGATTAGAACTGTCCTTTGTGTAAAATATTTTAGGTCTTAATTCACCAGTTCATCTTCATTCTGGAAACACTTCAGTTTGGGGACTACAGAGAGATTTTAATTTAGGTGTGTTCCTCTGCCCTGTAGAATCAGCCCAACTGGAGATCTACTTCCTCTAATAGATGGAGGCCAAGTTTGTTTTAAAACTTGCATATTAATGCATTACCAGATTTCTTAGAGGAAATTTGATTTAATCTGATAGCCTAAATGCTTCTAGCTGGATATGTTCACATCCCAGCTGCACACATTCCTGGCAGCGAAGAGAATGTGATGAAGCAAAGATTTCTCAGATGTTGGCATTGTAGATCCTCTTTCTTCTTCTCCTTCTCTCCCCTGCCCTTTCTTTTTGGATTGAGGGGTCAGAGAGGTTCAGGCTGGCTATTGAATTACAATGCTGGCACTATTTTGGAAAAGAAAATGTTGACTGAAAACCTGAATTCTTTTTTTTTGTCTCCTGTTTGGCACACTGTGTATCCCCACAAATAAAAGTGTATGGATGCAACTGGAGAGACAAATTAAATGGTATCAAAAACATGGTAGCTTTAAAATTGTAGATCTATGTGGCAGACTGTTTAATCTTTCACCTGCTGTATGTGATATAATAACATTGATATATGTTTGAGCAGCCTTTTGGGACTTTATATATCAGAGAGACTGTGTATTTTGAAATTTAATCCCCATGAAATATTTGACATCCTGAATGGGATAATTGACACAGGGACACTAATTAGGGAGTTGTAATTCAGAAGGTTCTGATCATATACTTTATACTGACGTGTATATTGTCCCCCTGGCAACTGTGTTAATGGTGCTTAGACATGTGCATCAGGAAAAGAGTGCATACTCCTGGGAGCTCTGGAAATCAATCTCCTATGTAATGCCATTTTATAATGCTCTAGAAGGAGCAGATTTACACATTTTCCCATTTATTAAGCTGATCATATATAAAGTATTCTGGCTTTGAAATAGTTTGACTCAGCTGGTGTTTTCATTCTTAAGAATATGCAGTGAATATCTTCTGAAACTGAGCTTGTTGCCTAAACTGTTTTGCATTTCTTAGTATTCACTTGAAATCTTGGGTAAATCTGTTCCATTCAGCTGAACTGAGTCCTGTTTACCATATGCAGGAATTATTTAATCAACTCCTGAAATGCAAAACTTGTGTCAAGAGAGAAAAGGCAGTTTTGTGATTGCACCTCTGACCTAAAGGACAAGCTTTCTCCAAGTATGATTTCATTCAGGTAGTGAGAGAAAGAGCTGGATTAAGAAACAAAACGATTGGCCTTAGGGAAGCAGGTGAGCTCAGCTTTTTCTGTTTTCCCCCTGGCTTTGTGATCATACTATGCACATAATCAGACTGTCTGCCTGCCCCAAACAGAGCATTCCTTTATGGCGTTTCAACAAATCCAAGAGCTCTTGAACTCAGCAGACTTTTCAAACTTTCTGCGTGATCATATAGCTTAAGTCAGGAAATACTTTTAAAGCACTCATTTACTGTATGGTAAGTGAATACAGAGACTTGTTAATACTGCTTATGGTGCAGTGTTCTACCACTGTAGAAAACAGAAAAGCAAAGAACAGGCTAAAATCCAGTGAAAATTGCTGGAGTCTGGCAAAATGTATTAACCAAATCTAAAACCATCTGGAGAACAATGATCTCACTCTTGAAAAATGTGCAGAGGGATTTTTAACGTTTTCAAAATTAAGAATTTTTAGGTCTCCTGGCGTGCAGCTTATACAGAAGCTGGCTCTTTCTGCAGTACAGCATGTCCTCTGATGCTCATGTTTGGACATTGCTTCAGCACTGAGTCAGAGTTCCAGCTATTGTTTCACTAACATCAGTTCCTGCTGTGCTGGGGGTTTCCCCTCTCATCTTTTTCCCAAATTATCAGGCAGACCCAACCCTCTTCTGTTCATAAAATCTGACGGGAGGCCCTAGATTGGGCTAGGGTGGCTACAAGGTGCTATTCAGGCAATTCTAGCATTGCATCTATGCTGCAGAAGAAATGCTGGTTATTCACTTTCATGCCTGACCTGGGAACCCGAGTGCTTTGAGGCAGCAATGAGAGAACAGTCATTGCGAGACAGAGCGGGCCGCAGCGCTTTGCCAAAGGCGGCGCTTGGGTGGGAGGGCCTCCTGTGATCAGCGCCGAGCAGCTCCGTGTGGCTTCTCTGCAGAATAGTCATGCTGTCATTTCAGGAGTTCACTTGGGGGAAAAAAAAAAGTGGCAGATAGGCTTAAAAATGTTAAGAATTACCAATGTACAAAAATCCGTGCAAAGCATGGGAAAAACCTTTTGCTATTTAACAAAGTTCAGATAGAAAGAGAGGATGGTGTGTCTTGGAAACAAGAAACCAAGCAGCTTGTTCTAGTGCAGCTCTAAATTCAGACTGGATGGGACTGGAAGGAGCTGAGGTATCAACCTCTTATGTCCTGTAGCACAAGGATATGGAGAATGGAAAAATGAACATATTATGTACAGACTAGGCCAATGTTGTAAATGTGTCTGAGTCACCACAGCCACCTAGTCTGGAACCTGTTGTAATTTGGTCTAATATTAAAGGTTCATAAAACAAGCCTTTCACAAACCTGAACTGTTTATGACAACTGTCATCTGTGCAACACAAATGCCACTGATAGGATTTGCTTTTGTGAACTTCTCTGATGCACTTCATCTCATCAAGGCTAATGAGAATAGCCATTACATGTGTTCAGAAGTGTCCTTGACTTATGGCAATGCCTACATCTCATATGGTTTCAATCTTCCTTGCATGTGGATATTTCCAGAAGTTGTTTTTAAAATTTTCATTTATGTTTCTTTTGGAAATACAAAAAAAAATTATGTGTATGGTCTTTTCTCTTAATAATACTTAAATGTTTTTCATATGTCCTTAATCTTGCACCTCAGCAGCAGACTAAAATTCAACTCATTCACTATTTAATGCTATCCTCAGAGATGGGCTAGGAGGTAGAATGAGCAGATGTTCTAGTCAAACTGAAAAGTTATTTGGTATTTTGCTTCATTTGTGATGCTTCAGCATGAGACAGGCAGATTTCCATTTTAAGTGCCTTTGCAAACATTGTTGGTAAATTCTAACAGTAATAAATATGATTATTCTTCTTGAGTCTTAAATTTTTCGCAGGCTTTTTTTTGATTTTGTGCTGCTTACAGCCCTAGGACCCTCAATATAAGAGAGAACAATGCTTTATTAAACCAATATGCTATATAAAATGTGTGCTTACTCAGCTGGAAGCTACTTGGCCATTTTTGCTGCTGCTCTCAAGTTCCAGAGCTGCAGATGGAGTTGGGTTAATATAACACAACTTTCCCAAGAGCCTGCAATAGGACTTGATGTGTTTTCTGCTACATATCCTCATCTTCCAAATTAACCTGAAGACAAATGAGATCTATTTATTTGCTACTTCTCTGAGACAATATATTTGGCTGTCATAGTAGTGTCTGCTTTGTATTTTGAATAAAACTGGCTCCCTAAGGATCTGGTTAACTAAGACTAGAGAATACCCTATGTGCAAAAAAAAAATATCGATGGCACACTTGAGCATGAACTTGACAGGGAAAAAATCAGCAGAAAAAACCTGTAAAATCTTGTGAGAGATGGCTTGTGTGCCTGATCTTTGGTTCAATGTCTCCTCCCTGTTCTCTAGGCATGTGGCTTTCAGTTACAAGTAAAGAATCAGAGAAAACCTGACAAACAATAGCAGCAGTGTGGAAATCAACCCATGTACCCACACTCACGGAGTGGTTCCAGAAGATGCGGCAAATTACATTGATGGAAAAGCTGATTCATACAATTCTCCTTAGCCCAAAAATGTGACAAACAAAACCACTCTAGGATATTTAGAATCTGTCCACTGACTACGCCAGGTGCTAACAGACAATTCCCTTGACCATATTTTTATAAGGAAAGCAAAATCTAATATTTAAGAACAAAGCTTCGTGAAAAACAGCACTGTGGGGCAAAAAAAGTAGATCAGCCTTTAACAGAGAGGACTGACAACTCCTATCCCTCCTCTTCATGACTCTTTGAAGACAGACAGGAGCAGCAGTAGATGTGCAACTTATTGACCTGCTAGATCTGCTCTGTTATTCAGGCTATGATGCCAACTGTTCCAGTTGTTACTGACCAGGCATCCACCTGGAGATGTGTGTGCACCATGCCTCTTGCGGCCTGTAAAAGAAGGGAGAACACTGTGAAAATGAGGTTGGGATGAAGCCCTGAGCACCAAAGTCAAAGTTCTTTCATGCTAAAAGTTGGATTGCTACTGCCTTCAATGGATTTTTTGTTTTGTTTTGTTTTGTTTTGTTTTGTTATATAGGTGTCTGTATCATTTCTGATGACCCAGCTTTTTGGTAAGAGGGAAACTGCTTTCACAGAGGAGCATTGGGATTCAGAACTTTTAACAATGAAGTAGCACAGGAAGGTAGCTTTTCTCAATGACTCCAGCTTGTATGAAACAGAATATATTGTTGGCATTAACACTTAGGATAAGCCAAAGTCCCTGCAGAGATGTACAAAACTTACAGATGAAAATATTCACCTACTGTAGACAGAACAGGTTTTTTTTGAGTCATTCAACATCTCAAACTAAGTTTTTTCAATATAGCTAAAAACATCAGCGAGTGAGTCCCCAGTTCCCCATGGCTGTCTGTGTATCTGAGTGTCTTTTACGGCAGCTGCTGCAGGACCAATCAAGCAGTTACTCCTCAGGGAGACCACAGCCTCCTCCCACCTGCTGTTTACATCCCCACCCATTCAGCTCCAGGGTTAGGCAGGGGAAGGAAATGGTCTCACACCGCGTGTGCCTACGTGACACAGTGCGGTGTGTTAGAAATAAATCAGCGGGGTTGCTGAGGGTGGAAGTTACCAAGGGCCTCTGATCAACGCCAACCAAAGCCACGCTGGGTCTTCACCTGCAGGTTCTCCATGGGTGAAGGGAGCAGGTGACAGGAACACCTCAATGTAGCAGTCTCAGTATGAAATTGGATTAAAGCAAATTAGTTTGAGAGAAGCAATTATAATTCAAAAACTCCAGGAAAACACTCCAGGTGGCTTTGTGTCCGGGAAAATTTAGGGTACATTTGCATGAATAGGGTACTCTGTGCATGAATACTGATCAACAGGTTGCTTTTTTTAACCAGCAGTAGTGATGGAGATGAGGTGATTGTCATTGTATTCTGATTGCATTTCTTTAATGAGATAAGTCCTTAGACTGTTAGAGGTATGAAAGGTGTCAGTAACAGCAACATCAAGAGTGAAGGAAACCAGTCCCATTGTATGTTTTCTGGTAATGTGGGGAGCAGATATGACTTTCAACTTCTTAGAAATTGTTTTAGAAGTCATACTAAGAACAATTAAAAACCTCCCAAACACCCAAACCAGTGAAAACTTCAGTATTCAAGGAGATAAAAATACAGCTCTGGGTGACTTGGTCTCAATTACTGCAGGAAGTTGAAGAAGGCAGCTTCTCTTCTAACATCTAATAGGCCGTGAAAGAACAAGATGTGAAAGATAAGTGCAAGAAACACGTGACAAATTCCTTTAAGATAGTTATTACTCCTCATCTTTTCCATTTCATTTGGAATAAAAGAGAATCTAACAGCCTTTTCTGTTGCATTCACATTTGCTAACTGTTTACACTTCCCTGTTAATTACCTTCTACAGTTTAATGGAAAGAAAATATCAAATTCTTTGTTTTAAAAAGCTTACATTTGCTATACCAAAGAACTCATCAAGTTCATGATCATTTCTAGCTTTCAGTCCAAAGTAGGATCTTTCAGAGATTTAAAGAAAAAAAGAGCAAACACCAAAATAGACTTTAAAGTGCTGCTCATGCTGATACAACATCAGATAGGAAATGAAAGTTTAACAGTTCAACTCGGGAATATTTCTTCAGCTTCTAGGGCAGGACAGAGTTGCTCAGGAAGTGTGGCATTTTGCCAGAGCAGGGAGCCTCCAGGAACTGAAAGATAACAGTACTGGTGACCCTTTGCTTAGACCAGCTGCAGAGAAGGAGGCAGGCACTGGAGTGTGCACTGCTACATGAAAAAGGAACAAGAGTACATGAAAATTGTCATATCAGCATTAGGCTGTGAATATGCATCTTTGCTGGTGGGAATGTAATGTTTCCAGAGTTAATTTCTTTTTCAAAGTGCTGTTTTATAGTCTATATCTGCAATGATACATTATTTCTCCTCTAGAATTCTACCTATATTTGTGCATTTTCCTGTGTCATGTGATCACAGAGATTGAGTCTTGCAGTTGATGGGATCTGCCCTTTAGAATTCCTTAAGAAGTTTAAAGGTGTGCTCTGGACAGTCAGTTTCTCCCTTTCCACTTCAACTAATAAAGAATATAGACTAAGAAAGAATCACAAATGGGACTTGTAGCATTTTGGTGGCCCAGACAGGGTAACTTCTCATTCCTAGCTGGATCTGCTCTGCAAAGAGATATGACCTGAGTGATAGGAACCAAGTGTGTAGTGATTCCATTGACTAGTTGTTGGATACCTGCTTTCTGTGCAGGCTAAGTTGAAGGGAAGGTACCAGGGCTGTCTCTGCCAGCACTACACACAGTCCATGGGCTGCATGAAGCCTGTGAAGGAATGTGTTGGCTTGCTGGGCAGCCCAGAATCATCTTGGGGCTTTTGCTGCTTTCCTCTAATTTTGCCTCTCGATTGTTGTGCTAGAGGAACAAAAAAAATCATATGTAGCTAAGAAGAATGGGAAGTTTAAGATGTTCACAGGGTGGTGTTATTGCTGATAGGTTCACAGGGCATGTGAGGATGGGAATATTTCAGTTGGAATAAGAAAAGAAGAGCCAAATGTTCAATGGGGAACACATGCTTGTTTAACTTGCACTGTGCTGACACACAGTGGAGGGCTCCACAGTACCCTCTCTAAAATTCACTCCAGCCCTCAGTAAGAAAAGAAAGTACAGATTTTGAATACAGAAGAGGCACTCAGCAGCCCTAGAAGGAGCAGCAGCTGTTGAACCAGCTACAGAGAGGGCTAACCAGAAAACACTGAATGCTGAGATCAAACAAATGAGAATGAATCAAAGAAACAGCAGGAGACAAACAAGGGGATGTAGGCCAATGCACTGCCTTGAACTCAGTTCTCTTTCAATCCATGGGTGACCTGGGTTTTGTCCTAGATTGGGAAGTTTTCCCAAAATATTATTAGCCCTGAAGGGTATTTGATTCCATTTTCTCAATTTTTACTGAGGTATGTTCATTTACATTACTGAGAGAACTCGTTTTCAACATAATTTTACCTCTCAGAAGTTATAACTATCCATACTGCTACATAATTTTATTTTGGGCAGGGAAAGGGCAAATCCACTACAAGTAGTTGTTAAGCACTTCTTATCTGTACTTCCTGGATAAGAATTCCAGAGCATGGCCTCTTTTGAAACTCTTCTCACCTGCTTGGGCATGATGCTTCTAGTTTAAATGTATTTCCTTCTGTTTTGAAATAAGCCACGTGAGAGGATATTTCTAATGTTCTTGGCCAAATTGATAGTGCTATGTCCTGCCCTGGGAGTCACGAGCATTTGCTGTGTTCTTCAGAGATATGTATTTGCAATTAGTCATCCATACGAGGGGACTGTTTAAGACAAGCCTTTCCCCCAAAGCAGTTAATTCTTCAAAATGAAAATAATCAGATAATGAGTTCATTTCCGATTTCACATTTAATGCCAAACATTTTTGGGTAAACAAGATATGCTGGCAGAGTTCTGCTCTCATTGTATGTTTTTTATTAACTGGGAAACAGACAGTTGATTCTTATCCTCTCTATCAGCTCAAATAAATTACACATATTTTAGAAGGAGAGACTTGTGCAAACTGGCTGGCTGGTTTCAATGTGGGAGCCTATCAGCCAGTTTATGTAAACTGCACCCAGGGCCTGCTAGCAAGAAATGAAAACCTATTAGGACCCAGCTTGGGAGTCTCCCACTCAGTGGAAAGTTTTACCACAGTAACTCATATTCCTGCACCATGAAAATAAGTAAGGCAGCAGGGAGTCTCTCTCTGGCGGCTTTGCCAAATCAGACAGGCCTGGTGGCGGAGCTGGTGCCGTTCCTGCTGACAGCCCCTTGGAAGCACCTGCTGTTCCCAGTGCTCAGGACAGCAGACACTGCCAGGTATTCTGGGGCCATGTTTTAAAGAGGTTGTGGAGAGAGGTGAGAGTATAGCAAAGCATATTCTGCTACATTCTCAGCAGAATTGTTGGGACCGACAGAAGTGTTACATGCTGCTCTCTCCTCCTGGGGCTCAGTGTTGGTCAGTGGACTTGCTATGGGTTTACAGACCTGCCAAGGAGAGCAGACTCTGGCCCAGAGTCTGGGGCCCCTGAATATTTCAAAATCAATACTTCTTTCCAAACAGGAGAAGCTGAAAAGAGAGAGATTGAAAAGACCTGTTTGGAAGTGGTATTTATGACTTACACTATGTCAAAAGCATTTAAAGGAGATTGTTCTTAAGGTGTCCCAAATTTTAGCAAGAGGTCAAAGGATTCACAGTAATTTCTAATTTTGAACATTGGAGATTAAAATTCAGATGGATGTTTAATGCTTATTGTACAAATAGTATTCTTCCTATCTGTACACAATGAAATTCAACATGTCATGAAGAGACCATCCATTCATAAACAAAGCAAAACTGTCTTCCCTGTTGATCCTTTATATCAGCTTAGTGCTTAGGTTGATGGTGCTAATTCCTGTCCAAACTGAGAAAAAAGGTAAAAGCAATCTCTGTGCTAAAGAACTCACGGTCTGAACATGCAAGAGAAGTCAGGAGATGAACACAGACAAGAGGCAATGTGGATCAGCACAACCTAAGCCAGCAGTTAGGATTTCAAGCGGGTGTTGGAGAAAATGAATATTTCAAGGTAAGGTTTGAAATAGAGCAATGAGTTTATTTGTATAGATGTTTTTCTACTTTTTTAAAGTAGTGAGAAACAGTGTCAGAGAAAACAGTTTGTCTGAATCCAGACTGCATTTTTAGGAAGAGGTAATTGGCCCCAGAAGTCTCAGATTCAGTTGTTGGACAGAAAAAAGATCAGTGGAGGTTATTGAGATGATTGTTTTTTCTGATCTCCAAAATAACCTCCATGACAACAGAGGGGGTATCAGAGCTATATGGTGCAGCTGGAGGAAGACTTTGGCTCTGGTTTGCAAACTCTAGACAAATCCCAGCTTTGACAACTTTGCTGTATAGCTTCTGAGCTTCTGAGCTTTAAACAGCAGTAACCTGAGATTTTTCTGGGGTATGGAGCAGAGGGAGTCTGGTGTTCACAAAATAAAGCCAATGAACATTGTGATTTCTGGGAAAAACAATATTTGCAGCATAGGCTCCAGACAGAAGAAGCTGGTCTATTAGTAACATGTGACTGGAGGCAGTCTCAGCAGCACAGCTCTTGCTGTCAAGAGAATAAAAGAGTGCCTCGAGAGAACTTCTCCCTTCCAATCCTCTCCTTAAAGGGGGAAAAGTGCAAATATTTTTCTTTCTGCTGTCATTTTGAGGATGAAGGCAACATTTGGACTTCCTTAATGCAGTGTTTAGCTTTCAGATGACAGAAATACAACAGTTCACAAGAACTCAGGCCTCACACATGCTAGTTAACACATTCATGGCTGAGTTAACTGCTAGGAGACTCTAAGTTGCTAAAATAAGAATTTGGTAATTTACAACCACTACCATACCCCACTCCCCTACTGAACAGATAAATATATGTAACTCTTCTCTTTCTTTTTAAAGAACCTTCTCAGATTATTTCTTTTTCTCTTTCAGTAAAAGCCTGATTTGGAAAGTTATTGTCTGGAAGCTGTGTTTGCATAAAGCAAGTAGTGTCAACCTGCATTGTCCAGTGTGGAGGAAAAAAGAAACCTTCACAAAAAAGGAAGGCAGTTTGCTTGTGTGAGTCGTCAGGAGCTGGGTGCTGAAGGAAGGAGACATTCTTGAGGAAAAATGTTGCTGGCATGGGTCGACTGCAGGGGAGAAGCAGTACTGTACTGTGGATATGGTTCCATTAGGAAATTGGGTATGTGCCCTATTTTTTGTGTTCTCAGGAGGCTGTGCTCCCTGGTAGATTGGTAGTGGCAGTTGTTTGTTGCAATGTTTCAGGTTGCTTTAGCCACTTCAAGCCCTATACCTGGTGTTTGGGTTTAAAGAAGTTTGAATTTGCTTAAAAGTCTGCAACTTTTCCATACAAACAATGGCTAGGTTCTGGGCCAGGTACATCCTTAATCCAAAGGTGCCTTCTGTGAACTCCTCTGAAATTTCTGGTTCATGGCTGTTTTCTCAGGAACTGTTTTGTATCCTGTTGGTCTCCAGTTACAGGAACTTTAGTACTATGTGGTTTTTCCAGGAAAAAAGCCTATGGTGAAGGAACACTCAGAAGAGCACCCAGCTTCTCTTCAGGGTCCTTTGAGGAACTCCACTGCAAGAAAACAAAACTGTCATACCTGAATGGAGTGATATTTTTGTAATGGATCTTAATGCCAAATCAGACAGGCCCAGTGGCCATCTGGTTTTCCAGCCTGTTTCAGCTGTGAAGGGATGTTTGTCATGAGCACCCCATTTCATCACCTAGGAGGGTCACCACATGGTATATATAACCTTTCATTGACTGCTATGCCCCTGTCACTCTAGAATATGCATATATATATATATGAATTTTGAGTAGGAATAGCTCATTTAGACTACTCCCTTGCCCTCTCCAAGGTCTGCTGCAGTGCAAACGCCTCCCTGCTCAGACTCAATCCTGAGAGGGTCCCCACCTCCAGCAGAAATGTCCCGGGACCCGTGCTGTGACCTCCTACTAAATGTGTAGCACTGGTTTGTCCTTCAAGTGTGAAGCCAGTAAGGACTCTCTACCACGGTTTTTGAACGTCTTTCCAAGTATGGCAGGGTTCAGTGGCAGGCACATAATAGGGCTTTTGGCATGTATTATACTGTGCTCAACAACTCCACTCTCTGATCCAAACATGCCCACCAAAAATAACTTCAGTGAACAGCTTTTATTTTAATTATTCCAGTGTGGAACTCATGAAGTTTTGCCAAAAATCTGGCTTGTAAAGCTTTTTGTACCTAAGCACAGAAACCCCTAGTGTGTAGTTGATCCCCCACTGGGATTTTCCTGATCCAGTCACAGGTCTATTCTACAACCTCATCTTTCTTTACCTATCACTTGCTCTCTCTGCTCACCCTACCAGCTCCTTGAATTCTTGCCCTTTCTTGGCTTCTGTGACTGTTCTTTCCCAGCTATCCCCTCTAATTTTGTCTTTTCTTGTTCAGCTTCACATTTAGTGGTGGATGTTTTTTTTTTCTTGTGGTTCCACAGTAGTTCTGATCTCTGCAGGGATTTTAGTGAGATCAGTATGTGGACTCTTCTCTCCTCCCCTTATTCTCTCTGTCCAACCTATTACATGGCATAATAACCAAAAAAGTGCACTTTTGCCAATGATTTGCAAACTTGCCTTTTCCTACATGATCTGTTTCATTTCATCACTGAGGCTCTTTTGTTCCAATCTCCTTCCTTTCTTCCCCATGTAGCATGTGTGTATACATTTTTACATGTAAAAGTCACAAACCAAACATAAGAAAAAGGGAGGTCTCCGTGGTGTGGTGAGACAAGCTACTGAGCTGTGCAGAACACTTCCAGTCCCTGAGGGGGCTGACTATGGTAGTTACTCCCTCGTCTCTATGTTGGATTATTTATTTAACCTTGCCTTCATCAAACCCTAATTTGCTTTGTAGGGAAACACATGCAATAGGATATTATTATTTAAAGAAATATTTGTTGTTATTTTGTAAATAACCTGAGATAGTTAATAAAGCGTCCCTCTAAGGATATTAAATATGAAGGAGAAAAACAAAAAAGTTTTGATATGGTGTTCAGTTTTGTTTGGGTTCATTTCCTAAGCATGCCAAAAGAGAAGGAAAAGGAGGGACTCTCTAGAGCAGGATAACCTATAGCATGATAGTTTTCAGCACAGGTGAGGAAAATACAGATTCAGATGCCTGGAGGGAAGCGAGCCCAGCTCTCCTGCAGCCTGAATGCGTCCTCTGGTTGTAACTCGATTGATGAAACAAGTCTGGCAGCAACAGCACCCACTTCTTTACTGTTTTGGTGGAGGAGGTCTGCATAGCAGTGGAGGAGGATGGTAATCCCTGCATTGAGATAGGTGACCAAATTCCAGAGAGGCTTAAGCTAATTCTAATACCTTCTGCATTTCCTAATGGCTCACTTGAGCAGCTCCTGCTCAGTGTTCTGTTTGGGATGTCTATATTCTCTGCTTCCCAAACCTCTGGATCCCAGCATGCAAGCACACTCCTGGAAGTCAGGAGCTGTGGTTTTCAGTGATGTAGGGCCTAAACATTGCTTGTGTCCAGAACAAAATATTTGTCTGTTTTTATGTAAATGCTTAGCTTTACAGGGTCTGTGCTTGCCTACCTCGATAAGTGCTGCTAAAAATAACAATATGGACATTGTGACATTTATGTGCAGCATTCATATAACATCTGCTACACCATCTATAACACCATGCTGGAATTTATGGAGCAAAACCATGGGGAATGTCTTTGCCCCATCTAGGGACCGACAAGAAGTATACATTTGAAAGAACCCCTTTGCATTCAGGACACTTTCTGCAAACTGCTGCTTGCTAGCACGATACCCTGTGTTTGACTCAACCTGAAGCACAGAATATAATACTGGCATTTTGATTTTGTCTCACATTTGGATTGTGCTCTGGTTCTGCTACCATAAGTCTCTGTGCCTATGTAGTGGGGAATATAAAATTGGGGATTTTCGAAGGTCTGGAGGTCCTTCAGTGTCAAATTACTTTTGGAATTTTACTTCAGCACTTCCATAGGGCCCCCAAGTATTCTTGGCGGTTTACAATAGTCCTTGTCCCAAAGCATTTAAAATACATTTCAGATGTGCTGAGAATAATAAATCTAGAAGAAGGGAGAAAAGAGGAATGAAATAATCCAGGATACAGTTAGCATATCAGTAATTATACGTGTACACCTCAATTTATTTTTAAGGCTTGGATGGAAGAACACTTCACTTTTAATTATTTTTAATTGACTTACATTGTGACAGCACAAGGAATGTTTCTAGAAATCAGATTTGAATTAGAGAGTTTCACATGAACTCTGACTATTTTTGAAAGTAAGAGTTGCAAACACTAAACTTCATTATCCTGTAGAAAGACTAGAAACAAAATGGTTTATTCATCTTCTTCTCAACAGCTATTCTTTTCCAAATATACTGATGCACTTGCCCATATGTGATTGAAAGTATAGATAACTGAGAAACTTTTGCCTTATGGCTGGTGCAAAGAAAACAGAACACAAAGTTCTGCTTTATTATAAGAAGAGGGATGCTGCAACATTTGAGCAAGTATCAGCTAGAAGCTGTTAAAAAACCCTAAAAACCAAAATTTTTTAAAAAAATCTGAAATAGTGGAAAACTTCTACTTTAAAAATTTAAAACTTTTAAAAAACAACAACCTTGGATCATGTAGATTTGGTGCCCACTCACTGGAACGTCACCAAATCTCACTTGTTTTGCTTGGGCCTCACTCAAACATAACTGGCCTCAAGCTAGTAAGCAAGCCAGCAAATGTCCTGGCTTGTAAAGAAATCTGATCCAACCCTGTAAACTGAACCCAGCCTAAGAGCAGTGGTGAGGGGAACATATGGAAAATTAATGACAGATAATAGAATGGTGGGACAGCCTTAAAGAAAAAATTGTTGTTGGGTTTATGCAACAATGCCAGCTAATGGTTCTGCGAGTTAAGGAAGTTATAGAGTATCTGAGCAATGGTTTTGACTTTGCCAGAACTTAAGCTCTAGAAAGGGCTGCTGTGTTTCTCTTGTCCCACTGCACATTCTTAATTGATACCTGTAGCTGCTGGTTCAGCTGCAGCAGCACTTTGGGAAGCACAGAGATCCTGGTCCCCAGCTGTTTAAATAAATGGGAGCCTCAGGAAGAGGAGTGCATTGGAATTTCCTTGGGCTCAAACTGGGCATAACAGCAAAAGCCAGGCTGAGAGCTAGAAGCCTGCCCAAACACTGGGAGGAGGAGGAGGAGAGGGTGGTGTGTGTGTTTTCTTTTTTCCTCGGCAGACCTCCAGGCATTTTGCAGAGATAAGGTGCTTTGTGATATGATGTCACAGATGGGGAAATAGTCCCAGGGAGCTCATAGTTTCACAACCCCTCTCTGGTGAAGAAACTGGAAATGGAAACGGAATGAATGGAAAGAATAATTTTGGTGAAATTGTATGTATTTCTGGAATACACAAATCACATATTTATTTGGCTGATGGCCTGGGATGCTCATTTGGAGTAGACTTTGAAATATGACACCATACAGTAGCTGTTTTGTACCAAGAGAAAAGTGATCTCTTTCTCCTCATTCCTCCATTTTTGTTTTATTGAAGACCAGCTAAAATCCTAGCATTCTTCCTGCCTGGAACCTAAAATGTCTCTCACTCCTCCCATGGTTGCATCCATCCTTCTGCACAGGCAAATGTTGTGGTTGATTTGCCCCTTAGACACCCTTTAGGGCCAAAAGTTGTGCAACTCACCTGTTCATTTGGGTATTTTAAAAACTCTTGTGCCATTCAATATACTCATTTTTTCTTCCTGAACCTGTTGCCTCTGGGCCAACACAGTGGCTCAGGATCCTTCCCAGAAAAGCATTGGGGAGGCTGTGGAGAGGACCATGCTCACCTCAGATACCTGAAAAGCAGGTATCTGAGTAAAAGACTGAGCATCTCTGATGTCAGCTCTAAGCTTCTCTCCCTGCTTAGCTGAGAGGACAAATGGATTTTGGCAATAAATGCTGTTCAGATGACCTACTGCATCTTTACTGGAGTTTAAAGGCATATACTGAGATCAGTGTGTCAACAAACTGGTGAATTCAGTAGCTTACATTAAACAGATGATCATATTAGACCATCATAAGGATTCATACTAAGCATAAAATGGATGTCTATAAAACTAAAAAAAAAAGAAAGCTGACTTGTATAGGACAAAATGAATATGTAACACACAAATACATAAATATACCTTACATATAGACATACACAGTGGTAGTTGTAATACCTGTAGTGCAACAGAAAGCCTTAATTATGTGTGTGGGGTGATTTAGCAGGCAAACCTTTTTTTCCCTGAGAAGTAGCTTTTAAGCCACTTCACATGGCTGAAAGACTGGGAATCGGTATCAGTGGGAAAGGGAAGAAATGAGAAATGTTTAGAAATACCAATGTTTCTAAACATAAATATTTCTGTTTCTGGCTTGTTAAACCTGTTTTAATCCTTTTGGGTTCCTGGGGAGGAGTAAAACAGCCTAAAGGTAAAACTTATGATGTAAATGAGTATTTGCTATGACCTTGCCAAACCTATGAACTGACCAAGACAGGTGATGGCTCCAGAGTGCACAGTGCATGTTTTACTTTTCTAACGTCTAGAAGATTCAATACATCTGAAATATAGCAAGAAAATCTCCTGCAGGGCAGTGGAGATGTCCTACTGACAAGAGGGAGCTGTATTCTTTTATCATCACCTAATAAACAGTGGGGCTCTGACTGAGGATGTCAGGTAATGCTTGCCGCATACAGAACTCAAAGTGGGTATTACTTTCATTGTATACCCCTTTGAGATCTGAGGCAGTATTGTTTAACAAAGCATATTGTTTCTCCCTCTTGCTTTTACTGAGCTTTGATGCTGATTTTAGAACTTGACAGCTGTGTTTAGACTTCTCTTACAGCTCTCCTACAGAGCGGGGTAAATAGAGATGTTTGGGGCAGCAGGCAACATGAACTGCGTGGAGGGAACAGAGTCAAGATTTGCCCTGGGAAACTGTGGAATTGATGAACAATGATGAACTTGAGCCACCCTCCTTTTGGGAGACCCCTTAGAGATGAATGGGGTGCTGGTCCCTTGTGCCCCACCCAGAGCTGTGTGCCTCAGGATCACTCATGGCCACTTATCACCATTGTTGAAAGGTGTGAGCTCTAGCTAGGCACCATGCTTCAAAAGGGTTCTTGCCTTTGCTTGGGATTGGCATCCACAAGATCTTAATAGACTCCCAGGACTGCTTGATTTTCCCTGTAGTGCTCTTAATTTTTGCAGTGTTCAGGTATGATAAAATAATTAGGGTGAAAGAATAATTATTAGGAATGGTCTCTGAAAAAAAAAAAAAGTCAGAATTTGTTACAGCTATTGTAATAAATGAAGAGAAAACAAACTTTTTGTCATTACTCTCAAATCCCTAGCATCAATTCTTGTAGAATTGTGTGAGTTCGTCTATGGCATAAAAAACAAAGTGTATAGTTTGTTTTTTTCAGTAGCTGAATTTATAGGCCCATCTTTGAATAATTATGGATATCTGGTTCAATATCTGAAAATTGTGATATTCTGCCATCTCTGTAGATACCAGAGGAGAATGTCTTGAATGAGTTAGTGGGACTGCACACAGGGACTGGGCTGAAATAGAAAAAAAAAGGACATTCAAAACGAATAAAATAGAAGTCAACACAATCCTATTCAAGTTCTGAATATCTTGTCTCTTCTCTGTCATCACCTCTCCTCTCAAATATAGAAGAAGACCCAAGAATCTTAATTCTTCTCAACTTCTGTAAGGTAGCATGCAAACAAGGGCTCTTAATGAATTGTGTGTCACAATATTGTTTGGTTTTCTTTTGAGAGAATGATATTTCAATGATGTTTGCTTAAGTCATAGCACTGAGAAGAGGATTCCTGAGTTTCAGTAAGATTGTATTGCAAGGAAGGTGCAAAACCCAGGTACCCTCAGATATTTTTTTCTATGATGTTTAGATACATTCTTGTTTCCAAGATGGAGTGAATCTTAGGAGCACAGAGCCCTGGGCAGTTTCTACAGTTTCTCTGTAGAAACACCACCTCCCCAGACCATGAGCTTGTCTATTCTGTAAAAACACTTCTCTCACTCTGATATGGGATGTCCTCGACTTTGTTGTCTCACCTTCTTTCCAGAATTTGTTTGCCTTTGGCACCTTATGGATGTGGCATAATGAGCAATCCTTGCCATCCATTGCACACACTTGAACACACTTTGAATTAATTTTTAACTGGGTATCAGAAACAAGGATAATTTAATGCCTACAACTTTTAACCATTTCACAACTGATCAGTTTAGCAGGAGCATAAAATCAGTATACTTCTAAGCCAATATAATATCATTTATTAGGGGTCAGTATCATTTATATCCCATATAAATGAAAATTAGAAGTTCAGAGGCTTTATTTGGGCACTGAGTACAACCTGCATTTATTTTCAAAGAACAAAATGTACTACAGGATTTTCACTTCTCACATAAGATGCTAAACCATATCCCTATAATTTAGCCCCCAGGTTTCAGTCATTTTAGAGAGGAAAAATCTAAAAATTCTTAGAGTAATTTTTGTCAATTTAGAACCGGACCTGAATTTCATCGCTTGCCCAATTCTTCATTTTCAAACCGCTATGTTTGGTAGAAATGTCTGGAATGCGAAGTATTGTATTTAAAAATAAAGCAAAACAATTCTTAACAGACACTCTATCATTTAGTTAAACAAAATCCCATACCCACACCATTCTGGAAGCAGGGAGTAGTGAGGAAGGGAGAAGTAGTGGAAAAAAAAAAAAAGAATTAGGAATAAAACTGTATATACAGTGGCCACAATTAATCACTCTGAGGTTTGGAACAAAGATGAAAATATAAATTAAACAAAACTGCCTTTATTCCATAAAATACTTAAAATGCCAGGGCAAGAATTCAGAGGGTGCAGTATTTAGTTCCCAAGAAAACTGTATGAAAGGCCAGGAAGCCACTTCTGCTTGGTTAGCCTCATACCAAGGATCAAAGCAAAAAGGTATCTCATTTCCATATATAACTGAAGTATTGAAGTATTTTATAAAGAAATTCAGAAAATGTGCCTTAGAGTAGTTCTTACCAGGCTGCCTTGTATCACAAGAATAAATAAAAACTAGAATGTCTCTTTGCTGGAAGATATACCAGTACTGTATTGTTCAAAACTTCTTCATCTGTCTCTAGTATATCTTGGTTTTTGAAGACCAAGAAAGAGTCAGACAGGATTTTATTGCCTCGGGATAATTTTTTTTCCTCTGCTTTCATAAACCTTCCATATGCTTCTACAGCCATGTCTTGTTTTCAATTTTAGTGAAGGTTTTTATTTGGAGTCTCATAAAATTCTAATTTATTGCAGCTTCTTTTTATAAAAGGCAGAGGGGAGGAGGGGAGTATTGAGATAGCATGTGCAAGGCAGTCCCAAGGAATGCATTTGAGAATTTATAATGTTGGGCAGTTTATCAACCCCTGCTTCAGTTATTGGCAACTACCTTTCCTAACTCTCTAACCTATGAGCCTGTGTTCTCATGGTGTGTGTGGAAGACATGTCATATCAGTCTATTTAAGTAAGAAAGTCTTCTTTCTTATGCAAACTGTCTGCATTTGCAGAGAGTGAAGGGCAATCAGGTGAAAGAGCCTCCTCTGTATATGTTGTGCTCCTGCAGCTGTCAGTTCTCACTGTCCTGTTGGGGACTCATTTCCATCAGTGTGCACTATTTGTTGAATACTCATAAGAAATAAGACAGGAGTGATATGTCCCTCTGGAAGTCACAGATGACGGCTGACCCTTTCCTAGGTTAGGAGCAGAGTGGTTGCCTTTGAGGGAGCAGGAATACATCCAGGCTTACCTACTTGTGCCCTGTTTAGAATTGACTCAGGACCAAACTGAACAAAAAGGAACAAAGTGTATTTCCCTTCAGTAGAGCTGTTTTTCTTTGCCCCTCTCTGGTGTTGACCAATCTAAATGAGAACCTCATACTTCAAATAGTGAAGAATTGTGGTGCTAATGTGTTACCATGGTTCAGAGTTACTGTGAAATTTCAAGTAGTCCTTGCCTTCAGCGGAATGAACACAACATTTTTTAAGCAAGGAACTACATCACTTTCACATAACTAAGTGGTGTGCTGAAAGCATCTGTGAAAACAACTGCCCAGAGTTAAGGGTATAGTGCAAGAGCACAACGTGCATAAAAGGTGTCATCAGGCAAACCAGTAGTTTAAGAATTTTGTGCAAATGACACATATACTTTTGCATACGTTGTATGTTTGATATACATGTAAACATATATACGTACACACATGCAGGTATTTTCTGAACATACTCTTCTCTGTGAATGTGAACCCCTTCCCACTCTGTACATGTTGTGGTTTATCAGTAATACAACACTTGTGATGTTTAAATGTAATGTTTGGGGAGAAGACCCTCCTGGAAAAAGTTCATAGGGGTGGGTCAACCACCCTAACCTAAGTACTGAAAGAGAAATTCAAGTCCCGTAGCACATTTGAATCTATTCTTGCAGGGGCTGTAAGGAAATATGAGAGCTGCTCTGCTGGAGAGAAACTGCTGGGCACTGGACCCTTTTTTTCCTCCTCTAAATAAAACATAGAATAGGCTTTTAACTGCCTTTTCTCCATAACAGCTACTTAACCCTGTTCACTAACATTAAGGAAAAAAAAGAGGAAAATTCCAAGAAAAATTCCTATTCAGACTAAAAATATAAATTAAACCAAAGTGCGCAATGCACACCCTTTTCTTTCCTTCCTGTTTTGTTTGGTGTTTTCTAACTCTGCTTTTTGGACAGCTGAATGGGGGCTGGGAAAGTGTTTACAATATTTTCACATGATTGAGATGGCAGAGTTCTTGCACTCTGTGAAAGGCCTTCTGTTTTCAGATGGCATTGAAAGTTTACCGTCTCTGCAGACAAAAGGAAGAGAGCCCGTTGCCAGCGGATGAGTAATGGGCATGGCCTGCGCACAATACCTCCTATCCAGTCCTAAATCTACATGGTGTTCTTAGGCTTCCCAGCTTCTCCAAAGCAACCTTTGTCTCTGCTCTGGGAGACCAAAACTGCTCGTTGGGCAAGTGGGGATGCAGCCAAGAGGGGAAGGCTCAGTGACAACAGTTGCTCAGTGCTCACTGCCCAGTATCTGCCTCCTTACCATGCCACTATAATAGTTGGGAACCCATCAACAATTGAGCATCTTCTATACAAATATGTTGCAGACCATCTGTATAGTTTTCAGTTCCAGAAGATTCCAGTAACTCACTAAGTTTTAATACTTTTTTTTTCTTCTTGTTAATCTGATGGGCTGCCCTGAGATAAGTGATTAAAGCAAAAGCCTGACATAATTTCTTCGGAGCTAAAACTGCACAGAAGTTGCCAATTCCTGTATTTGTTTTCTTACAAGAAACTTGAAGCAGGCATTTTCCACTGTTAACAATTTTTAGGTTCTATCAAGTAATCTTTTTTTTATTTTTGGTCAGAAAAATATTTTGGTGAAAACAATTGCTAACATAATCTTAGAAAATATTTGAACAGGCAATTCTGAAGTTTTTCCAGAGACTTGTTGGTGTTATAGAGACCAGTAGGTAATGTTTTTCTTGTTTCTCTTACAAAGCTTCCTAGAGTTTGTCTATTTGGAATTTATCTAAATGTGTATATGTGTATGTAGGCTACCTATGGGTGGGGCATGTATGTGTGTGTAAGCATGTCTCTGTCTGTGTAGCTGTCTAAAAGAACTTGCATTTCACTGTGCTACAAAGGGCATGAAGAAGAGCTTTCTAAGAATTAACTAAGCATTCATTAACTTCGCTGAATTTTGACTGTGTTCTTGGCTAAGTAATGTCAGTACTAAGTTCTTATTCTTTCATGCTAATTTGGTGTTGCATAGGGACTCGTGTATTGCCAGGAAAATAGAAGCAAAGACATAAGAGATACAGGATTTCTTAAGGGTTGCTTGTAGCTGATATCAGCAATTTACTGACTAACCTGTAGTAACCTGTAGTGCTGACAGTCCTGGGTACACAAACAATGCATTAAGGTTATTAGCAAAACAATTTTCTAAATTACCTGAATGGAGCTTTCAAGGTAACTAATTCTATTCTTTGGACTTTTTTCCTTCCTGCCCCCACCCCCCGCTCCCCATTTTGGTTTTTTTTTGAGGAATTAACAATCTAAAGCAGCATTAAAATAATCTGGTTTAATTTCCTCTGCTGAAAGAGCAAGTCAGCTGAAATTTGGACATTTTGCTGAAAGCAGGGGAAAAAAACAGGTAGTTTTTGTTTTAAAGAGAACGACCATATGCATTCTGCTCTGGTGCCTTTAAGGGGAACTTCCCTGTTTAAATGCCCTTGAGCAGAGAAATACCAACACCTCTTAATTGTTTAATATATTACAGCCTAAAACATTTACAGAAGTGCTTTCCAAGTACTTCACTGTTCCAGGTGCTTGGTCCTGCACCTCCTAAAATAATAGGCTATTTCCCCTCAGTTTTCCTGTGCTTGGTGCCACAATGAAACATATGCTCTGTATCAAGGGAAGGGGAAGTGAGGGAAGTAAGTGGGATGCCTGACATTGGTGCTGGTGCTTGCGGCATACACAGACCTCTCTGTCCTGCGTCACAGAGCTGCTAAAGAAGGAGAAAATAACATGGCTTGTACTTGGGCTGTAAGGTCCAAGGAGAAAAATATCATATTGTTAAGCATGTGAATGTCACTCTGCACAAAGACCCCTTATCACTGTGTCCTCTGAGAAAGATCACAAAAAAAGTATAATAATTCTACTAATCAGGAGGGCTGGACATACACCGGTGCACAGTACAGCTGTCTTGCAGCTGCCTTAGGGCCATGCTCCAAAATGTATTTATTCTTTCATAGAGGTGTCATGAAGCCAAAGTCTGATGTCTGTCACATGTAACCATGTTCCAGACTGAGGCAAAAAGATTATTGAGAAAAAAAATTATGCCTTATTTTGATCCAGTAGGGATAAAGTAAGATACAGTTTTCTCGGCCTGTGCTTAAGTAATTTATTTTTTGACTTGCTTAGCCAAAATGGACTGAGTCTTTTCCCCACTCAAGAAATAAATCTCCTAACACAGAGCACTTAGGGCTCCCTGGGTTCTGTGAGACTCTGCCCTGACATATCAGGATTCGAGCTGCACTGTCGCTCTTAGCAGCACACTGTGCCTCTGCTCACAGGGTGTGCAGTGCAGCCACGCCACGAGCACAGATAACCCCGACTGTAACACTGTCACTCAGGGGCACTGGGTGAAACTGGGCAGGCAAGGGGACTCAGTTTGGAAATGCATCCTCAGAAAGTTCCTTCTCCTTCTTAAAAATCCTCCCCACTGTGCAAATGCGGGCTAATGAAAATGGTTTAAAGAGCTGGGGTCTCAAATCCTTCCAATAGTTCTGTGCAAGGGAGCAGCAGCTGGATGGTTTCCAGTAGGGAGCTGGAGGGAGAGAGGCTCTGTCTGGCCCGAGGGAGGAGATAATGTGAAGTTAAACAATTCTGTGAGAGTGGAGGACTGAATCTTTCCGTGGCTGCAGTTTCCATCAAGCACTTCCCAGCACAGTTGCCTGCCATCCCTTTGAACCCACGTCTCCCATGTGACAGAGCAGTGATCTGGCTGCTGAGCCACTAGACTAATATTGTTCTTTTAATCTCACAAAAATGTGTTATAAAAGAGTTGGATTCACATGAGAAATTAAGTGTAAGATCTGTCCTCATAAAGACATTATACCATGAATGCTCTCTTTCTGCTGGCTGCAAGAATAGGTGGCTCAAGGGTGAAAGGGTAGCATTTACATTTAAATACACCTATTGGAATTGCACAAACAGAAGGCTAAAGCTACTGCTCCGTCTCTTAATGCTTTCAGAGTTTGCAGCTTTTTTTACATAGTAGCTTTTTTTTTTTTACGTAATCAAAAAAGGTAATCGAGATGCTTAAGATCCCATAAAATAAAGGAGGTCTTTGTGCCAGCAAGATAAATGGATGAGCCTTTTCAAAGTAATTATTTTACTTTTTTCATCTGTATGTGCCACTCAGGAGGCAAAATCCAGATTTCAACCAGAGCTTTCTCTGCTGTTACACTAACTGGCAGTGCTGTCTGGGTGGATGCTGTTTACATTTGCCAGAGAAAATGAAATGCACGTTTATTTATTTATTTTTTTTTATCTGCCAAACCCAGATTTACCCTGTGATGAAACAGAAAGCTCCTTAATATCTGGAGAAAACAGAAACTGAAACAGGGTGGAAAGGGCATTTAGTGCAAGGGTAGCCTGGCAGCCACGGTACAAGCTCAGTGAAACCCTTGGAGTGCACCTGCTTGACCCAGGCCAGGGCATATTCCCTTTCCTCTCCAACATCTTTCTCCCCTCTGTACAGTGGCATAGGCTTATGGGCTGGAGCTGCAAAAAGTCTGGGCCTACCTTTGATCTTTAGAATCTCTGATTGAAAAAAAAAAAAAAAAAGAAAAGAAAAAAAAAAAAAAACTCCCAAGTGTATTTTCCTTGATTTTTTCTTCAAATTTTTGATGGCACTTTTATCATGATTTTCCACTACACACACAAGGGCCCAAACCAAAATGCATGAATAAACGCCTTAAAATTACAATGTAGCTGGAAATCAGAAATCAGGAGCTCCATGCTGAACAATTTTTGCACATACTCCCTGATATGTATAGCAAATAACACAAATCATTAAATATGTTCCAGATACCTCGAAACATTTAAGAACCTGAAGTCTAGATCTGGATGTGCCAGTTTCTTAATATGTAGTTATATAATTTTTCCATTGAATATGTACGTAAAACTGCTATCTTAATATATAACTTGAACAGTGAGGAATACTAAGAAATTTAAAAGAAAAAAATTAATCAAATTATATGAACTTTGGAATCTCTGCAGGGTGAAATGCAAAATACATGCAAAGAATGGAAGAGTGAAGGAATCCATAACTCCATGGTAAGTATCCCTTTATGGGTCCTTGTTTTTAGAGTATACCTGACATATTTTGTTTGGGTTTTTTACAGTTTTGGCCTATACAACACTGAGTGTCTGTATAAAACAAAACAGCGTGTCCCTTAGTCATCCTAGTCTAGCAAGTCCCAGTCCTCCTAGTAAGTCTTCCTAATTTTTATGGTCTGAGAAATGCTGAATAGCTTTTTCCTGTAAACTTTCTTGATTTTTAATAATTTTATGTCAATTACTCATCAGTCATCTTTTTTTTCCAAGTCAAGGAATCCTCTGCCACCTAAACTCTCCATGTAGAGAAGCTTTTCTACACGCCAGATAATCCTTGTTGCACCCTGCTTTAGCTCTCCTCCTTCTGCTATGCCCTTTTGGAGGTGAGGGGTCAGAGGTGTGCTCAGTATTCACTCTGAACATCCTTGACATTGTTATTCTTCCCCTCAAAAGGCCTCCTGAAATGCTGTGTGCTGTCCGACTGCTAGCGAGCATTGGGATGTGGTTCTCATGGAGTTTAAAAGTCCATTTTAAGGAGGATTTATCCTCATGGCCCACGGATTCATAGGGCCACATTACCAGAATTCAGAGGATTTTATGTCCTCTGCAGGGCAGTTTAGACAACCTAAATTTCATACCTGTGTTTTGAACCTCCAGTGCAATGAAGGTGCCTCAGTGCTCCTGAAGGAGAAATCCCTTCCAGCAGCCAACAGTCAATATTTTGCACCTCAGCCCATTGAAAATTTAGGCAAAAATTGTCTTCTGAGTAATAAAATAGAAAGTAAAGCCTGTATTCAAAAAGTAGAGGGGATGGTGGATATTCTGAGGTTCTGGTTCCTGGCCTCAGTTTCCTGTTTTCAGTAGTAGTGTAACATAAAATACAAACTTTTTTTCCAAGAAAAAGAACCAGATAAATCTACTACCACTATTGGTGAGCTAAGTAATTTCTCTTGTTTCTAGAGAAACCTTGTCAGGTATCTCTCCCAGGTCAAAGAAGGAAGCTTGTAGTTGCTTTTGAGTTTTGATATCATTAGACTGTGGTCAGAAAATGGTGCAAGTTGCTGTTTGAAGTTAGAATCAGACACCTCCATTCAAATTCAGGCAATATTATTGGATATGGGCTGAGAAGTTAATGCTAAAAGTTTAGTATCATGAAATTATATCAAGCATAGCTCAGTTACAATCAAATATTTATTTCCTAGTTTGAGGCTCTCATTTTACACTCTGAATGAGTAAAATACAGCCTGACCAAACACAGGTTGTGAGACAAGTGCAAGCTCTCCTTAGAGGTTAACAACCTGATTTCTCTCACACCAGTTTTACGGTCATTTAGCTCCATTGACTTTGGGGGAATGAGTCCTGATTTACAACATTGCGTGAGTGCAGGTTTAAAGCTGTGCTACACAATAGCAGTGCTGGTGTCAGGTCTTTGGGAACAAAGTGTCTTTGCATTGTGCTTGCCACAGTAGTATCAGTTCTGAGGCCATAAAGAAAATCTTTATTAAATCTAGATCCATAGAGAACATATTTTGCAAAAAATTATTTTGGTTTCTCATTTATGGCATTATTTTATCATTTAATATCAGTTATAAGTTATCAGTTTTGTTGTATTTTTTTTTTCTCCAATGATTTATCACTTACCGAGGTAATCCTGGGGTTTCAGACCAGAAATATAGGTCAGAGGTTTACAAACTCCGTATTTGTGCATAATTTTGGTTGGAATACATACCATCAAACTGAAATTAAATCTAAAAATACTGTTAAATTTTAAAACAGCAGCCGAGCAACTAAAAAGATAGAATTAGTAATTTTAGGCATGACTTGGAAATTAGTTTACCTCCTGTCATCTCTCCAAAGCGTGATTGTAAGTTTGCACACAATGGACTACTATTTCTTCAATTTAATGTGCACCACCATAGGAGGTCTCCTGTGCTGCTTCTTACCTCATATTGACTTCCTAGTGTAGAGTAGGCAGGAAAAAACATCTGAGTGAATGCATCTGATCAAGCAGTGAGAATCTGTGCTCTTAGCTCGACTCATGTTGAGACAAAATACTGTGGGAAAGCTGAGCAAGCTGAACACAATAAGCTTGCAGTCTGCTTCTCTGCTAGGCAGATACAACCTTGCCTGCTGGAGTTCTCCTTTAGGATCTTTAGCTCATGTAGGCTGAGGATATGGGAGAACACATGTGCTTTTGGTGTCTCTCTGGTGTACTGCTTAAATTGCCAGAGTTCACTTTTCACAGCCCTTAGTCTGTCACTGGGAAGCTGTAGAATGATCTTCCTTGTGAGCCAGCCCTTGTCTTCTTATCCAGTGCAATGGCCATATTCTGTGGAGAAGAGATCAGCTCTCTTCTCTTTCCCCTTAACACAATCTGAAGTGTGGTAGGAACATCAGGAGGGGCAGGGCAGCATTAAAAAGGATTTGTTTCCTGAGAGATGGCATTGTTTCTCAGTTCCCAGCAGCAGAAACTTTAAACTAATGACCTTTCCAGAACATGTAAACCAGCTGAACCCAAGACTCATGTTCGTTTTGATGATTTGGTATTTTGTTAGGATCATTTCTAGCAGGGACAATGTTTTGCAACATCATATTAATGATAATAATAAATAAAACCATACTCCCTTTTCTCCCCCAAAAACAACCTTCACTGGGGTTATTTACCCAGTGGGTCTTGGGGGGCTTCCAAGCTTTTGTAGTTGTCAGGGTCAGCGCAAGACAGACTCTACTGAAAAAACAGGTACCTGCAGTGCTATTTCTGTGTTTCTCTTCCACCTCCTCACCCAAATCCTGACTTTAGGGAGGGAGCAGATATTTTTTCTTATGTGCCTGGTTTGCTGGGAGAGCCACATAGCTGTGGTCTGTTTGCTCAACATTAGCTGTGCTGCCCAAGTGTGAAAGCAAGCATGGAGTGTAGATTCTCCCGACTTCTGTGGGATCTGGAGCAGATCCATGAGGAATGCTACTGTTTTCAGCACTTCCCTTGCTCTGCCTAAGACCAGGCACACTGAGATATGAATGTTGTTACAGCTGCCACATACTATATATAAGCCTCATGTTGATGATTATTGCTTTAAACTAGAAGGTCTTTGTTTAAAAATTTTTTCTTCCATCTAGAATCTACCAGGCTGTGTTATACTTAAAATAATGCTTTCTATTTTTATTGTTGTCAACAGTGTACCTAGAATTTACATAATAGCACAGTTTGTATTTATAAAAAATAGTCTATTTATTTATTTATTTATTTATTTATTTATGAGACAGCTTTATAGTAGTATAGTGGAGAACTAGCCCCGACTTAATTGAAACAAATTGGCCTCTTCATTTTTCAATTATTCTCATCATTTTCTGTTTTGGTTTCTTTATTACTTTTAGTGGATCTGTTTCGATCCACTCCCTCAATTATAGTGCTTTTCTTTAAAATATAATGAACTCTGTTGCATTTCAGAGAGCTGCATGGTCAACTCATGTCACCCTGCTGAATGCCATGTCACACTGCCAATGCTTGGAAGCACTGACTGCTGGCTTCTGCAAGACTGGAAGGAAATGAAGACCTGGACACATTGACTGCATCTAAACTATTAAACAAAATTTGTCAGAGAAATTTTCTGGAGGCCAACTGGCATGAAAGAGCTTGAATCCAGGCAGCTAAACTCTCTTGCCCTCCAAATCATGGTGGCCACATCCAAAATATCTGTTGAAGATGGTGCCTGACCTGGGTCAATACCCAAGCTGTGCTTTGGCATTGTCTGGAAGAGCATTAGCAGGCTTGCACCAAAACCATGCCAGGGACCAGTTTGGTAGTATGGATGGTTTCGGGCCCATGCCCTGCTGGTCTTGTTTAGTTTATTTAGTGTCAGAGGGAAACCTCAGAAATTCTGCCAGGAGTCAACAGGAAACCCCTTCTGGCCTCAGTGACCAGAAGCTGCTGAGAAATATAATCATTAGGTTCACCTCCTTCACATTTGGATTCTTTTTCTCTTTTTTTTTTTACCAAATGCGAACTGAAATTTTTTGAAATCTCATAGAGTAATAAAATTGGGTTGTTGCCTGCACAAAACTTACTGGTTTTGAGCTACCAAGAGATTTTTCACACAAGCTGAGCTTCTGGAAAAGCCAGCTTCAGCTCTCCTCCCTGATGAAGGATCTCCTAGGGCTTTGAGCAAGCTGCTAAGAGCTTGCGTGACCAGCGCCCTGTTTGGATATAAGGGTAAAAAGCAATGAGGTGCTGAGATACAAACACACCAGGTGCTTGAGGTCACATATGCATGCCAAACTGATGTGAACATAAAACTCCCCTTGATTTCTGTGGTAACTTTTTTCACATGTCTGGGAAGGCAATTAATTTTAAACCCTGCAAAAAGAACATGAGTATATTGTTATATCAGGATCTTTGCAAAGTCAGAGCTCTGGGGCTGGGTTTGGATATGCCTGATATGTCCTTCATACAGTGTGAGGTAGTGGAGAGCTCATGCTCTGTGTTTCTAGAGCTAACTCTGTGCAATTGTACCCCGATTATCCCATGAAACACTGTACTTCACAGTGCTGTGTTATACTTCTGCCTGCAGCAATATAAATCAGAATCAGGCAATTCACGCCTGAATCTTTTTCTCTGGTCTGAAGATAAATGGCAGTGAAGGCTGAGTAGTTTTAAAAAGCTCATCGTACAAAATTATTGTATTAGACCATGCTGTGTTACAGAGATTACAGAAAATTACCTACGTGTATTGAATTAAACCATGATTTTCCAATGATCTCAGCAGCAGCAGCAGGAGAACTGGGACAATTTAATCATTGTGTTATCAGTTTGGTAGGTAACTAATATCCTAAATTGCTGCTCAGAATGAAAAAAGTGGTATTGTTTTATCCAGAAACTAGCCCTTATTTAACTTCCAGCACTAGCCCTTACTTTTCTTAGACCTCAGGCATATGTTTGAATTTCTGAAGCTGACAGGTACTGATTTTAACAACATTTAAAGCAATGCATATTTTGCCTCAGGTTTGCTACAGGATGAGCATGCTCTTAATTAATGTGGTCATTTGATGTACAGCACCTTGCTGAACTTGATTGTGTGCTTTTACCCAGTGCTCCTTTTTGGGTAAAAAGTCTATTTCATAATTGACCTATTCATGGATCAGTCTCATAAAGGAGGTTGTAGAGCCCTACATGTGTCAGTCATGGCCCAGGCTGTGCAAATATTATTAAATGAAAATGTTATGAAGCAAAGAATCAAGTTGATGCCCAGAATGATATGCTCAGAAATTGGTATTTTTTCTCAGAGTTGGATTTTGAAAAGCAGGAAGTATGGTAAAGCAGAGGAGGAACATTCAACCTTATCTAATTTTACCTCCCTTTTCCTTCCCTTTTCTGTCTTGCCCCTCAATCTTCAAGCACTCTCCCATGGATGCTTGCATATGCCAGTGGCTCTACTCAGACCTACTGAGACCAGTGCATCAGTTAAGGTTTGTAAAGCCATAATGTGTTTATTTTTGCAGTCTGATCTTGTGAGAAACTGAGGAGGTCTTGCATCTCCCTCCTACTGATAACGGTGGTGTTGAAAGAGCTCAGTGCATTCCAGGGCAAAGCCTTGGAGGCTGTGGATTAGAGAGCTGCTAACTCTCCTCTGGAAGTACATGCAGATTCCTTTGGCCTTCACTGGGGGAAAGCCTGGCTCTCCACTAAAGAAAAGGAAAAGAAAACAACAAAAACCTAAGATACAAACCCCCAACACAGTGACTGTGGTGGTCCAAATAAAACATAAAACCCCCAGTCTGAGCCCAAGCACTCAGTCTGGGGATGCTTTGGAATTAAGGGCTTGAAGCTCGACCTAGGGATGAGTCCATGGTCTCTTTGTGGAAGAAAGGTGCAGGCTCTGGCCATGCTCAGGTGGGCTTTGGTGTGTAAGGCTGTAGCCCAGTGGCCTGGGCTGGTAGTCCCTTCCTGCTGGCTCAATGCTCATTCATCCTGCACAGGCTCTGAGCTGTGCTCTGCAGCCATCACCCCAGGCTTCATCTCAGGCTCTTTTTGACCTTCTTTGGCTGTTTTAAAGCTGGATCCTTTCAGCTTATATTCTCTCTCAAACAATTCGCTCTCGTCCCCCCTCTCCCCCATGGCCCGCTGTTACTTCCACGACTGAACTCACTTTTCCAAACTCCCCATTCCACCATCTATCCACTCCATATGTTTATATTTTCCTATTGCTGAGGCATGGCATGCTGACCTGCCTGGACAGAGCTCCTTTATCACAGAGATAAACATGATGTCCCCCTCACATAGAGTTTCTATCATGTGTGACCTTTCATCTTGAACTGCCATGACCTTTTTTTTTATTAATGCTGTACTGTGCTGCTTGCAGAAGCCAGGAAAGAAAATCTTTTGTTTCTAGATAGAATACTGCTAAAGGACATGATACGGTCTTGTTTTTAATCCAGCTAATTAAAATCTGCATGTGCAGTGTAACTGAGAATGCAGCCTTCGCCCACCACTTTCCCACAGGCAGGGAATAAAGGCCTTTAGTGCAGCAGCAGCTAGCCACCCTTGGATAACAGAGAACAGAGACCACAATTCATCCCAGCTTTCCTTATCATATTCGCAGAGGGCTTTCCCCTCCCTCCCTCTCTCCCTCCCCCTCTCGCTCCATGGAATCACTTACTGTAGCTATGTGCCTCTATATATCACTGCAGAATGTAATCAAGTTAAAAATATGTTAGCTCGCATTTATCTATGCTCCAGTGAGCTTCAAATATAATTCATTTTTGTTAAAAAAAAAAAAGAAAGAAAGAAAGAGGGAGGGGAAGGGGGGAAAAGAGAAAGAAAAAAAAGAGAGAGAAAGAGAAAGAAAAAGAAAGAAAAAGTGTCTATTTCTAATCAAGTGTCAATCCTACTTATTTTAAAACAGTTCTGCCAAAAAACTAACTGGATATCACAGTTTAGCAGTTCACACTTTTGTATGTTCATTATGTTGGCTTTTTTGGATTTACTCGATGGTTGTGGTTATTACTAAAGCTGCCTTTTGTGTGTGTGTATGTGTCAGGGAGAGGGTGCCATGGAATTTTTTCTTGTGAAACAGTTTCTTGGTTAGTTTTTCACTTGTTGGTTTTTGTTGGGTAACTGAAGTGGGGAGGGAGGAGGAAAAGGAGGGCAGCCTAGTGGGAAGGAGCAGTGAGGGCAGAATGGGAAGCACTAAAACTGAGCCCCCACCTGTTTTCTCTTTCTTCAAGTCATGTTTTATATGATGATGATGAGGTCATCAGGAAGTATAAAAATGTGCCAGGAGATTCAAACCTTGGAAGGAGATTGTACAACATGAGCAGAAAATACATTTCAGTGCATGTGCAGAAGCCCTTCCCCCAGAGAAGCGCACAAACAGGCTTTCTGTGGTCATCCCCTGGTAACCCGCACAAAGAGCTGCTCAAACAGCTGTGCCTTTGGCTGAGCACCATCCATGGGGCTGCCGTGGAAAATGCTGATTTTGGGGCATTAACTTCCCCAACACAGATTCAGAGAAATAAACTTACAGTTCTTAATGGAAGGGATTGTGAATCATGAATAAATAGGCGCCATGTTGGGAAATGATTTCCTTTATTTATCATAACAAAAGATTCATATGTGTGTTGTACTCAGAGAATGATTAAGGATATGAAACAGCGATGTTTTGAATTCCAATAAAGCTTATTAGATAACACCAGTCTAATTAAAGAACCTGACACCACATTTTAAAAATATCTAAATATTTTGAAAACAGAAAACACTATGATTAAACCATGTCAGAAATACCACACTGCCTAGATATTAAAATATGCCATGTTGATCAAGCACGAGAGTGCTTTTCATCACAATTTGATTATCTTATGCTGAACTCTATAAGCAGGAATAGAGATCTGTACACTTTTCTGCTTTTACTGCCTATGGAAGGACAATATAAAATAAGAAATACCTATTACTATACTTGTATATTTCTGGTATTTTATACTTATATACCATGGCATAAGTTTTTATGTATTTTGGAATTAGTGTCAAATTAGTAGAACAGTGGTAGTCAAGAAGACATTTATCTGTATTTTACCAAGTCTAGGTTTTCTGTTTCTCATATTTTGAGGAATATATTCAATAATTGCTCTTTAATAGTGACACCTACTTTGACACACTGAAAAGGTTGTTAATGTCAAGTCACATATTTGATATAAAATTAGTGTTTGCATATTGCATAAGCAATATAAGATTTATGAATCTTCATGTATTCAGTTTAAGTGGGCTAATCCTAATAAATATGGCATTTTTATTGTTGCTTAGCAGTCTTCCTTAGACATAAAATTAATTTGTATTTTGGGGACAATTACAATTTTTATGGGCAGAGCCAATGTTAAATTATGTCCTGTAATTCCATATAACTAATAACATAAATTAGGGTGGTGATTATTATTTTTGTCACTAACGGCTGTTGTTGTAGAGCACTTTTTAAGGAGAGGGCACATAACAAGAACTGAAAATCAACCCATTGCTATGTTAGTCACACATGGCAAGCAGCATGGCATAAATTCCCTCTCAAACTTACTGAAGGATGCTGAACATCAGGGCATGCTGAAGGTCAGGATTAATAATGAGGCATAAGTCTCAGATCCCCACAGTGAATATCTAATGTATTGAAAATCAGGATGTCTTTACTAAGTCCCTAAATCACTTTATGCACTCAAAGCTACATTCACAAAGATTAACTTGTGATAGGACACAGAAGTGTTTAGGGGGTTCTTGTCAATGCACTTAATGAAAAGAGGATCAAAATAACATTCTGTAATCTCACATGTGGGACCTGAACCTGCACTTCTGATGTTCTGATTCATCTGTGTCATCAGCAACCGTTTACAGGGATTCCTTGTTGGTGATTCCATGGAAAATAAGACTGTGACAGGAGGCCATATGTGAAATTTTGTATCAATTTTTTGATAGTTTTGAGTTCCCATTTCAAAAATTTATTTCAAAGTTTCCAAATTTTCATCGTTTATACATCTACTTTTTATGCCACCTTTTCATTTATCTTGAGCACAACAGATATAAACTGATCTTTAAGAACTAATATTCTACACTAAGTGAAAGCTCCGAATACCAAAGAGGCTGACATGTCATCCATGGCAGTTATTTAAGATATTCAGCTATGGCTGCAGAAAGATCCCTTTAAAAATGACCATTCGTCTTCCCTATACTAACCTCATATCAAAGCATGTACTTAAATCAGTGCCAAAAGGAGTGACAGGAATAATTGTGATTAAATTCCTTTTGATGCTGCAAATTCCACTCACAATCCAATTCTCAGATTTCACTGCATCCCTTCTTAACAAAAGCTGGCTGGCCCAATTGTGCAAGAATATTTTATAAGGCTATGAAACTAAGGGCTGATTAATCGGGCCCTTTCTGCAAACGATACAGACCAAGGCAGAATGCTGCAACCAAACTGATGATTCAGGGGGACAGTAGGAGGCAGCTGCTGAACTGCAAACAGAATGTGAGTCACCCTTTCCCTCACTCTTGAATGAAAAAAACCCAAACCAAAACAATAATATGATTAGAAATTACTTTCTCTACCCTCAGATTGAAGGAAGAGAGTGGCAGCCCATCTGTCCTTGTTTAAATAACTAGGTAAGTTTATTACTGGTGGTGGATGGAATGGTGTAGCCACATAGCTCTGGAATGCTGACTAAATAATCATGCCTTCAAGTCAGGTTTTACCTACTAAGAATAATTCTGTGTGAATAAAAACCAACTAGGAATCTGGGATTTAGCCTTCTGCAACAGTGTGGTCACAACAATAATCCTAATAAGTAATGGGAACATGGGGACAGCGCTCGTTAGTTATAAATAATTAATGATCAGCAGTGGGAAGCCTGTGGTAGCAGCAGGAGCCCAAGGCTGGAGCCCTGCAGATACCTGGCAAATGAAATGTGATAGGCACGCACTGTGTCTCCTCTCCTTGCCAGGCTCGAGTGAAATGTATAAACCACTGAAACAGAACAGAGGAACTACTTGCTGAAGGCATTGTAGAGACTTCTTTCTACTCATTTATCCCTTGTTTGTCAATAAGGTCCCAGGTGATTTTCTGGAACATGATTATGTCCAGAAGGAGCAAGGTGAGCTTCCATTCAGTTCAGCACTAAATTGAAAATGAGTCCTTGCAAGCTCTTCTTCTCTACCTGTGGTAAGAAACCTTGAACTCCTTTAACAAAAAAACAACTGAAATCAGTTTTTCCAAATTCAAGCCTGATGCTGTTCCCATTCATATTGGTTGGATCAGTTTGCCTACCTAGTCAAACATCCAGTTTTTATCTTTCCCAGCAGAAAATAAAGTCCTGAACTGTACCTTCTACCTAAAATCAGGAAGAAAGTTTTGGATAGGTATCCAAAGAGTATCCAAAGTTCAGTTTTCTGAAATTGTGCCCCAAAGCAACTAGCCAGAGTTTGGCTCTCTCAATTTGTTCACTTCCTATGAGGATGGCAGTATTATGACATTTAATATGAATGCAATAATCCAAAGAAAAACAAAATAACAGGTTTTGCACATTTTCTGGTACCAAGGGATTACCATTTACTGCTGCTGTTATTTAGAGACACAAACATATATGTAGCTGTTCTAATTTTCTCAAAAGAAATGGGAACAGGACTATATCTGAGCAAGCTAGCTAAACATCTACCATTGTGACTAAAATAATTTGTGGTTCATCTCACTTTTACCTTTTTGTGTACTAAACATTGAATAATTTCTCTCTGACAGACAAGTACTGTGCATATGCATGGCCCAGCACTTCTACCTTGTTCCCTATCTGCAGGAGGATTGGGATAATTCTTCTGTTTGCACCAGCTCGGGTAGGACATTGGTAGCCGCAGATCTTTTACTACCACTGCTGTGGTTTTTGGGTTCCAAACAGCTGAAATGTGCTGGGTGCATCCCTGACAGCCTTAGCTTATTGAAAAAGAAGGAACATCTCTGAAAGTTCAGTTCAAAATTTAGCCAGCATCAAATCTCACATAATCTGTTTTTCAGAGGCAAACATGTGAGTGCTTAGAAGAAAATACTCTTGAACGAACACATGGAGTTGTTGAAGTTTACCTCTGATGACATCTTTGGGAAACACATTGAAACACCCCACAGGAACAAGGGATGCATAAAGCCTACAAGTTCTTTACCAGGTGGAAAAGTCATTCTTTGACAGCTAAGAGATGAAATGAAACAAAATAGACCCAGTTCAACACACATGAACTTTCTGAATGAAGGCAACTGAAAGGTCAAGAGAATCAAAAGAATAATCTGAGTGATCAGGAAGGTGGTGAGGCACACACCAAAAGTCAGCTTCAGGTGTGCTTCCAATCAGCTGCTTGGTTTGAGAAAACATAATTTCAACCTTATTTTTTGCACCTGCAAGCTGGTTATCTGGATTAGCCTGGTACTTAACATGTGCCCTGAGAGGTTGCTCTCTTTTCTCTCAGGCTGTGTTGATGCCTGGCCTTGATGCTCAGACTTAGGGTCCTGCATGCTTTGCTTATACATTACAGCATTGTATTCCCTTTTCCTTGGCTTTGCTTCAGAAATCTACCAACAAACCTGTAAATTTTTTTTGTTGTTTTTTGTTGTCTACCATTTTTGCTTCTGTAAAAGGATACTGCTCATGTCTTGAAGGTCAGTAAATATCCTTTATGTAAACCTGCAAATGGTCATCAAGGTGCTTTGGTCTCTGCTTAATGTCTTTCTCTGAATTGCTTTCTTTAAATTTCTAGCTTTAGTATTTTCCTCGTCTTTTGTCCCAAATGCTTTTGTCCTTTTGTGCCAAATGCTTTTCTTTAGGTAGCAAGATTTTTGATTTCTACTTCCTAACTTTATTCTTTCTTATATTTCAAAGTGCTCAAAACATTCTGATCCTTTATAAAAGTTCTTGTTTAGATATGCTTTTTCAGAGACTCAGCTGCTCATGGGTTTCTTTTTCCATGTTTTTTTATTTTGGTGGTTACTGATGTTAAAGATGGAATTCTTGACTCTGTCATTTGAATCTGGTAAGTAATCCAAAAAAAGTTAGGTGGCCTTGGTGTCTCTTGTGAGGCTAGGATTTAATTTCTTTCTTTATTTACGAATAACCAAGAACTTTATTGGTTTCTACAGTGAAGATGGAAATATTGCCATTGGAGCTAAACTGAGGTTCAGGAGGGACCACTGTTTTAAAAGCAGTGAATTTAGGAGGCAAATGCAAACTTTCTTAGTGTGATGGAACATAATGTGTTCCTTTGAAGTATGTTTCAAAAAATGAGAAGTTTTAATTAATCATGCTTTGAACTTAATATATGAATTGACTTTTCATCTCTGACTTGATTAGCTGTCAAAATACTACTAATTATAATAGTATTCTAATTTTTTTTTAGAAATTCTTTGTGGCTGCCTTGAAGAAGATCATAACATAAATTTAGGCAATTGTAAAACCCTCCCTTCCATTTCTAAGCATTTACTCTTGGAACAAATCCTGCTGAAGTCCCTGGGAGTAAGGGAAAATCTGGCCCATCATCTGGGAGAGTTGCTAATCTTATTCTTACCATAGTTGTGTCTTGCCTTGTATCCTGCTTTGTGTGTGTCAGGCTCACTATGGAAATAAATTATCCTTTGTCAATGTCTTGTTGGTAGATTTAAGTCTTGGAAGATTAGTGAGACACAGTTTTCTCTGAAGAAACTCTGCTGATTTGACTCTGTGGCATCCTGAACATCCAGTCATTTTATTATTTTGCTTTTAATGACTATTTCAAAGTAATGTTTTGAACAGCCAGTAGACTCTTCTGAATAAAGGTATAACATTTGTTCTCTCCAGTCTTCTGAAATAGTTGTTGTTTTCATGTAGTCTGAAACTTTAGTTTCCTCACAACTTGCATGTCTTGTGGGTCCAGTAATTTTTTAAAAGTTTCATGTATTGGCAAATCAAAATTTTGCACAGTTGCTCCTCTTTATTAAAAAAACAAACAAATGCCTCCCTACCCCAAAAAAGCCAACTCCCAAAAAAATCCCAAACCTAAAACAAAACAATGAAACCCAAGAAGTTTTGAGATCAGTAATTGATGTTCTGAGCAAAGTAAACTGATACAGGAAAATAATATAGCTCTCCAACAAAAGGCCACAGATTTTCTAATTGCTTTCTTTAGGTTCTTCTATTCTAATGTCATCACTGAGTGTTGTATGAGCTTTTTACTTCTGATGGACTTTTTTTTTTTTCCACCACCTCTCAGCTTGGGATAAAACTTCCAATTCATGCCCCAGCTTCCTGTTCATGATATGCAGAACACATGTCAGAACAACTGGCCTAACTGGAAATTAAAAAAAAAAAAACAACAAAAACTAACAAAACCAAAAAACCAAACAACAANAGAGAGAAACTATAGAATAAAAAATAGAAGAGTACAAGCACCAACCCAGTATGAACTTTAGGGTGCTAAAATCGAGGTTTTGGAGATTCTAGAGATTCAGTTGTAGTGTAAATGAATTTGAGATTTTCTTTTTTTTGTTGCTAAAAAAATATAAATTAAAATTTATAAGAAATATAAAGAAATATAAATTTCTTTGGCTTGTAAAAGATTCAATGAACCCATGGCTGTTTCTCATTAGTGGTGGCTGTCACTAAAATGAATATGTTGCTGAGTGTTCAGTTTCTGGGAAACGTGGTTGAAACACGAGCAGCTCTCTCGATGCAGAGCTCAGAGTCAGATGTTTTCAGAGGGGATGTTCCCCATTAAGTAATGACAGAGAACCATACGGAACACATTACAAATCGAAATACTGATTGATGAAGTGCCTGTGGTCAGTTTTCTACAGAAATGAGAATTTTGAACGTATTATCACGTCAGCATGGAATTGATCTCATGTACAATCACATTTTGTTTTCATTTCTTTTTTGCTTTACAGTCTCACACGTGCTGTTCCAGATCACGTTTATAGCAAGCAGAACCTCAGACTAAAGGAAATAAAGCATCAAGTTTGAGCTCTGATGTTTCATTGATTTAGCCAAGTTCACAGAAGCCAAATATGTCTGAGTTTGTTCACACAGCTGGTGAGCTATAAAGTCTTTCTCCCTGTAGCAAACTTCTCCCCTCCTTCCAAGAGCTGGGAGAAGGGACTCGGAGTTTGCTGGAGCATGCAGACCTTGGGGAGGGAGAAGTGGGGTCACCTGGTCAGGCAGAGCAGCTCTTGTGTGAGATTGCCTTTATCAGACTAAAAGCTCCTCTTTGTCTTCCCCGAAGTAGATGCTTTCCTTCTTCCACTTAGCTCATTTGCAGGGGTTCAGTAAGGAAAATCAACTGGTTCATGCTGACTTTAGGGCAAGATTGCTTGATTTGTTTGCATTCAAGTTACTTATTAGTCTAGCTGTAAGTTCAGGTTTGTTTCAGACACAGTGACCTCTTCTGTTTTACACAGAAAGCAAACAGGGCTGAGCGTATGAAACCTGTGTACACAAATCACAGGGAATGCATGTCTGAGTCACAGGGTATTTAAAGAAAAATATATAGTCAAGTGGTAAATTTGGAACCTCAGGTCAAAGAATCTAGCCCTTTTATTTTGCCAAACAATTCTTAAATGGTGCTTCAGTAAAAGCCTGAGCTGGAATAGACTTAGACACATATTTAGCACAGTGATATGAACACTTGAGTATTTCTGTTTCTGAGATCCCAACGTGAGATTATTATAGTGGTAGGGCACATCATGTTTGAGAGCCAAGTCTTGCTTGTGCCTTTGGTAATGGAAACTCACTCAAGTGAATAGAGTTGCTTGGTTTACATTTGCACAGATGAGGCCACAGCTTGGCCTAGGACCTAAAAGTTTGAACATAAGGGGAAAAATAACAATCAAATGTATGCTAATGCCTAGAACTGTGAGCAGTAGACTGAATCTAAAATTAAAAATGAAGAGAGAGAAATATCAGGCATCGATGTAAAGCACTTGGGTAAAATTTAGAGTCTATTTGTTCTTAATCATTGATTTCAGACAATTGGACCTGATTATTCAGAATTGTTAAGAATGCCGAATCCTTAGCTGAGTTCTCTGAAAATGAAATCTTTGAATATTACAGCAAAATTAAGTCTCCTAGCCCTCTTAAATATATGTGAGTGGTTGGTTATTTTCCTAAGAATTAGCCATGGTAAACTGTCTTTCAGGGATCTGATTTCTGCCCTTCCGACTTCTACAGATGTTCTTCAAAATGCAGAACAAATGTACCTCCCCGAAAAGCAGTTTGTTACTTTTCACTTTGTGTTCATTCATGTCAGAAATGTGCATTGGTATGTGAGTAAACAATAGTGTTTAAGTGCTTAATTATTACAAAGGATGAATAAATGTGGAACAATATGAGGAAATATTTGCAAGCAGCTTCTCAGGGATATCTGATTTCAAGTTATCTGTAGCCTTCATAATGATTTCAATGTTCTTGTGTTATTAAAAATATAATGCAGATATCATAGTGATAGTAATGATGAGTAATTAGCTGAGATTCTACTACCTTTCAGATATTAAAGTCAGGAAAATACTGTAAGTCTTTTTGAGAGTCATGGTTAATCTTTGGCAACATATACAAATTTTTGGGGCTGAAGGGCTTCCTGGCAGGAGGAAGGTTGAGAGAGCTGCAAGTGTCATTGAGATTGCCTTCTCCATGTACAATTTTCTTACCACACACAAAGACCCTGCAGTCTTCATGGCTCTTCAGCCCAGCACTGAGCTCTGCTCTCAGAAATGTTGCAATTGTGTTTTTGGTACTGTCCAGGAATCACAAGTTTGAGCTTAGATCAGGCACAGATTAGGAAAGACTCACTGAACTTTTATGTGGCATGAGATTCAGATCTCATGAATCCTGCTAGTCTTAGAGGATGAAATACTCCAAAGTCCTCACTGAGACAGCTTCACCAGCCCAAGACGAGCAATAGTCACAGTCCTTATCTGAACAGGAAAGCATCTTGGGTGAGATGAGGGAAAGGTTGATGGCATTTCCTCAGACCTTGTGTGTATGTCAGGAGGACTGTCAGTCCCGTAGTACGGTTTGGCCTGGGATAGATGATTGAGGTTTTGGCGCCAGAAAGACTAATTAGTACTGGACTGGGTGCACACATGCACATTTCTGGCAGTGTAACCAATAGATAGGCTTTGTGACTTCTAGGCTTGTTCTGCTCTTGACAGGAAGCAAGGGTGTGGTTCCTGGCTCCTAAAGCTGCTCCAAGCAAGGGCTGAGAAGTCTTGCCCTGCAAACCCCTGGCTATGTGCCTGAGCTGCTCTCCTGAGCTGGAGCTAGCACTGATGTGTGGTGAATAAACTTAGAGCTGCAGAGTGAGGTCAGTCAAACAGGTGATCTGCAGGCTTGGGCTGCTTTTTTTTTCTTTCCAGCACTAGGCACCCTAAAACTGATAGACTAACTCAATGAACCTGAGGTTTCCCTATGGATCAGATAAAATAAGGAAATTCTTTCTCTTTCCACTGAAAGTTTAAAGCTTCTCCTGGGACCTAAATCAGGGAATTAGGAATCTAATATTATTGAATTAATCTGCTCCAGAATTTGTTTTTTTTCCTGTATATATGAAGATAGCAGCATAGTTTTGTCTCAGATAAAAGTATTCAGACAGCATTACGTGAATTGCTATAGCTGTAGTTACCATTTTCCACAAGTATGTGTTATGGACAGAGAAGACTTGCCAATATAATCATCACTAATATAGATTTCTCTTTGGTTACTGTTTCTTCTGAATATGTTTGATTTTGTTCCTTTGAAGAGGATTGCTTTATTTTTTTAACTTGCCAATTCTTATACATTTCAGCAACCCTAGAAAGAATATTTTCAAAATGGTCAAGTAACTAAAGACTTTCTCTCTTTCTCATATGTTATCTGGTGCTTGTATGTGGGTCTGGAAATGCTATTACCTGCCAAAACACTAGTGAAACTGGTGTGATACAGACATCTAAATCTTCTGATACTCTTGGTCTCATATAGAAGATCTGGCACTAGTACAACCATTTAGGTTACTGGTATGTGTTTTTATTGAAAAACATCCCAGTACAACAACATTTATAGATATAAAGGCATCCTATGTTGTTTCTTCCCTGTACTGCTATTTCCTTTCTAGATTGAAATAGGTGATACTGCTAAGAGTACCAGTATAACGGCACCGATATTAAATGTTGTATTAACTATATTTGACATCTTGTTGAAAGTTGTGACAGGCTCCTAAGTGCTAGTCTGTTCTGAAACTGAGATTTAAGGCCTAATTCCACAAAACGTTTTTGCTTTCTTTATAAATCGGGGGTTTTTTGTCTCTTTGGCTCTCTCTGAAGATTTTTCTGTGGTTATATTTATGCTGCCAAATCAGATTGGGATTCAGACTTCGTGTAGGACTTTGGGTGTTATTATTTCTGTCTCATAATAATGATAAGACAAGGATTAGGAACAGTGTGAATGAAGAGTAAGGCTTGAAGTTTTTGAAGCAGAACTGTCTCTCACCAGAAACAAGTCCATGCTAATGCTGCACTTCTTTTTGAGACTTTTTTTGAGCTTCCCTAGAATTTTTGAGGTGGTCATCTGAGATCTAAACAGCAAGGCTGCCTAAAAAGTAAACAAATCCTTTTAGATGTGGTGAGCAGATCAGATTGGCTATGAGTTCCAAGAATGTACAAAATTAAATCCATTTAATTTAGCAACAGAAATGTTACTGCACAGTGATAGCACACACGTGACTCATCTCCAGTGTTGCAACACCATCAACCAGAGAGATTGGACACAGAGATGACTGTTCTTGGCCTTGCTGGGAATACCAGTAACAAGCCTAACCACTCCCAGTTGTGCTGTTTTTCAGCTCATGTGTTAGTCATATACAAAATTTATTCCCAACTAAGTCACACCAAGTAGAACCAAACTAGCTATTATAGTTGCTGGATTTCCATGGCCACTCCAGGACTCGTCCTGTTAGAATATCACAGCTGAGTGATCACATCTGGACATCAGAGAGCAACTTGAGGCCTACTGTTTCAACAGAAAAACTGGTTTGGACCTGTGCTTCCTAGTCAGGATCATGTATTGATCTGCAGTTTCAGTCCTATTAGGTTATTGATTATGTAACTCTAATCATTACTATTTTCCAGAGTGACGTGAGGTTTCCACCACATTTTGCTTTTCCTGGAGTGATGTGAGACACAACCCTCATCCCTCAAAAAAAATCCCCAGGTCTTTTTTTTTTTCTGACCATCTTACCGGTATGGCAAAAAGCTGTCTTTGCTAGAAGAATCAGCAGATACTACAAAACCAATCATGCATTGTACAGTTTTGCTTCTTTTTATCCCTCTCTTTTTTTTTTTTTCTGAATTGTCTGATTACTGAAAAGCATCAAATACAAAAGGAGAACATAAAGCAAAGGTAGGACTTTTCATTTGCTTGGGGCCACTCTGTTCCCAAGAGATCTGAAACAAGAGGGCCCTTCTAAATCCCAGAGAAAGAGCATGTTTTTCTGTAAATGCTCTCACATTCTCTCTTGCTCTCACTTGCTTTAAAGCATACATCTGACACAAATTAATCTGCAGGGTTTTTAGTCATTTCCCATCCGCTGCTGGGGCAAATTAGACTTGCTGATGTTGTTCTGGCCTAACCCTGAAGCAGCATGAAAGGAATGGCCCAGAGGGAGAGCGAGCATGTTCTCCTTGGCTCTTCTTCCATGTACTCTCCAGCCTGTTCAACAACAAAAAAAATAGTTCAATTGGCCTGAAAGGCACTGAAAACCCCTCTGTAGTACCTTAAAGAATCAAAATTACTTAATTAATGTGGAGACCATTATGTGAGGTTACCATATGAATGAGTAAGTGGACTGCCTGAGTTACAGAGCAGGAAAGAGGAAAGGATATCTGAGGTCAGACTTGTCAGGGTAAAGGAATCCTAAACAATGAGGGCATTGGTTTAACATTTGAGGAAGAATTTGAAAAAGAGCCCTGAGAGTGAAATTGAATGAAGCATGGGAGAGTATTAGTGGAGATTAGCAGTGCAGTGAAGGAACCCAGAGCAGACTGCCAATCGCCCCTAAGCACGGGCAGCTTTAACTGGGCTGATGCAGACAGGAATTAGGCAGTCCAGGAGTCTGACTGGAAACTATTTTCTTGAGAAACATTAGAGTTTCTCTTCCACACCCCCTTTCTTTCACTGACTTCTGAAAGTGAACATGCCCCTGTCTCAGCTGCATGTGGGTTTTTTGCCAGGCAGACTTATGACAGAAGCAGATAAAGCATAGTCAAGACTTGAAAAGCACTTGGGCTCTCTCAGCGTAAATGTGAGATTCACTTAGCAGCATGGGATTGTCACTGCAAACTTGATGCTTCATATGAAGAGAGGACAAAGCCTAGTGAAACTAACAGAATTAATGCTTGTGCTTATTGTTGAAGTCTATAGTTGAGACATATTTGCTTACATAGTAAGCAATAGTTTTCACTGGTTTAGTGAAACCAGTTTTCACTGGTTTAGTGAAAACTAGATTATTTTTCTGAAACATGAATGCCTACAGTGCTTTTCCCAGCTCTTTGAGGCCGTTTCAAGATTTTTCTTCTTGGAGTTTTTCTTATTAGTTATCGTTTCCAGAAAGTAGTGTCTATGATAGAACAAGTATCCAAGAACCAGATGAAGGTGGCAATATTTCGTAAGGTGTTGATTGCAGTACTTATTGTATTGGCTTTGGTTTCACTTGCTGTCTTTTTGAAACAGTACTCACATATTCTGGAATAAAAATCCTGACTGCTGCGTGAGTTCCTAGCGCTTTTCCTATCAGCTACAAGCAGAATTCTTGCTAAAAGCAAGGAGAAAGTGAATCATCTCTCTGAAAATACTTTTATTGTGTGCTTTTTCAGAAGACAATGGACTAGATCTTGAGTAATATTTGCAAAACCATGTAGAGAATCCCGAAGAAATACCTGCCAGAGCCTGTAGCAGGTCAGAGATCATATTTAGACCACGTTTTTCAGATATAACTGATGCTCCCAATTGACTGTATGGTATGGGAGGACGTGAGAACTTTGGAGAACAGTAGTTCAGTGCTTTGGTGTTAAATCCTGCTGTACTGTGATATCAGTAGCTGGCTGAATAGGTGGAAGAAGTTTTTTGTTGTGGGGGTGGTGAGGCACTGGAACAGGCTGCCCAGAGAAGCTGTGGATGCCTCATCCCTGCAAATGTTGAAGGCCAGGCTGGATGGGGTTTTGAGAAACCTGGTCTAGAGGAAGGTGTCTCTGCCTATGGCAGGGGGATTGGATCTGGATGGTCTTTAAGGTCACTTCCAACCCATACTGATCGTATGGTTGTATGGGTTAATGCCCATCTTTAAAAAGCTGCCTTGTGTCTTTAGCAATAAGTACTCTAATCTTGTGTTTTACTGCTGTAAGACTTCAGCAGTGGGGCTTAGACTTCCAGAGCAGCTCCTACATTCTCTTGGGGCATCGAGGGGAACTGTGTGCCTGAAGTGCCTCTGGGTAATGGACTGAAATGCATATGTTGCCTCGTAAAGAGTCATTCCTAAAACTTCACTGGTTTGTGTCCCTAAAATATCTAGGCCCTTCTGGGAAGGGAGGTGGAGGTGGATCCTGACTGTCAGCAATGATAATAGTTTTCAAGTGACACTGAAACTGCTGTCTGGCTGATGTTCTAAAATGGAGTGAATTAGTGTAATCCACACAAATGTTGCTTCATTGCATAAACTGCATTTCAGAAGCAGATTGGATGACATTTTCATGTTCCCCTTTGCAGCAATTGTTTCATTTCTCTGCAAAAGAATAATTTAAGTAATTGGAATTTTCCTGCAGGATAGGAAAAAATTACCCGCCTTCCATCCCTTTCTTTTCTTTTTTCCCATCTATTATTTTAATTGAAACCAAAATTGTTTGAAATATTAAATACCATTAGAGGCCTCCCATAACTAGAGCTGTGTGGGAAATACTTTTCCAACCTGCAAAACTTTTGTGTTTTCCTGAACACTTCTGTTCTGCTGTGAGACAAAACTAAGCCCCTTTAAAGTCAGGAGCACTCATGCTTGTTTTGCTACATGGGTATGAGAATGGTATGCAAACCCCCAGAAGTTTCAGCTTCAAAATACCTCATTTTCTTCCCAACCAAAGAAAAAGGTTGCTAATAAAAAGTTCCTTGATTTCATTCTCTCTCCAGATCTTGAACAGGCATCCTAGCAGGGCACTGCCCTTCAGCTGAGTGCTCTGCAGGTTAATATGAAGGCCATGAGAAGTCTGAAGTTGGTAGGAATCAACACAGAGCGTGGCCCCACATGTATTTACCCAGCCTGCCTTCAAAACCCACCTTGCAGCAAGGAGCAAGGATTGAATTCCCCTTGGGAAGCACTGTTGCCTTGGGAGACTTGGGACTCACAGCCACCTGCTCTGTAGCTGTCATGCAGGACTTTGCTGGAGTTTTTCAAGCTGGGCCTGACTGATGTGTCCCACCTGCTCCAGAGGAGTTGTGTGTGGAGTGCTGAAGCTGTGCTTTGCAGAGGAGGTGAGCTCAGGCAGTCGGCTGCAGGTGCAGCTGTGAGGCAGAACAACCTGTGGAGCCACAGATGAGGCCAGCCCATGATGGCATGTGAATTTGGACACTGCAGAAAGCTGCCAGGAAGCCCTCCAGAAAAAAACCCTAGCCAAATCTGTTTTGGGTGTCTGCATTGTTTTTTCTTGTTGCTGTTGGGGTTCTTTTTGGTTTTGTTTTTTTTTATAAAAAAGAAAAACACACCATATAAATGAGAAACAAAGATGAAGTTAAAGAGTTTTTGCTTAGCTCTAGAGCTAAACAAGCTGACAGAGGAATTGCACACCCTCTAAATAGTCTGCATTGCTTCTGCTAACAATAACATATGTGATGCTTCTGCTAATTGTGACTTGACCACAGTGTTACTCAATACAGTGTACTGTAGCAATGATGGCTCAACATAGGGCTTAAACTGAGTTAACAGCCGAGTGTGACTTTCAGTTAACATAATGTATAATGGCCAAATGTTGCCAGCTATTAATCTAATCAGTATTGGAGGACATGTTTAGCTAAGAATACTTTTTATATGAAATATAAAACAGGCAACGTGTTCCTGAGCAATAAACTACTGCTGTTTCTCCACTCCCATCTGAATAACACACAGTCACTTTTTAATGAAAGATTTTTGTATTACTTCAAACAGACTTTAACCCTGATATTCCTTCTACATGAAATCTAATTAATGTGATTTCATTTTAAGAGGTTTTTCTCTGTCCTAGCCAGTTCATAGCAATTAGAAATGCTTTGCTTTAGAGCCCACATAGGAGAGACTTGGATTACTTAAATTTTCAAGTTTTTTTCATGTGTGAGCCACAAAATATATTAACTTTCAACGATTCACAAATTAAGCTAATGAAAATAAAGGCAGGGAGGCTGGTAGCTTCATACTTTCTAAGAGTTTGTAAAGGTTTGGGCAGTGGGTTTATTATCTTAAAAAATGGAAAACAGGCAAAATCAAGAAAAAAAATGAGGGACACATGAGATAAAAAACTACGTAGTTTTCTTTTAAAGGATTCTGAATAACTAATCCATCATTAAGATTCCTTTTAATGGCTGGTGCTCCTTCTAATTGGTTAAACTACTTAAGAAAGTATTTCAGTGCAATCATTAGCATAGAAAGCCTGATTGTTTATGCCTTTTGATCATTGATGGCTATCAGGGTAGAAGCTGGATTTTAATATTCTTGAGAAGGATGTGTAGAGTTCTGCCTGCCATCCATGCTTCTTGCTTGTAATACTATATGTCTAAGATCCTTAAGTTGCATAGAGATATCATCTTATTTCCTCTCATCGATGTTTTCATCATAAATGCCCTTTTTGTACTATCTGTTATGTGCTATCCAGTGAGCTCCTCGGGAATCAAATAACTTAGAAGGAAGAGGGAGAGAACATGTTCTTTTTTTAGGTTGTGGGGACTATATATGTTGTGTCTTGGAGATAAATACTGACTTTGGGATTTTTAATGATGTATCAGACTTCCTCTGATTCAATGTGAATTGTTGTAGGGGCTAAACCATCTGCCATCTGGATTTCATCTCTTCATATTTGACCCAGGTCGACAAGATCTACCAGAGTGGTGATCAAAGTATTTACGCAAAGAAACGTATGTGCTGATTTTGGTTTGGCAAGTTTATTGGTGTGTTCTTTTGCTTTGAAAATTGAGATGGAATCCTTTCAGGTGGAGCTTTTCTACAACATTTCTACTGTTTCTAGTCTTGAGACATTGTTGCCTTACTGGGTTTTGCTTTTGGCTCTTTCAAATCAGCCCAGAGGCAAGATGTTTGCTGTGAAGAATGAAAAATTATAAGCTCGCTGGTCTGATGACATACTTTCAGTACACAAAATGGTCCATGGCAAAATTCATTCTTAGCATCAGTTGGTGCTCTGATAGTGCGTGGTCCTCAGAGACACCTGGTAATAAAAATCAAAGGATAAGGAGCTGTTGGCTCCTTCAAAAGCAGGGAGAACCTGCAGAGAGACACCAACAAATTAGAGGACTGGTCCATCACCAGCCATGTGAAGTTCAACAAAAAGTGTCGGATTCTGCACCTGGGATGGGACAACCCTGGATGTGCAGACTGGGGAATGTGATGCTGGAGAGCAATGCCATGGAAAGGGACCTGGTGGTCCTGGTTGATGACAAGCTGAACATGAGTCAGCAGTGCCCTGGAAGCCAGGAGGGCCACCCGTGTCCTGGGGGCATCAGGGACAGCATAGCAGCCGGGCAAGGGAGGGGATTGTCCTGATCTGCTCTGCACTGGGGCGGCCTCACCTCGAGTGCTGGGGGCAGTTCTGGGATCCACAATATAAGAAGGATATTAAACTATTAGAGAGTGCCCAAAGGAGAGCAATGAAGATAGTGAAGGGCCTTGAGGGGAAGCCGTATGAGAAGTGTCTCAAGTCTGTTCACCTGGGATAGGAGGAGACTGAGTAGGAACCTCACTGCGGTTACAACTTCCTCATGAGAGTAAGAGGAGGGGCAGGCACTGATCTCTCTCTGTGGTGCCCAGTGACAGGACCTGAGGGGATGGCCTGAAGTTGTGTCAGGGGAGGTTTGGGTTGGAAAAGGTTCTTCCCCTAGAAGGTGGTTGGGCACTTCCCCAGGGAAGCTGTCACAGCACCCAGCCTGGCAGAGTTCAAGAGTTTGGACAGTGCACAGGGTGTGACTCTTGGGCATGGTACAGTGCATGGCCAGGAGTTAAACTCTATGATCTTTGAGGGCCCCTTTCAACTCGGCTTATGCTATGATTCAGTGAAATTCCTTGGAAACCATAATTTTATTGTCAGGGATCTGTAACTGGATCTTTTTTCACTGAAACCAGCAAGAACTTCATACTTAAGAGATCCATTATGTGTGCACATATGAAACTGAAATTTTGATCTTGAGAGGAACTGTGATGGTTTTAGAGTCCTGCTGCTGCCTTGGGCAGTAGCCAACAGTAAATCTGATTTTTAAAGTCTGTCAAATCTAGTGTCAAAAAACTCTTTGTTGGGTAGGTATTATGCGAATCTGCTTCAGAGTAAGGCTAGAAAACAGTTTTTAAAACCACACTTGTTTCTGAACTCAAAACTGTGTTTCATGTATCATAGGCTCACACTGTGTGCATAGGTAGGCTCCATTATTTTGAGCTGTCTTTCAAAATGTTGACGGGAGCACACCCACAGAAGTTGAGCTGAGTGAATAATGACACAGTGAATTATTATGATACATTTTGCTTAGGTTCAGGATCTTTTCAAGAAAATTTATTTGGAAGGGGGATTATTTTACATTGATGAGCAATTTCCAAGCCCTGGAAATATGAGCTGTCTAGCTGCTCTCCACCTATGTGTGATCACATTCTGCTCTGGCACACAGGCCAGAGGATGCAAATGAAACCTTTGGTTCTGGAACGCCACATCTGCCACACTCCCCCATATCCTGCTAGCATGTTTGCCAGTAAAACCCAACCCTGTGAACATTTGCAGACACCAGTCATAAAACCAGGCCAGGCACAGCAACAGTTAAAGCTTAACAAAAAAAAATAGTAAGAGTCACAGAAAATAGGTGGGTTTTGTTCCCCTCACACCTCCCTCTCAGCTGTCCTCTTATGAGCATTTTGCTGGGAAGGAAAATAGTTATCATGAGTGCTGTCAAAGGTTGCTGAATGCTTGATTTAGGCAAAGCTTGCAGATTTGTTTCCTGATTTTTCATACGCAGGCTCAACAATGTCTTTTGGAAAACCGTTTCCAAAAGGTCTTTGAATCATTGTATCTTAGTTGCATCAAAAAGTTCAGCTGCAGTTGCTCATTTCCAGTCATGGCCATTGCAACTTAGATGGTAAAGGAAAAGAAACCTGAGGAGGGTTGTTGTTTCAGAATGAAAGGTGTGATGGCTGCCCACTCAGCTATTTAGTCAGAGGTCTTGTTTAACACCATCCTGAGTTACAGGAATTCTGCATTTAGCACTTTGTTATGCTGTGTACCCCCCTTCCCCCAACATGTATTTGGAAAGCCTCTGTCAGCAATCACAGGGAGAAGAGACAGTTTCATGAGGTGAGTGGGAGGTTATCCCTAATCACAGCTGTGTTATACCAGCATTTTATTTCAAACCCTTCTGCTCATGTGCATGATTCACTCAATATGCTATGTGATTATCTACCTGACTTGTGAACTTCTGTGGTGAGGAGGAAATGCCTAGCTTGGGGGAGTAACTATGGTAACAATTCATATAAAGTTCTGATGTTTATCAGAACAAAAGATAATGCTTAACTTGCTGACTGCTCAGGCCTTCAATTCTGTAATGTGCAGAAAAGTAGATACACACACTGCCCACTTATCAGAGAGGGATTAAAGTTGAGTATCTAAAGCATTTGACAATTCTCTCTGGACTCAGATGCATCCATTACCATTAATATAGGAAGTAAGAGGTTTTTTTGATATAGGTGAGAAAAAGCTACAAATCTCTGCCACATGTTAAAAACACATTTGTGGGCCTGAAAGTTTTCTTTTGACTATGCCACCCGGCCTAAAAGGTTTCTTTCTCACAGTACAAACCCTGCCTCAGAAACTTCATGGGCTATCACTTATTTCCAAATTCTCCCTTCAGAGCAGACTGTATATCTCTGTCTCCACTCTCTTCAGCAGTGTAAAGCCACAGTTTTGAGTGGGATCCATAATTAACAGCTCTGCAGTGAAGTCTCAAACAGTTTTTCTGTGCAAGGGGACCCAAAGTGTCATTAGTTCACTCTTGATCACTGTGCTTAAATTAAAGGTTGCTATTAATTTAGATCCAGACCGAATCTTACCCTCAGCAATAAAGTTCAAACAGTCACAGCTCTCCATTACTTTACTGGGTAACCTCATACATAAATTTCCTGTTTATCATTCCTCTGAAAGCTCTACAAGGAAGAAGTGAAACAGAGTTCTCCAGAGTAAACTCTGGTCTTCTACACAGTTTGAAACATCACAGCTCCAAATGATCAAAATGGCTTGCTTTTTTTGTGACCTGAGCTTAAAGAGCTTATTTACTTCTAAAAATGCAGACTAGATTGCAAGTGAGTTATTTGAAAGAAACATTGATGTTCTGAAAACACAGAGTGTCCTTCCTATAAGGGGTTGTCCTAAAGCAACAGACCTGGCATCTTAAAAGGCAACATGGGAATTTGATAGATGCATTTGTTTAATTAAAGAAAATTATTTACCTAAATTGCAGCTCTCTGGTGGATATAGCTGCAGGTATCACATAGGATTTTCTGCCTAATGGCTGTTTTCAGTAGGTGTTGAAATATATTGTGTTCTCATTTCAGTGTAGGAGTTTTCTGTTTTTAAAAAACTATTAGACAGAGGTTATATTCTGTACTGTTATATTTATTTCCATTTTAAAACTTTGACTTTATTGAATTTTCATAGTCTCACAGGAATTTCCATGGTGATTTTCACTGCTTTATGTTCTCTAAACAGTAGCTGGCACTGGTCCCTATCTTCCTTTTTTGCTCTGAGCACCTGATATATGATGCTTTTGTAGCTGGCTTGGTTTTGTACTGTCCAGAGCAAATACTTTCTAAACATTTTCTATCACTAGATTTAACACCATCAGTGTAGCACCTGGCACTGTCCTGACTAGTGAGGATCACTTTCAGGGCTTAGAATACCTGGCTGTTTTGCTCTCACTGTTTACTGGACCATTTTTGTAATATTGGTCTTAGAAACTTTTCTGTAACCATCAACTCCTTTTCAGATGTTTTTGAGTGTTCCCAGTGATGAACTGGCACAAACAGTCATGCTGTGTAATGGAAAATCAGTCCAGAAGGTGCATTTGACAAGCTAGTATTTAAAAAAACCTCTTCTTTTCCCCTGTCCAACTGCCTGGTCACATCTGTTTGACTATATCCTTGTAATCTGATGAAACTGATAGAGTAAATGTTTGCAATGAATAATTCAAACCCCTCTGAATTCCCCCAGCTCTTCACTTTCCCCACATGTGATTTAAAGAAATGGGTTTACCCCATGATATTGTTTAGCAATCCAGATACACCAATCCTGAGCTGAAAAGGTTATGTTTTAGAAGGAATGTATTTGGTGAAAGTGCATAATTAATCTTTTCAGTGAGCATCCTTATTCCCTCGGGATGAAGATATTAAATTTGGGCTTGTATTTTGAGTTATGGAAGATGCTTAAAAATTAACAAGGAAAGTTTTGAGTCAGTCAGTACCAGGATCTTTTCAAACAAGTCCCAGGTAAAATTTTTATCATGTTCATTGCTCTTCTGCTATAGCTTTTCTATTGCATGTAATAAGAATACTTGCTTTGAATGTAATAAGAATACGTTGATAGTGGCATTTCATTTTGCACTGCATTTACATATCTCAAAATCTGCCATTAGCTGTTTCCCCTAAAAGACATGCAGAAGATTTCCCTGCCTCCTTTTCAGTCTGTTTCCATGCTTCTAGATGTGCTTTATTACCAAAACCTTTCTGTTTACGGATTCAAGACATACAACACAGCACACAAATTGCTACCCACAGAATAAATTCAGGTATGAACATTGTATAATTAACTCCAAGACTTCCTGATTACATATTGTACTAAATTACATATAAAGAGGCAAATTACATGGCCAGAGTTGCCTGTTGCTGCTTGTGCAAGTTTGCAAAGCACAGAACCTCCTTTATCTATAGCATGATTCTTCAGCTATCAGCCTACTGAGGTTTGATGATTCAGAAGCAGCTTTTCCAAAGGTCAGTACAGGTCACTGGTGTATCCCTGGAGATTTAAGTTGCAGCTTTCTTACATCCTGACTCAGCCAGGTTTCTGATTCTTGGTTCAGACTCATGACCTTCCTTTGTTTTCCTGATTAGACCATGGAAGTTGCAAAATACTGTTGGGAAGTATATGTCAGAGAAGCATGTTTTCCATACAATTTTATTGCAGCCAGTGAGATTCTCAGTGCTAGGGCACTTCATTAGATGTTGGATAACAACTTCTAAACACTCACTCGTGAAACTATTACAAAAGTAACATAGTGATATTAGGGGGAAAAAGAGGAAAGTATTTTCAAGAAGATATCTTGATGAAGCTGAAAAAATAATTTATCCAACATTTCAGGTAATAGTTTTCCCTTTCATTTTCTAGCTAAGACTTAGGCAGGTTGCTGTCTGGAATCTGAGAATCACAATTCTTGGAGTGATACAGCAAACAACTGCAGGTATGTCCAGATCAAAGTGCAAAATCAAAACTACACCTTTTTGCATATCTCCTTGATCTTAACACCACTGAATCTAAACGTCTTGATATTATCTAAAACCACCACATTCTTCCAAAATTAACCCCAAAGTTGGAAAGATTGCAGAGATGAATTGCAGAGAGCTCTTGCATTGTACTGTCACTCCAATCCTGTATTTTGCAGACTTTGAGCATCTCATCTGTCTTGTAACTCATGGGGATATTGTGCTAGGAAGGGGAGATTTAAAGCAAGGATAATTACAGGGAGTAATGTATATTTTCTTCAAAAGAATAGTGGCACTTTTGGAAGAAACTAAGCAGCATGGAAAGAGGTAATAATTTGGAGAGTCAAACAAAGGAGGCAGGAGTATTGTATTCGGCTTTGTGTTAATCTCCCTAGGCAATGAAGTGCACGTATGTAGCATGATGTGATTCTTGGGGCTGTCCTGTGCAGGGCTGGGAGCTGGACTTCCATGATCCTTTTGGGTCCCTTCCAGCTCAGGATATTCTATGGTCCTATCAATGTTTCTGTGGGTATGGATTCACAATATAGCACGTCAAGCACCATTAGTGGTCATCCCTGTTTTCTGGCAGCATGTTATTGGGGACTCCTTTAGAAATGAAGGATCTGGGCCCTCAACCCTATGACCACTCAGGAGAAGACTGGATTACCAAAATACAGTTTGAATAAATAGCAAGTAAGTGTGCTAGACCTTCAGTGATCCCACTCCTTTCTCATAAGAAAAGCCAGCCTCATTGAGTTAGCAGTATAACATCCTTCTGTGATTGAAAACACTTGTAAGGCAATGCCAGCATGTTTCTGTTTGCATCCAAACAATAATCAAGATCTCACACAGTGATGATTTGTTGTCAGCTGTTTTTCCTGCACTAAACAAGTCTGACACTAGCAGCCCACGAGCTAATTAGCTCAAGTATCTGGCATAATCTACATTATAGTTATCAGCAGAATATCCACAGAACTGAAATAACCAGCCAAATGGACTGATGTTCTGGAGAGATGAAGAGTGTCTCCTTGAGGTAGAAAAAAGAAAGATGAATGCTGATAAACAAGATTTCCACTCTCCAACCCCAAATTTATCTCTGTTTTTTTTTTTTAAACAAGACTTTGAAAGAAAACACTGAGCTGAATACTTTAGGCTGAATATTGGTCATTTGAACTTTTATTTCCTTGTTAAATTCTATCTCCCTTTTCAACCTTTCTGGTTTACTTTTACCCTCTTCTTAACATGCAAAAATGGATTCTGACATCAGTTTGTTTTTAATATCTGCCCAGGTTCCTTGATGAGATAAGATTGTGGGATGCCTTGCTGTTCAACACCTTTTATTTCTCTCTTGGGGGACTGTGTTGGCATCAGACCCTCCTGAGGGAATCAGAGAAACAGCAAAACCTTTAGGAATTCAACACTGTGGGTAAAGTGTTCAGTGTAGGCTGGAAGAGTTGTGCTGTCCAAGATGAAAAGGAAACAGGAAAAAATGGAATAAACAGGACATTAGTATTTTGACACCTTGTCAAGTTGCTCATATTTCAGGGGCTTTTTTCTGTATGTCTTACAGAGTAAAAGAACACTCACTGTTTTTCTAGCACTCCCACGTTTTCAAGTAGAGCCATGGATTCTCTGTCCCTTTAAGAGTGGGGCCTGAATTGTTTTCTAATCAGGGAAAAAAATATTCCATTAATATCCTCTCAACACTGTAACATTGAAAGTGAACTTCCCTTTTTTAAAAAAAGCAAAAGAGACATGGTTTTATGCCTCATGTGCAAGAAATAGGTATATAAAACTAGGTCCATACAGAAAGTCTAGTTTAGTAGCTAAAGGCAGGTCCTAGGAGAGCTAATAGAGACATAGATTTTTTTTAAATTTAAAGCAAATTAGATTCCTTTTGAGCAGCCAGACAGGAGCTTTAGGGTCCATATCCTTTAAGGAATTTGAGCATTTGGCTCACAGGGTCATATTTACACACTAAAGTAAAGTACTTGTGACCACTATTTAGTAGTGAGTCACCTTCCTCAGTAAGAGACTCTTGGGTACCACAGGCCAATCTGAAAATATTCAGGAGAGAGGGCTGTTTCTGAAAACTTCTCTTTGCTGGCTGTCTCTGCAAAGGCAGAGGTTTCTCTCCAAAGTTGCAGTGCAGTGATCTGTTCCCACCTGTCTTTTTTTATGGAAGATATTGGCACAGATTTAGAGTTCTAAAGGATATTTCTGACCTCCAAAGACAGGGGAGTAAGAAGTGAGTCATTCTGTTTAACCTGAATTTATTGCGTAGAAATGGAATGCAAGATTCATTAACTCCCAAGATAATATAAGGAGAGGGATAAATGACTCCTCAGAACTGCAGGGAACTTGCATACACCTTTGGAGCACCGGAAGTCCAAATAGCTGTGTTTAAATCAGTAACAGGTATATCCTCAATTATAATTGTCTAGATCAAGAAGTCAGATTTGGGGCTGGGACCACTCCTTAGTGTTTAAGGAGGGAGTCTGCACTGTCATTCAAGAGCCCCATTACATCAAGTAGGTTCACTTGCTGTCAGCTGATCTAACTCCAGTAACAACAGTGTCACTGCAGCAGCATTAATCTCAAGATCTGAGCAACTGTGCTGAAATCAGTGCTGTGCTGAGCCAGGAGGGAAGGGAGTTAGCCACCCTTTTGCCTACTCTTGAACTCTTAAACTTCCCTGAGTTTGCTGGTGTTGGTAGCCCACAGGAATCTGATTCTAAACCGTAGGTTTTGGGTCTGACCCATTATGGTCAGTCCAGTTAACCTTCAGTGTAAGCCAAATGTAAATGGCTATGTGAAGTTGCACCTTTTAGAAGTAGACATGAAGCTGGCTTTACCACTTACCCTCTCCAGTTTTGAAATTATTTCAGCTTCTTGGCCAATTTCAAACAATGACTAAACAAAGAAGGCGGGGGGAAAACTAAATCATCATATACTTGAACTCTCTTTGTCTTGCTGCTGTTTAATTGGGAGTTTACATGACAATTTAGTTGTACATCTATGACAGTGTTAAATTACATTTATTGAGAAACAATTTTTTCAGCAATGCATACAGTGTCTCTTGCTCACTTTCGTATTGGCCTATAAGATTTCACTACAGCATTCCTTTCCAGGTTGCTGCTGTGAAATCTGAGTGTTAATCATCAAATTAATTTCTGCTTCTGCTGGGCCTTCCACAGTACTTTCTTTTCTTTTTGTTTTTATTTCCCACATGTTGCTTTCATCCTGCCTCGGGTCATTTACTATTATTCAGTTAATCCACTCTAGCAGAGTGGCAAATGAGACTGGCACTGAAGGTATGCCTGCTGCTGGTTCCCAGCAGCTTTTAATGTCATAATTGGAGCAGAGGACATTGTGAAAATGAAGTTAATCCTTGTAACATAGTTTGTCTGTTAGCTGTATGGAAAGTGATCATAAGCAAGTCTGTATCAGGTGTAGGTCATTAATTTAAACTCACTTCCTTTAATTTAATCATTTATATAGAGTCTGCCAGTTCCGTGAATCAAACCTAAATTTATTATGTTCAATATAACCAGGCACAGTGTTATATTTTATAAATACTTTTCTTTAGGGGAAAACTTCTGAAAACAACAACAAAACTAAGTGTTGCTTCCAACAGTAATTTTAAAAGGTTCCATTGTTCATATTTGTCCTTGCTCTCTCTCCTGTACGTGTTGTAGCTACACATTTAAAAAGTTCCTAGCTAGGTTCTGCAGGTCCCTACATAGAAGAGACAAAGGCCTCTCCTGGCCTAGGTTCAAGTTTCCTAAAACTCAGGGGCACAAACTCATCTGAAAGAGATACCACTCATTTCCAGAGCAGTTCGAGTCTACGGAAGCCTCCAAAGAGAGGCTGCTAGGAGTTGCACATCCTAATTGCTGTGTGGACATAACGTGAGTCAGTCATGAGACATCCTGCGTGTGTTATGAAACTGCACGAGGACTGAGGTCCGTGCGCACAACGGGTCGGTGAGTGCAGTCATGCCTTGGTGCACGTCTGTGCCTGGAAGACGTGTTGGGAAGTGTCTTCAACAAGAAGACACCACCAATATTTTTGCAGCTTTTCTAACAGGCTGCTGAATGATTTATTAAAGTTTTTTTAAGATGACATTCTTCAAACAAAGTGCCGTGTACTTAATAGTTTAATACTAAGGAAGGCAAGATAAGGACATGTCAGTAAAGAAGATCTCATTGTGTTATGATTTAAAGTTGATTCCTGTCACAAAATGTATTTTGGTGGTTTGATGAAAGCATAATTTCGTCAGATTCCACTCAGTTTCCAGGAAAAGGTACGCTAAGATATGATGTTAACTTAACCCAGAGAGGGAGAAGTAAAACCAGTTAGAGCAAGGATGAAGCAGCACAACTCTTTTCTGAACTAAGGTTATTATTGTATTTATTGTGTGTCATTGAACATACATGAATACTGCATTATGGTAATCCCCAGAGTTAAGAGGTCAGGATCCAACAAGAGCTGATATCTTTTATATCTCTACGCTCGTTTTACTGCAAATGCAGGACTCCAGATAGATGATCTGAAACAATTCTTTCATTAAAAAAAAAAAAAGTCAATGCAAATGCTAATTCAAGAGTTCCTACACTCTGTTCTTACAGCACATGGACAAATGGAAACACCCTGTCTTGATAATGTGATTGTGTGTAATGCTTATAAGTGTTTTATGGCTCCTCAAAAGGAGAACACATAGCTCTCCATGTTGTCTGCTCCTTGGGGAAAATGACTGTGCTGGGCAGAAGTAGCACTGGTATGACCCAAAGAGGGAGAGGTACTGCACTCTCAGCACCAGTTTTGTACACAGGAAAGACAGTGGGAATTCGAGCTGTTTAAATATAAAAAACCTAATTGCTGGAAATCACATGATTACGAACAGTTACTTAGAAAAGCTCTGAAATTAAAAATTAAAAACATATCATGTTAAGGCACTGATATATAACCTTGACAGAAGGATGTACTTTTGGCAGAAGTATACTGTAAACAAGAAGTAAATGGAAAGCCACTGCCCTAATGAGCTATCAGGGCTGGGCTTATGACAAGATGCAATCAGAGAAGGAAACAAACAAATGGATGGGAGCTGAAACAGAGAAGGATGTGGGAAGCATAGTGCAAGCTTGCTTTTTCATGGACGTGCTCTGTGCATAATATCACAGTGAGCAAGGGGGCCCTGGGAGTCTCCTGCTTCGTGTTGTGGCTTATTTAGGCGCAACTCCCACAGACTTCTGAAAGGGTTTTGTCTTAAACAGAACCATGGAGGGGAAATTGGGGCTCGTCACAAAATGACGCTCAGGTATGTACAAATGAATGAATGTGCTTCCCACTATGCTGGCTTAGTGTTGGGGAAAAAAAAAAAAAGGCAAGCAAGCTTGGAAGAAAGAAAAGCACAGCTTTTTGTAATTATAGATCTTTTTGAGTTAGCCTGAGCCCTCCCCTTTCCTTCCTTTACCTTCCGCTTCTCCTCCCAAAATAATAACACATTTTGCCAATAATTTTGAGGAAGTCTCAGAGGGCCAGATGGAATTCAAAGAGAGGGATCAAATAAAGTTTTGTTCCATTCTTTTTTTTCCTCCTGATTTTTTTCCCCCCCATGCCCTGATTTCCTACTTGCAATTTCTTTCTTTGGCTTATTGCATGACATGGAGGTGATGATGCAAAAATAGAAGTTAATGGTACTACCACTGTTTGTTTCTATTAACGTTTACATGTGAAATGAAGGCATTTTGGAAGAGAACCAGACTGGCCAGTAAAACCTTTCACCCTCGTAAACTGTACATTTGGTTTTATTTTTGGCTTAGATCCCAGAACTTGTCACAAGCTTTATTATAAAGCTGTAGTTCAGCTAGAGTTTTGTTAGCTTTATTGCAACAACTCCCCTCCTCCTCCTCCTCAACAAAAAAAAAAAAAAGGAAAGAAAAGAAAAGGCAAGCAGACCAGCAAGAAAAAAAAAAGAAAAAAAAGCTTTTGTCCACTTTGAATACTTTTCAAATTATGGAGAAAATATACTAGAAAATGCAATTAACCAGATAACTGCTCAGCATCAATCATCAGAATATAAATGAAGTTTATCTAAAATTTATAAAAAATATACATCACCTCCTTAAAATAGTCCAAGAGTGACTAATCACATAAACAATAAGGCAGTCACCAACACTCAAGCATGTTACAACTTCTGAGAAAGCACAGGCCTAGAAATGCCAAAGAGGAGTCCACAGATTGACTGGAAATGATTTGGACATCTGGAGAGAAGTTTTTTTTTTTTTTACGTATGTACTTTCCCAAAGGGGTAATTTAGCTCTGCATGAGTTCACTCAGGGAATATATGAGGGAAAAAAAAAAAAGAAGGAGAAAGGAATAAAAAGGAATGTGTTATGATGTGCAATTATAGAACTATTGGTCTCATCCTGCTTTCATGCATCCTGTGTCTCTCGTGCAATGAATCCCCTTGGTTCAGGACCAAGTACAATTGAGAGCAGCGTGGAATTACTGATAATGGGATTTAATGGAACTGCTTTATAGCATAACCATTAATAATTTTTTTAATCTATTGCTGCAGATTGAATGGTTATAGAGAGGATATATAGATCTACTCTGAAAGATCAATTTGTTTGTCACCCTTGGTTGGAATTTGAAACATGGTCTTGTAGCTGTGGATCTAATTTGAGATGCAGAAGATCAAAGTTTGACTGTTGCTCCTGTCAGTCAATTCCCATGTGATCCTTGAGTAAGTAACTTATAGTGCCTATATTTCAATTCCCTGTTGAAGAAATGGTAACCAGAAGATTTTATTTGAGGCTTGTTTTTAGGCTAGTCTAAAAGGCTTAGATCGATTCTTACACTGTAGAAATTTTTAATCTTTTAAAACTTCTTCAGTCAGGAAATGTTCATTGGTTGTGGGGCCTTAATTTTGATTGGAATTTATAGAAACCAGGTTCTTAAAGTATTTGATTCCCTTAAAATACAAACAGGCACAACAACTCAATTTCTTTCACAATGTTTTGGTGCCTGATTTCAACAGTGCATCACAATGATGGTGATTCCTTGTTTTCCCACTGGAAAATACAAAGTCACAAAATTCTGAAGTTCCTGGAGAACCTATTGAACTGAGTCCCATGTCTCCTTCAATAGTTGTAGTAGGGCTGTCTGGAAACAAAGTATCCAGGGGGGAGGATTGCTTGAAAAATCTCTCTTCTTATGCAAAATGTTTAGTGTTTGGATGTGAGCAGCATTTTTTGAGGATGGAAGGGCACACGTTTTCTTATTGCCACTCTTGCAATGCAAACAGTTTGGCTCAGCACCACTGAAATCTGGTTCCCATGCCCCGGCCGTGGTTGGCGATGGCCGTGGGCTGCCTCGGCAATGTCTGAGTCCTCCCTGTGGAGCTGTGCTGGAAGCTTCACCTGGCTGGGACCAAGTGTGGGCCTGGTAGACACATTGTCATTACTGATGAGTAAATCACTCCCACAACTTGTCCTCCACTCCTTCCCAGAGAACAGCATGGTCTTGTGGTGCTTTGCTTGTGGTGCTTTGCTGTGGGTCGTGCAATGGAAAGTCAATAGTGCATCAGGGATGTCCATCAGGAACCCACTGAATTGATAATTTGTGTGGCAGGTGAAGATTGTACACACATGACCATAAGCTTTCACAAGGAGGAGACTCGGTTATGTATGAAGCACAATGTAGTACGTTGCTACTGAATTTAAGTTTGTTTGCAAGCAAGGCATGTAACTCTCAAGGAGTCCTTAGTAAACATTAATTTGCAAACTTTAATCTGATAATCATGAACTTTCAAACTGTACTTGAAAGTTTGCTTGGATTACAAGTAAAGAACACACAAGTAAAATTATGAAGGACTTTCATCCATCCATAAGAGGAAATCAAAGTGCGTGAGCAAACTGAGAGCCCGCTGCTGCATGGCATAGCACATACCCTGTGCTGAGACTGTTTGAACAGTCAGTGGGAGGCAGAGCCTCAATACCTCTAAAAATCTGTCTCTCTGCTTTACATTCTTATTGCTTTCTTTGAGGGGGAGGAAGGTTTGAAGGTCACAGAACTGGGCCATTTGTGTAACCAGAACCAGATGATTAATTACTTTTTTAAGGATTTTGTTTCTCTGAAAATTTTATCCCAGAAAAGCACAAGGACATACAAAGTCTGTGGTTGAAATTAAATTATATTAAGATTACAGAAATATTGCACATCACAGTTCTATGGAAGTGGCTTTTCATTGTTTAGCATAAGAAAAAGAAAGACTAACAAGTTAGGCTACACAGCTGGGGTTTGTGCTGCGTAACTTGTTTTGTAACAAATCTTTAAATATTGTATACAAGCTGAAAGAACATATATTAGAAAGAGTCAGACTGAAAAGAAATCAGCACAATTAACATTCAAACTAAATTAACTGTCATTTTAGTTTAAAAAACCCTCATGCTCCATTCTTTCATGCTACCCCCTACAAAAAATTTGGAACTCATCACTGGAAACATCACCTCAAAAATCTTTTTCTGCTTTCTGTTATTATATCCAGAGACGTATGTACTCATTGGAGCAAAATAAAAATGAATTTAATTTTTTTTTTAAATCAGAAACAGATCCAGATGAGGATTTCAAAATTATGAGAACACTTTTTTAATTTAGATTTCTGGTATGTTCTAGGAAAAATGCTGATTATTATCAAATGTGGAAGACTAGGTTGCAAAGCCCAGTAAAACCTCTGGGAAAACTGAAAACAATTTTTATGTGCTTTGAATTAGGCTTTTTCTAGAACAGTCTCTGGACATAGCATATGGAATGGACTGAAAAGTATCTCATTATGCTGCTCCAAAGGCTCTGTTTCTCATGGCAAACTGGCTGTTTAGAGCACTGTCAAACAATCTGTTTCCTTCTTTGCACTTTTTTGGCCCAGTTTTGGCCTGTGTTATCCAGGTTCTCCCAGTTAGTGACCAAACATATTTTGGGTGATTGTTGTGGATCTACAGCTCTTCCCAAGAGGTAGCAGTGATGTTGGCAACTGGATTTAAGTACAAAGAGGAGGGCTGGTTATGTGAGTCCAGACCATACTAATGCCATTCATCCTCAGAGCTGGAGAATGGTTCTGGGCACACTGACAGGCCAAAGGTTTAGCAGAAGGCAGGCCTCTGTCAACTCTTATCCGAAAATCACTTTTTTTTCAACGAAGTCTCTGTTTTCAGTTGGGTTTACTCTGGAGATCTATTGCAGTTTCTCATTTCCCCTTTCAATTTCCCCTACCCTTGTTCAGCTTGCGAGTTGGTCCCAGCAGCAAATGGCAATGGACAGAGCCCAACAGTACTGTAAAGGACAGAATTATATGGAGTTTGTGCTGTCTTCTGCAGGTCCTCTGCTCTGTATCTAAAATCCCACACCATGACTATGTTTCCAGGAGCTGGCCACACTAATCCAGGACGAGGAAACACAAAGGGGCTGGTGCCATACCAGGCATTTGCTTTCCCAGATCTTGGTTGGACACTGCCGGGCAGTGCACCATCCTGGCTGGGACAGGAGGTGAGCAGCAGGGCCGTGTCCTCCAGGCTGAGCTGCTCCACAACTCTCTTAGAAGAAAGCAAATCCTCAGCTACTTTTCTTCTGGGCTGCTTTCTGTGGTTTTGTCTTACCCTCCCTCAGCACCAGGAGCAGAGTGAGTCCAGTACTTTTAAAAGCCTCACTCTTCATGAATGCCACTGAATGGGCTTTTTAAAAGCTAAAGTTTGAACTAAGACTTCTGGTATTCTTAAAAGAATCCCTTTTGCAATGAGCAGCATTGCATGAAAAGGACAATTTTGTTCTTTTTCTGGAGTGAGAGCAGAATTGGGGTTTCTGCAATTTTTCTGTCTGCTGCAGCTTTGCTATAACACAATCCCCCTGATGCTTCTGGTGATGATAAATAAATGTATTTATACGTTGTGCTCTTACATTCTCAGTACTGAGGAAACAGAACAATAACATACTCTTGTCGATACAAGCACTGCCCTGGGAATTGACTAATTAACATAAAGCTCAGCCCTGCAGGGACATTTCCAGGTTCATTTCTTGCTGCCTCAGCAAACTACAGGGTTTGGGCTGTTAACTACTTTCAGATGTTCTTTGTCTTTCAAGAAAGAAATAAAGAACATCCACATTGCTTTAGGCAAGTTAATGATTCTAAAGAACACTTACCTTTTTTACCATATGCTTCATGGCAGATTAAAGTCCTGAAGGAGCTAAGGATTATATACCATGTACAGTCCTTTGGCACAGAAACATGCATTCTGAACCAAAAGTGAGTGGCTGAATGTGACATTTGCATTCATTGTTTTTCCAGACCTGCATACAGAGAATTATTCAAAATAATACCAAAGCAGTGGTTTTGTAGGTGCTTTGATTTCCCAGAATCTCTTAAGGTTATGACAAGCAGTTTACAGTGGCTACTGAGAAAGTTGGACAAACTTGTGTAACCACTTCTTTAATATTCAAAGGAAATCTGGCCTAATTTGCAAAGAGGAGATGTGCCTAAAATTTTGAGAAACTCATACTACTTGTCTCTTGTGTGTGATCATATTTGTTTATGTGAAGCATGTACTTTTCATTCACATTATTTTCTTTGGACCACAAAGCATAGGTTTCCTGTATACAGGAAAATATATGAGAAAAGTAAAATACCCAAATTAAATGAAATTTGAATTTTACTGGTAAAGAAAACATCATTGTTTTTAGTATTTTTCCCTAGATTGCTAGATTTACTCTGCTCCATGTACTGTTTGTTATTAATCTATTATTAATGGATGTCTGCCTATTGCTGCTATTTATGAATGAACAGAATCCCATTCTGCAGCTCATAGAAATCAACTGTAGAAAGTAACAGTAGAAAAATTTTCTGAGGGTTGAAAGGCATTTGATAGGTCCTCAAGGGCTGCAGCTAAAAGGACTCAGATGTTACATGTGAGTGAGCACAGATACTTTCAAAGTGTTTTGTAAGAGCAGAAAAATAAGTGTATGTGCAAAGTGTACATTGGAGAAAGCCAGCACCTGAGTGCATGCAGATACATGCAACACCCAGAGTTCTGTTTTGTACACACGTTTGCTTGTTGGTGCACGAATAGGCTGATTTTGTGCGGGTACTTCAGGCATGACTATCAGAAGACTGGGTGTGTATATTACTGTGTGTGCCTATCAGAACAAGTCATTAAGGTTACCCAAGCACATCTGATTCTGGTGTATAGGTTTCACAAACTTTATCCATTTGGTGTGTTTGCCAGCCCTTTCATTTTTGCCACAATTAAAAAAAAAAAAAAAATAGTGCAGTGTTTGCTGAAGACAGACAAAACCCTGAGAAAACATGCACTATTTCACTCTTAGTTAATTATCCTGGAAAAGTTTAATTTGGGTCACTGTGGCTTTTAAGTTTCAAAATAGCAAAGTGGATTGAAGGGAAGTTTAAATCAAACTGGGAGAATGTACAGAAACCAGGAAGGCAGGGGAAAGTGAAATCTGATATGGAGCCAGCGGATAGCTGGGGCAATCTGGGCAGGGTGACACTTTAGAAAAGAAGAGACACTCACTGTGAGAGATGAGTGACCACAGGAGGAGGAGCCAGAGGCAGAGAGAAGGAAAGATTGCTACAGCAGTATTTTGAAGAGGATGAGGCATCAAGTGTCAGTCTTGGGGTGATCACAAAAACATCAGCCTTGTGCCCCTCTAACGCTTGGAACTTCACCATGTGTCTGTGAAAGTCACTGAGGATCTTTATTTCCTCTTATGCCCATCCACATGCACACTGGCAATTTACTACTGCCCCCATCTACTATTACAACTGCTGTGCTTGTTCCAAAGGTGTGTGCCATGGATTTCAGTATTTCCAGCCCTCCTGATTCTGGGAGCCAGCAAATGCAAAGATGCCAAAAACACGCATATGAAATCTTAGTATTCTTCTTTAGTTACACGTAATTAGATATCACTCTCTTTATCAGTGTAATAACTTTTGATTAGTCTGCCTTTAGTATGCTGAAAATCTTTAGGAAAGCTAGGCATAGCCAACTAGGTTTTATTTAATTTTTCCCTGGAGATTCTTCCCTACACTCAGTGACCGTGGCTGTCTGTCATACAACAGCAGCATGCTAAAACAGAGGGAACAGTGCATTTTGCCTTTATTGTCAGGAAGTGTCAGAAGTATTAATAGCCTAAATTTTGCTAGCTAACTAAAATTCTCACACTGCAATCTTGTGCATCAGCATTTTTTTTAACCACAGATGGTCATTTATGTAACATGGTTGGAAATTGTGGCTGTGTTCCACAGCAACAGGAAAATGGGATACATCTGCACTGTGTGGGGAAAAATACAAATGAGGTAGAAGTATGCAAGCATTTAAATTACAGGGAAACAGGACTGCGATAAGCCCTGGACTACATGAGCAGGAAGACATGTCAGCCTCACCCATGCCCTGAAAAAATGGTCACATTTGTGGGCCACTCTATTGTACTGAGTGGAAGTTTGTTTATGTGGGACCTTCCTTCCCTCAAGACTTCCTCTGACAGGAAATGTCGTCACTGTTTAGTAGGGGTCAATTGTTATGCATTCAAAACTCAGACATAAAATAGTATCGCTGAATTCAACAAAGTGAAAAGAAATAAATAAGATTTGTCCATTTACATAATTAGAAATGTGCCACAGTTATTCTTGCTCACTAGTGCTTTCAGAGAGCTGAGAAAAATCATGCAAGTCGAATAGCTGGGATAATATTGTTTTACATGTATTCCAAACACACTACTCAGTATTTGACAAATCTCACTTTTGTCAGCTCTGCTATCTGTCTGATGTGGGAATATGATTTAAATGGAAGAAGGCTAAAAAGACTACAACTTTAAAACCGGAATTGCGCTCTTATGGGAATACTCAACCAAGTTGGTTCCATGTCCTGGACCAAATTGCTCTCAATCTTAGTTGTTCTGGATGAACACTTTTCTGAGGACATATTTGTAACTGAGGTGTCCCTAGAGTTTTACTTTTTGTATTGTGATAAAGCAGGAATAGTGTTTGAGATAAAAGTGAATATTGGTGTTGTTTTCCCTTCTTCATTGTGTCGTCAGTCAAAAAAAATAACTCTCTAAGGGACTTATGGATGGGAAATAGGCTGAGCTCTTGGAATGACAGAACAGCAGAGGTTGGAAGAGTTCTCTTCAGATCACCTCATCCAGCCTGGTTTAGGCAAGGTCAACTGAAGCAACTTGCCCAATTGTCCACTTAGGTTTTGTCTCCAAAGGGGGGAGACTCTACAACCTCTCTGAGCAACCTGCTCCAGTCCCCTTGGTCACCTTCGTGGTAAAAAAAAAAATGTTTTGCTCTTTAGTTTAAATGGAATTTTCTGTATTTCAGTTTGTGCTTTTTCATTGTCCAGGTGCTTTTGTCAAGCTCACGGTAACTATGCTGCTCCACACCAGCCATAGCAGAAAGCAGACAAAGGCACACTCACAAGTGTGGCTGTAAGCCCTGGTCTGTTCCCCACTCATAAGACGTTGTTAGCAGGCTTTCCCTCTTAGGTACCTGAGCAGACTTTTTCTCCAGACATACATTGGTTCACACTCTTCTACCCATTTTGTATTAGGGATACCTGTGGGATACCTGAAAGCAGAGGAACATTGGGAACCGAGGAGGATCCAGAGCAGTCTGAAGGACACATATCTATTTGTCCAGAGAGGCACCACAGCCATGACCAGTGTTGAGGTCTCTTGACAGCCTGTCTCTTGAGCTGTCAGTGTCCATGAAGTCTTCTTCCCTATTGCATGGTCTAGACTAAAAGTAAATTGCTAATCCTCTCTCACACAGATTTTCCTGAGGGTGAAGTAAAACAATCAGGGGGACAAGAAAATGTCATTTACTCTTTCCAGTGGAAAACTTAAGAATTCCCCTCTAAAGGAAATGTATAAAAAAGAACATATCACAACATTACAAACTGGTATCAACCACTCTTTTCGACAAAGCACCTTAATCTAGGAGCTGGGGACCTGATCCAACATCTTTAAACCAATTCCTCCCCCCTTCCCGCCTTTCTCTGCCTCTTCCTCTCCCTACCCAAGTCGCATGATGGAAATATCCAGGTTTTCAGCGCAGGAATAAGCGGAGTGGCTTTCCTTTCACACACGTCCGCGTAACCTTTCCGCCCAGCCGTGCCGCCTTGCTCCGGCCCTCCCAGGCCACCAGCCCCTGCGTCCCATCTGAAAGAATGTCGGCTGTGAGGCAGAAATTCCCACCATGGGAATCGCGCCTCTGTGTCGCACAACAAAGGCCACCGCATTGTGTCCCTGTTAAGCGGGTGTTAAAATGCGCATATGTTGCCAGGGCTATTGCAGGCGAGGGCCCATTGAGGAAGCGGGAGGTTTTTCCCGACCGCTGGCTGCTCTGAATTCCCCATATTAGCACTTTAGCGCACATGCGGCCGCCTTATCAGATTAGCTACACTTGTCACAGATTAGTTCACCCTGTGAAGGAGCCGCAAAGGTACCTTTGACCATTCATTCAAAAGAGCCAGAAAAGTTTTCTTTTCTTGTCTTCAACCATCAGAGTGCAAAGCGAATTAAAAGGAAAGTGTCTCTCTCTTTCTCTCTCTCTGCCCACCTCATTTTGGTAACAGGATAACTAAAGGATAGCTAATACGGTGGACTACACAGAGAGAGATATTAATGGACACCTAATATTCATCTAGAAAATATTTATTTAACCTTAAAAGCACTGATGTGTTTTCTTTCCTCACCAATGTCAATAGTCCATTGAGAAATGACCTTTCTGGAGCTCATAGTGGATTTTTTAATGTTTTGCTTCTCTGGCTCCCCCTTCCCCTACTTTTTCATTACAGTTAATTTGCAGCATGGTTCAGTGGTCTCTATTCTGCAGATTAGGAGTGGGCGAGGGCAAAAGACTTGCCAATGGCTCGTTACATTATTTTTTTAACCCATCTTGCTCCTTAAAAGGTTTTGATTGCTGGTAAAACAAACAGTGACTCAAAATACCTTTGGTATGACTTGCAGTCTACACAGGCATTAAGACTGAGCCTAGAGAAGACAATAACGCCTTGGAAGTGCAGTGACAGCAGTGACACTCATCTCTGAATGAACTTGTGGTGAAGGAGGCTAGAAAGCTATGAAAACATACAGCTGAAATTGCTGGTTAGCATTCACACCTTTGGCACAAAAAAAAAAAAAAAAGTGGAAGGAAATTGTGGTGGGGAAGGAATGCAGCAATTCCTCACACCTCGGTGCTCTCTAGGGGAGGTGTTCCACATCCTTGTGCCAGGTGTAGTGTTCCTGGGCTCAGCTGGAGCATGTCCACCGCTGCAGGTTAGCTGTGCTGCCTGCATGTGGCAGAGGGGACAAACCCAAGACAAACAGACTGATGTTCCCTTTGTCATACCTGTAGGCTGTGAGAGTAGACCTTTAATCACCACTCAAGGGTCTAGTGCAGAATATTTTATCTAGGAAATGAAGAAGAAATCGCACAATGCACTGTGACTGTTTTTTGGTTTTGGGTTGTGTTTTATTTCTTTTTTCTTTTAACTTTGATTGCAGGTAACCAAACTGCATTATCATTACTAGAACTTTAACTGCTAATTCTTTTTTCAACTTCTTCCACAAATACGGGAGCACAATCTACGATATTGTTTACCAGTCTGTTTCTCCACGCAGGCTGAAACCTGGCTGGTTGCATGTGCTGTTTGTAAGCAGCAGAAAGTACAACAGATCGTTTGTAAGGGCACTAGCATGTTACCAGAGGCTGGAGTTTCAGGGCTTCTGAGCAAACAGCCCAACAGCATGCCCTGAAGCATATGCAACCATACTGTCCTAAGACCACAACTTTAGGGGCAGAGCTCTTCTTTTTGGTTCTGGGATCATTTTTTGACAACTAAATCCTAGTGGTGACTCAATTTGTAGATCCTGTTGAAATGCAATGATATTTCTCCTATGCTAATTTTTTATTTTATTGTTTTCAAGTCATAGTGCCACACCCATAAGAGAGAGTTGTGAAGCATATGGGAAAACCATCTGTTGGAACCCTATGTCAAGAAAACTTACAGCCCTGATGAGCTCTAAGCTATAAACAGCTCCAATTTATGATCTAGAGAGTGAGGCAACAGCAGTAACAGCAAAGCAGGGAGAAATATGTGGGAGAAATCAAACAGCTGGACCCTGCTTTTGCTGCTTCTTAGTTGTTGAAAATGGTCTCCATGTTAGAAAGTTACCAGAAGAGTTCATTGGGACATCTGTTTCTTCTATTGTCAGGAAGGATGATAAAACCTTACATTATTAACTTCCTGTGTTGTTTTCTGATAAAAAGCATCAGTATTTTTGTTTTTATATTTTCACATGCACCTAGTTCAGTATAGTAATTTCAAAATTCTATTGTGTTATATATAAATATATATGGTGTTAACTGATTTCTTCCAGTTTTTAATTTTTGTTTTGAAATGGTATGATATGAAAAAGAATATTGAAAGTAGAATTCTAGTTAAAAATTGATTATTTCCCTGTCAGTCAAGGAATTATTTCTACGTTTCTGTGAAAAGCGGATTTTCAGTCTTCCACTGACACCTTTCAAATCCATCTATTGTGAGTCTATCTAGTTTATGGACTGTCTCAAGTCATTAATCTGAATTTAGCAAAGCCATTTTGTGGATGACCTTTCTGGTTTTATCCCAGAGCTAGAAAAACTGCAGAGCTAAAGGCCTAAATTCATCTCTTCCTCAAATAAGCACATAGGAGTCTGGGCCAGAGTATGAGTCTTCTGTTTCTGTTGGTATTGCTACTGTGCCCTTCCAAGTGCCACCTGTTTTTCCAGTGTGAGTAAAGGGTCCCAGTTTGAGAGACCCCATTGAATGTGAAAGTGCTGACTTTCACACACCCCTTAATTGAGTGTTGTCTACAGCAAGGTGTTTTGGTGTTAATTATGTAAATTTGACTATTTTCTTGAACCTTGATTCAAATCCAAGCAGTAATCTTCCATGCCCCCAACCCACAATTTAAGCTCAGTCTATTAAATATTTGATTTTGAATCTAAATGATAAAACAATCTGTTTTGCTTGCCTTGAGCAACAGAGTCTAGGACCAGGACCAGTGGAATTTTATGTTTTGATTCATGTAGCTGGGCCCATGGCACTTAATTTTCTAATAACTTTGTGTTTCTTCTCTCTCACAACACTAGGCAGTGTGGCAGCCTGGTCTGTGAGTTATCAATGCAGTCATGGCATACAGCATCTGGAGTCAGAAAGCAGCAGGGAGGCAATGCCCTTGGGGATGGACATGCAGACCTACTGCTGGCCGTCACCTATATGTGGTGGAAAAAGAGGAAATCTTGGACAGCATGTTTCCTGGCAGGAGCTGAGCATCACTGCTCCCCTCCCCAGCCCTGTCACCTACCCACTTGCTTTTGTCACCTCAAGTGGTCAGGCTCATGTACAGAGAAAAAACTTAACGTGACACACAGCTTTGAGCCTTCAGTTCCTTGACACAGCTCTTAGAAGAAACTTCGTGGCTTTGGTCATTTTATGACCTAGTCAAAAGCAACACACAATTTTATTTGAACTATCCATGAACTTTCAAAAACTAATATCTATCAAAATATCAACAACACATTATTGAATTTTATGAGTAGACCTTACTTGTTTCAGCAAGCATCTCCTTATTTTAGCACACTGGATTAAACTCAGGCTTCATCAGACACGAACAGTAAATAAATTATTTTAAAGACAGGAGAGCTGCTTCGCTTACAAGTCTTTCCCATGCTGATGAACTCCTGCAAGCTCCACGGCTTCTGACCTGGTCTGGGAGCCTTGTTCTAATTGATAATGTTGCTCATTGTGAGAACACCGGCTACGCAAATCCCGATGCTTGGTGTGCGGATTTGCATTCCAATGCTCTCTGTGCTCTGTAAGGGTGCGTGGGGCTGGTGTGCTGGCTCTTGAAGCACAATGGGAATTATGGATATGTGTCTCTGGGCCAACAATTATTTCCACGTGCTTGTTAAATGAGTGCAGGGAGAGAAGACTTTCCTCTTGTTTAGTCTCTATCGCTGTCTTTGGTGCTGTATTGCATTTTAATATAAACCTTCCCCCACAACTGCCTCACCCCAGCCCTGTTAGATACTTGGCCTGGCTTTCATTAAAACACTAGTGCATGAATAGCTGTAAGTTCAGGGCTGGAGGGCATCTTTGCTAAAGCTTGAATCTTTGGTAAGGAACTTTCCGCACTTTTGGAAGTGTTAAAAGTAACTAAGAACCTAATGAAAGAGTAGCTGAATAATAGAGTTAGTCAAACTACTCCCACTAGTCTTTTTTGCTAATAGGGGTAAATAAATAGTAAATGCTTTTTCAGCCATTATATATTGTTGGCAGCTCAGACTTCCTATCATGTGTGTGTAGATTCACAGGGCTAAAGAATATCATGCTAGTATATATTGCCTTGTCTAGCTACCAAAAGCAACAGGTTTGGTAGGACAAATTAGGCTTTGCCTTCAGTCCCAACAGGCTGGGCTACAAAAATGACAGTATTAGAGCAACAGCTGGCTTAGTCACATAATGCACTGCTATATAGTCTGCATTTCTTGTTTTCATTTCACTTTCCTTTGTTTTAGAGACAAAAAGGGAAGCCCTTGGGGGAAAAGGCTTCCAAGTTTAGTGCTTGACCAAAGCTGCCTGACTCTGGCCTCAGCAGCCTTTATTAAATGAACTTTAACATTTCTTTCTCTGAATGTAACATTGACATTTGCACCTCTGTCCAGCCACAGAACCAGTACCAAACACGCCCTAGTGCAGGGCAACAAGCTTTCTCACACTACCCTTCCAGCTGTTGAAGAGTTATTTGCCATGGACTATCCCTAGGGTTAATTGATAAATCTCTCGGTACAGTGGTAAACATACAGAGTCTGCCCTTAGACTGCCCAATTATGTGTTACTCTGTGCTGTGTGGCCTCTATTTTGGGAAATGGTTTGAGGTCACCAAACTGTTCTTCACATGGAAGCAAAAGCATTTTGGTGCCAGCTCTACTGTAATTTAAGATCTGTGGCCTGTACCAGGGACGGATGGAGCTATGCTCTGGATGGCAGTGGGGATGGGCTGGACTCAGGCATTGGCAGCTCCTCTGTCAGGTGCCACGTGTTTCTGCTTCCCCCATTCCTGCTCCACTGGGCTGTGCTGGCTGAGGGCAGCCCAGCTCCTGAGCCAGCTGTGCCAGCCATCTCATTTCATTGCCCCATTCTTATGGAGAAGGAACAGTGATATCCTCATCAGGCATAATAATATATGATGCAAGAAGAAGCTGTAGTGAAGAAAATACTCCCTGCATTTACAGAGTAACTTAAAAATTATTGCTACAAGGGGCACTTTTCTGTTTAATATTACTGGGCCCCAAATAAGACTGTACTGCTCTTGCTAAAAGGGCCATTTCTCTTGGCTTCAGTAATTTGATGGAGGATCCCATAAAAATATCCAAAAAAAGAAGAAAGAAATGAAGAATACACTGGATATTTTATCCAAGGTGCCTTGTTACTGCACATTGGTGATGTATGACTAAATATTTTTAAGTCTTCATAGAATTGTGCAGTTCTGCAGCCCTGCAGAGTATGATACACTGTCTTCTTTCTTTTGCTCTTTATACTGAGCTATAAGAACAGCTGCATGGGTTCCTGAAGCGGCAAGTCAAATATTTTGCCTATAAGGTCACTTTTGTTATCACATATGGTGTCGTAAGGAAATTTCCAACTCAGTTTCAAAACAGCTTTGGCAGGACATACAATTCAAGCCAAGAAAGCCTCCTCCTCCTTTTCCCAGCTTCTGTCAACACCAAGTCAAGGGTCGGTAACCTAAATCCAGCTCATATGTAGCTGGCTAGCTCATTTTTTTATTTCTCCAGGGACAAGAACAGACTTCACCACTAAGATAATGGCCCTCCCTTCCTGCACTGACTGAGGTCTAGAAACCTCTTCTCAGGTGCATTGCATAACCTAGACTTTTGCTTTCTGTACTTGGGTCAGGCGTGCACCATGTATTTCAATTAAAACAAACAATACTCCCAACATGTCTGGCTTGTTCTTTTGACACAGTTTCTTAACAGGATTTCACTTGTCAGCTAGAAAGGTCAGAGAAAAGATAAATCTTTATTGGGATAAACTGCACTGGGTTAAATACTTATAGTGTATCTCACCTTTTTTAATAACCAGTCTATATTTTTCTCGGGCTATAGCTAATGTATTTTGCTATAAATATGTCCTTGTAGGCTTTTTGTGTGTCTATGCCAAAAATAGAAACAGAGATACAAATTGTATTCTCTGTCCCGTTTCCTGCCTTTAAAGAATCTCTGTGGACTGAAGGATCACTAATATTCAGGAGCAGTTATATTCAGGACAGGTACCCATCATTGCCCCTGTGGATCTCACTAACTGCAAGTAAGTCTTCATGCAAGATGAGGCTCTTTTCCCTCACTCATCAGGCAGCTGAATTTGGATATGAGTACTGGATCCATGATCCTTGAAATATTCCCTGCATCTGGTCAGGCTCAAACAGCTTCCTCTGGACTTTCAAAGACTGCTTTAAGACCTACCTTTTTTTCCTCCCTAGACTTCAGTCATGCTCCTGTTTCAGATGTTCTTACTTGGAGAGACAAGCTGTTCATTGATACATAGGTTTTCTCTTTTCTTGTACCAACCAGCTGATTAATTTTACCCTGAAACCTTCCATAGTGCAGCAGTTTTGTCAGATATATGACCGAAACTATTCATACAGTGTCTACTTTTCATTCGCAACTGCTCAACTAGAGGGTCATGGACAAAGCCTCTTTCTCAGAGAAAGTGAAAACCAAAGTGATCAAGAGGTGCTCTGAATTTTTTAATTTGACAAATTACTGATATTGCAGGACAAAGAGCACCATGAACACCATTTTACAGAACACCATGTTCTGTAAAAAGTCAACTCTGTAAAAACTGAAGTGCAGCAGCCAAACACTGAAAAAAACAGCTGAAACTGGGTGCAAAAGGAATGAGGTTTAGGAAGAGAAAGGATAGAAGGTGTTGAGGAAGATAACAGGTTGTGGCAGAGTTAATTTATAAAATGCCGTCTTTTTAACAGGAAAAAACAAAAATCGGGGGGGAAAAAAAGGGATTGTAGTGGAGGGGGTTGCTATAGTGAGAGTAATCTTATGACCTAATGTGTGAGTGTTCTCAAAAGACTGGATGTTCCAGTTCAGTGAAGCAAGATGGCCCCCTGCAGTATTGTTAGCCCCCTCACAAAGAAATCTCGCTTCATCTAGGAGCATCACTGTACAAAACACTAACAGAACTGCTGTGGTTTACCATTAGTTTCACTCAAAACACGAGGTAAACATTCTTTGCATTAAAACATCAGTCAGGAATAGAAGTCCTCAGTTACCAACTTTGCTCCCTCTGCTTCCGAATGCCTCCTGTGCAGTTCTGGTGTGAGATTGAAAAAAAATTGGGTTTAGAGTAATATCTTGGAACCCCCAGGAAACAAAACTTGTCTCTCAAACTCATGCGTAAAGATTGTGGTAGGGAAATAGTAAAGACTGAGAAGAAAGTCTTGCTGGAGTTGTGAAGCCAGGCAAGAAGTAAAACTTCATGAATGAGAAGTTAAACTTCAGAAAAATAGCACTGTGCTCTACATGCATTTGAACTAGGAATATTGATGTGCATTTTGTGTATGAGAAGCTTTTTATTTCCCCCATCCTATTACATTTCTCTGACACTGAGAATGAGACAGCATGCTTTTTTGAAAATAAGTTTTTATAATATACCGGTATATTGGCAACACTTGGGCTCTCAGGTTTTCACATTCTTTCCACTGGCACAACAGAACACCATAAATTCTGTGCTTTGTGACAGCACAACAGTTCCATGCTTTAGCACTTGTACATATTGTGGAGCTGTATTACTCAACATTAATTGTGGCTGATAAAATACAGCAAAATGCTGAACTTAGTTTATTTAGTAGTTATGCAGGGATATGCAGTTAGCTTCCCTCTGAAGTACATGAGGCTTCTTGGACTGCCATCTGCAACTTAAAGCATCCATCCAGGTCACACATTGCAAAAGCTAGGAAAAGGAGAGGAGAACCAGATAAAAAGAGACTCAAATATTTTCTTAGCAGTTAAATACAGCAGTTCATTAGGTTCATGAAGTCAAACAAATTCCTTTCCTAGTCCTGTTTTCTCTGCCCCCTCCCCTGCTTTGTATACCTCCATGATTTCTATCACTATTATTTGCAAGGCAGTAACACTCTGCCCAGTGCTTGACAGACAATGGGCCAGGAGTAAAAGTATTAGAAGAGAAGGCTGTCTTATAATAACTCTAATTCACACTTTAGCTGGTTCCAACCTAACTCAGAAAATCAAAAATGGTCTTGGGAAGTCTGAATGATGGTAAAATTTAGTAAAAATTAATTTCTTTGCCTTTCAATGCTGAACTTAACACATCACTCACAAAAACCCACCCAAGCTCTAAAGAATCAGTGTTGTGAGGTCTGTGTGGCCTTCTACAGACTGCTTTGGTGTGAGAGCTTGGATTGTTTTTGACCCTGTGACACTGAATGGCCAAGAGCTTCCATGCAAGGACAATGGTGCTGTTAGTGCCCATTACTAAAAGCCTTCTTGTTTCTTTCAACTGCTCACAGGCCTCCTAAACAATGAAAGAAATCCATACATCATTAATAAGGAGATTTAATTTAAATTCTGCTTTGAGAGAATTCTCAGATATTCCCCTCATTTTTTTCAAGTGAAAATTGCTGGAGTCTGATGTAAGGCAGAACCTTAATGTAGAGAAGTGCTGGGCCTCATTTAGAAATGCCTGGAAACTAGTGGGAATTGTAGTCATAGAGCAAACTGGAAAGCAGTACTGGCACACCAGTGAGCAGCTCGCATGGAATGAAATCTTGCTGAGTATGGGGATATGTCAGCTGCTAAAAAAACATCTTCCCATTAAGTAATCTCATTTGAGCCGAGGCATTTTATTACTTTTACATTCCTAATGATGGTAACTTTATCGTGACTACAAGTATTCAGTATTTCTAACAACCATTTTACACTCAAAATGGCCTAATTTTCATTAGAAAAGGGAGCTGCTAAATTCCAACAGAAGTTGATGTGAAACAAAATGGAACAGGATAACCCATATTCACTTTTGTAGTGAAAGGTTGTTAATACACTCATCAATAGTTTTTCTTTTAATTGTGAACACTCAGCGCAATTAAAAATCAGTCAGAACAAAACGATCAGGGCTGTTTGTCACATTAAAATAACGTGAGTTGACTTTGCCTCAGCTCTATCTCTACTGTCAGTGGAACCTATCACATGAGGAATGAATCCTGATTAGGGATTTCAGAAGGTTTTATTCTGCTGTCACTTTGGATTTGAAACCATTCTTCATTTTGGTATTTTTAGGAATGTAAATAACAACACAGGATTTCACAGAAACTTCTAAGTTGGACTGTACTGCTTGAGAGATTGGTTTATACTGCTAAATCAATCCATCTGCCAGAGCAAGGCCAGAAATTACTAATGATGCCTTCGTTGTATATATATAATATCTTTAAATGTTTAAAACAGACTTTAGTGCATAGGTAATCCAGAATGAGCCAGCATACTAATGAGGTGGAAAACAACACTTGTATCATGCTTATTCTTCACGGGTTTCAATAATCAGGGTCAGTTTCTCATTGGGTGTGCTTTGGTTACCTACCAGATAATTTCTCTCTCTATCTGTCCACATGTGTATCTATTTATGCATACACACAAAAATATGCATAAATATATTTAGAGAGAGAAAACTTGGAAAAGAAATTATTCTGCTTATGCCATTAAATTCAACTGAATGTTTTGGAATTAACTATTCTGTAGTTAAGCTACGCTACGTCAGAGCAGAATTTGTATTTCAGCAGATAGAAATTTTGTTATGTAAACTGGATTCTCAGTCTAAATGCAGTCCTTGTACAGCTCATGCAATTCTTTTTAAGCTGGGTGAATCAAACTAACTCATAAAAATGTTCTAGATATAAATATAGATAGTTATAAATAAATAAATTTATGAAGAAAATAAGAAAAAATATTAAATATATTAAAAATAACTCTTCAGGTCTGCTCTCTGTGTATTACGGCTTCTAAAGAAGGTAGCTGAAAAAGAAATTTCAGAGACTTCTTTAAGGCATATTCCATGATTCTTTTATCCCAGGCTCCCTGATCTCTGCAATATTGAGCAGGGTCTTATAAAAGATGTTATATTCACTTTAAAGATTCTTATATTCTTTTGTAGGTGCTTCTAACATGACACAACCTTGGGCATTTGTGGAAACTTCTGTTTTGAGGGGATTTTGGAAGTAATCTCTATGTCAAATTTTCAAACTGTACCTAGTAAGTACATGATTGCTTTACAGAGCAGTGAAACGTAATTTCTTTCCCATAAATGTTCATGCAGCAATACTGAACATCAGTTTAAAATAGGAAATTAAGGATTGTTTTTTGGGGGTTTAGTTTGATTTGAAAATTTAGGATAGGAAAAAGTATATATGCTTCTGAGGATGAAATAATTCCTTGGAATTTGGGTACGTTGACATTAGCATTTCTGTGTGGGTCAGTACTGTACTTTTAAGGAGTCCCTTGCTTGTTGCCAGCTACCATGTGCTGGTTCACATCAGAGGCACCACAAACTGGATTCTTTTAGGATGTCATTAAGCCAGGAGATGCAAATATAATACACTCCAAGCCACCAACTGGCAAATCAATTCACACTCGAATATTCCTTTGAATGCGTAAATAAGTTCATGTTGAGCATGTACAAGTCCTTTCTATGTTTGTTTTTACAAACATTTGAACAACTGTGCCTCATTAGCTAGAACAGTACCAGAGCCTCCATCACAAACTCACTTGAATGAATATGCATGAAATCACCATTAGTTTTGCATTTAGAGTAATTATTCTGCACACATATTTAACCAGAAAATGGACAGCAAAGAAACCACTCATCTAGTTTCCTTGAGCTCAAGTGAGAAAGGTATTTCAGGCCTGATTTTCTGCTGCTTTGCATCTTCTATGTTTCTGCAAAATAAGTGTGAAACATTATCCATTCTGTTTTGAAAACATTTCACAACAATGAACAATGATGTTTCAGTAAGTAGTTATGTTATTCATCTGTCTGTATCTAATTCTTGCTTATGCTTAGAATGTAAACTTTTGAGAACAGGGACATACCATGCTGGTACCATGCCGTGCAGAGTAGGATCTTGTTCAGTGTCTGGAACTCCTGTGCACTCTTGCAATATTGCAGTGTAGTTTTGCAATGCTCAAGATGTGAGAGATTCAGTTATCCCACAGTTAGAATGTTGTACATTATAGAGGATATATATAATCAAACTGTATGTTCATATAAGGGTCAAGAGAATTCTGTCAGCTGAGCAAAGGTCAATCAGAGATCTTAATTCCATGAGCAGAGAGAAAGGCAAAATATATTGAATGAGACAGGAGTTGGGAATTATTACCTATGCTCTTGTAAATACATATAAGGCGACATTATGATCATGTCATACCATGACCAAAAATGGAGATTTTAGTATGGGAAACATTATTTTCTGCTCTCTCCCTTCCTCCTCTCCTTCTCCAGCCCCACTCCTTTGTTCTTTGCCATTCAGTGTTTTGGTTCAAGTTAATTAAAGATTCCTGCTGCAGCCTCCTGGAGTGAAATTCTGGCAGTATGCCCAGCGCTGCCATAGTCGTATGTAAGCAGCCCCTCCACTGAGCTCCATGTCTCTAAGAAACTATACAAAGAGGAAGAAAGAAACTGAATCCAGATGGAATGGGAAATCAGATATTTCTTCCATTTGTGTTGAAATCTGTGAAGACTGCCCCATAGGTTGAAAGGGAAGACAATTCACATACTGCAGTCTCAGGGAAAAGCATGTTTTCTCCCCACCCCTCCACCCTCCATTGAAGAGGAATCTGTGAGAAAGCTTATAGTGAGACTGCAAACTCAGTAATGCAAAACGTGTTTTCCCAACTCTGCTTTACCCTGCTAGCTATAGAAAGGTGTAGGATAGACCTGTCAGGGGAACACAAAAAACAAAACAAAAGAATCAAAAGAGTGACTCAGGCGGACAAAGACTCTTCCTAATCACAGGGTTATGAGAGAATTTGATATCCAAACCAACATTTTGACACACAATTCATAGTGAAAAGAGGACTTAAGGCATTTTAAATGCCCAACAGGAGAATAAACATGTCTAACACACTGAGCAATAACCACATCCTGAACTGCTTGTTGTTAAAAGGCACATTAAAAAGATTACAAAAATGTATAGTACACAGTCATTTCTTGGATCTCACATGCATAACAAAAATCAGAAATATCCCTGGAGGAGACAAGGCATATTTTGTGTTTGTGAGTCTTTGTCATCTTCAGTGCTTGGTTCTTAAAACGTAGAGCTACACTTGGCTGGTAGTTACTGAATTACTGGATTAACAACAGTATCATTAGAAATCAAAAGTGTGGATATTTGCAAGTATGCTTTATACATAAATTACAGTTTGCTTCATGGCAGATTCATATTCACCAGGGATATTCTGAAATTTGGTGGAGGAAAGGAATAAAACTTGGGTCTATCTGCAGTATTGCTTGGCTTCTCTATGTATTTTATTTTACTATCAACAATGTTAATTTGTTGCTCTCTGATGGCCTGTTTAGTTTTTCAGGGTTTTTGTTGCTTGTGGGTGGGAGGTACATGAAGATTAAACTTTGCCCAGGGCCGTTATGGGAAAGAAGCATTAACAGTTGATTTCTATGTCAAAGGACTAATTTTTAATTTTAAAATACCTGGGAAGAGGGATTGCTTGGCAGAGAGAACAACCTGTTGCAACTCAAGAGATACCCATTTGAGGTGCAGACTTTGGGCAGAGGTTATGATTCAAGGTTTTAGCTGACAGTTTAGTGCAATACTTCAGATGAAATGAACCTGATAATTGCAGTGCAGATTTCCCCAAATAGCAAGTTGACTGAAATAGCTCTGGTACCCTGTGACTAATTGGATGTTTTGTTACCTCATTTTTTTTTTCCTTAAGAATCAAAAATGGTCCAAAACACTGTCCAGGTGAAAGGGGTAATAGATGTATGCTGATATGTGTGTCTCTTGCCCTTTCAAATCTTTGAAGCCAGGCTGAGGTCAAATTACTCAAGCAGAACTGCTCTGTTGACAAACATGTGGTCTTCAAACAACAATCCCAGTATGAGAGATGCTGCTAATTTAAAATAACAGAAGGGAAGGGAGAAAAAAAAAGTAAAAAAGAAAAAGAAAATAGAGGGAAAACCAGCACCAGTCTACACGAAATCCAACCCAACTGCCACCTTCCCTGCTAGCCTCCCTTTGTGAGCCTGCCTTCCCCACCGCGTGAATCAGCTATGGTTGGGGTTAAATGGGTAGCTTTTGTCTCCTTACAATGGCCGAGAGTGACAGGTTGAGCTAAATGATTTACTGGTGGAGATGATTTGAAGGACAGAGCCAGGCAGCCTTGGGAACACACACACAAGAAAAGGACAGTAGCGAATCAGCCTCTCCTCCCCCTCCTGCTTTCATGGTTTTGACTGAAAGATCACAGAGCGAGACTCTGACAGACACAAGGACCATTGAGAAGCTATTTTTATTACTTATCCATGGCAGCCTTGCTTTGCTGAGAACAGACCTAAGGTTAATTAACCTTACTTTTTTCTTTCTTTTCTCTCTCTTTTTTTTTCTTTTTTTTTAAGTTGTTGTTTTTCGCATTGGGGATGTGAGCCTGTAAGTTGGCAGGGTCACATGCCATGGGCAAAGGGAAAGTCTCTGTGTGAGACTTGAGCACAAGAAAGCTCAACAAACTCGTCCCTAGCCAAAACAAAGCTTTCCACAGAGCAAGGCAATGCAGCGGGGCTGCGGCAGAGGCAGCTGCTCGGAGCGGAGCCGTACCAGCTGTTGTCAATTGGAATGTGCTAGAAGCAGAGCTCCCCCGGCCCCGCTACGCTGCTCTGGCGGCGGCGGTACCCGGTGCTAATATGGATCCCAGATTGTTTCCTGAGCACTGTTTGATCTGGCTGTGTGGGCAGGAATGAACTTGTTTGTCGGGATGAGGGACGTACCGGAGCGCCGGCGCGCTGCATTTGCCCGTCTTCCCCGAGCGCAGGCCAGGCACGCAGGGACACGATGGCGAGGTGGCCACGGGCCCTCAGCTCTGACTCAGACAAGGCAGGGCCAGGACTCTTCTGTGCCTGAGGTGTGAGGTGTTGGAGAAACATGGCTCAGGCAGGGAAGGGACGCAACACAGAGCAGCTGGGAAGCCCTGTTGGCCACCATGCTCCATGTCACCTATCTAGGGCACCCGTGAATCCTGCGTGTGGCTCTCCCGCCCAGCAAACCCAAGCACCATCACCAGGGAGCTCACCCTGCCCTGTGCACCAGGACTCTGCTGGCTCAGCACAACCCCAGGGCAGCCGGCAGAACAGGACCTGGCCTGTGAAGGGCAGCAGAGGTGGCAACACTCCAGCCTCCCAGTTAGGGTGTGTGATGCTTCCTTCAGCAGTTTCACTCCGACAATTTGAGAGGAAAAGTGCAAACTTTTCTCAATAAGAAAAGGAACTTTTCAGACAGTTGCTGTGAATTAGTCTGAAAAGACCCAAAAGGTAGTCCATAGAAAATGTAAAGGTTTGGTTTCTGGATAAATCAGAATTCATAAGAGATGTATTACTCGAAAGAGGCAGCGCTCTCTTTCTGTTCCATATTTCATTTGGTGTATGATTTGTGAGCTATTCCTCAAGTGCAGTGGAATAATACATCCTGTTGCAGGTTATAACCTGCAATTGTCATGTCAATGTTCGGTTCTGAGAGGTAGATTGAAACAGGAAAATTCTAAAAGTCCTACCACAAAAAAAAAAAAAAAGAAAAAGAAAAGTAATTTTACTAGTGCCTACCACCTAATGATATCCCAGCCCCAGTGAATCACATCTTGTGAATGTGCATCAAAACATTATTACAATATATTTAGCTACCTTAAAAAAGAAAAAAAGACACTCAGCAAATATCTCAGACGTCTTAACTAGTTAAGGAAGAGTTTTGAAGAGTAAGACCCACTGTGTGCAATAAGACATAGCTTTTTTGCTGGCTAGCTTCAAACTGTATTCTCATTTTCATAATAATTTTAATGAAAACCTGTAGTTATTCAAAAGAAACAATATGAATATGTGAGCATCATGGCAAAGCAGCATTTCCTATCAGCAAGCTTGTAAGATATGACTTAGTGGAAAAATGGAAGGATTTATAAAATGGGAAATTTGGAGAAAATAAGTGTTTGGTGTTAGTCTTGTACTGTAGAGTTGCATTACTGTGAAGTCACAGTGTGCTGTCACCAGGTGTATTTCTAACAGCCTCTTGAATGCTCAGTTGCAAATAAACGCTTCTGTTTTAAAATACAAATAGCAAAAAAAGCTAAATCTAAAAATATAAGAAGTATTTTTTTTTTTATTCTGTGAAAGAGAGCAGTGTTTGCTAAAGATAAAATAACTCTAAAAAAAGCTTACCTGACAGGCTTCCAAATATGGATTTGCCACAGCAGAGATTATGGAAGGTGAAAATAGAAGAGGGAAACTTTCTCTTCCATTTACTTCCAGCCATAATCACTGTCACTGTCCCAGTGTGCATGAGGAGTGTTGGGATTGCTTCCTTCCTGAAATCCCAGCAGAGTAAGTGTACTTTAGTACATGCTGAGTACTACAAGGAATAGGTTTAGTGAGTGTTATTCTTGACTGGCTCTGTAGTAACAGATCCTTCCATTATAATTTGCATCTGCTTCTGTCATGGTTGATTTTCTGATTCTTTCCCAAGCCCTTCTCTCTTTTCAGTTTCTGCCTCCACACCTAAAGCCCCAGTTATGCTGCTATAAACATCATCTTCTCCAGAGCTGTGTACCCAGTACTCTTGTAGGACAAACGAAGGACATACCATCCTTTGTATGTTGAGCCCTGCTTTTAAAAGTGCCTCCCACAAGTGGTGAATTTTATAGCACGCTTTAAAAAATAAAGGAAAAAACCTTATATATTGCATAGGATGAAAGAGTTGATTTGAAGATCAAGAGTGACCCTTCTAAAACCAGGGCTGCACAATAGCAGTGATGTTTGCTCGAAGTTACAAGTGTAATTTACATTTGGTTCTCACCTTACCCTTTACTGTGCATGAAATTAACATAAAATTACTCCTTTTAAAGCCTTTACTAGGGTTGGTATGTCCTGTCCCTTCTTGTTCTGTGATTTTTCTCCTTACCCTCACTTTTATTTGTTTCCTGACGTTCTTTCACCTGCCTTTTCTCTTACTCCTTTATGTTTCCTTGTCTCATAATCCTCATGAGTCACTTCAGGTGTAATAGTGTTTAGAATTTACAGGGTTTAAGATATTTGGCTTTGAAGGTAAAGAGGAGAAACTATATAAGGGTGGGAAACGATGCAAGGGCTCCATTTAATTCCTTATTATCATGCTCTGCCAGTAGCATCACAGTTTTTCTGCCTCTATCCTGTTTTTCTGTGTCTGAGCATTCATGCTTTGGCTAACCCAGCCGGAGTGACTAGATATCATCTACTGGCTAAAAAAAGGCATGGAATAGGACAGTGTTGAGTCACCCAAAGGGGGAGCAAAATGGAGTACCCACAGTCAGAGGAAAGAGGAGAGTGTGGGCTGCTTGGTCTCTGTACTGCAGCTACCCCCAAACAGCTGGGCAACAGAGTCCCCTCCAGCCACTTGGCACTGTCCAGTGGCATTGGGTGGCCTCTGATGCTGACATGGGATATGTGGGTTGGTCTGTTCATTCCAGCAGGGCACAACCCTGGAGCACAGCTTGGAGCCAGCACTTAGTTCTTGGGGAACACCAGCCACTTAGTTTCTTCCCATGCTCAACAATTAATTCCTTCTAGCAGACCTTTCAAAAGCCTTTCTTTACATTACAATTCTTTCATTGCTTTGTAAGAGCTTACGTCACATCACAAGACCAAAAAGCACAGTGCGGCTTAGTGTAACTTGACCCTGATCTGGCATTTCTTTGTGATGTGTCATGTCAGAAATGTAAAGAAAACAACATTGTCCCTTTCCTATTAGTTTGGGCAGCAGTGGCCACTACAGATTGCCTTTACCTTCTGCCTGGAAGGTAGAAACTTATAGACTACGTATGTAGTTTATAAGACTAACAAGGACTCTGTACTGGAAGTAGGAGAAATCACATTTATGAAGCTTTACATACATTTTGGAGAGCTGAACGTCAGCTTAACAGCAAGTGTGCTGAGTTAGTGCTGCTGAGGTGGTTGCAGGCAAGCTGGCAAGCAAATTGCAGAGAAGCTGGCACTTGCAATTCCTGTGACCTGAGAGCAAAAAGTGATGACGGATACTATGATAAAGTACTGTTTTGTAATGTCTGTAGATTTTATTTTTTGGCCTATTTAAATTCAAGTTCTTTTAAATAAGCATTTTCCAAAATGGATTTGAGACAGCTAGAAAAGGCTGAAATTACCCTTAAAAATGGGATGAGTAAGAAATTCTAGAACATCCTAGGCCTTGTAATAAATTTCCTCCTTGTACTGAGCCTAAGCAAGAGTGGCAAATAGGACCTGTTACACCCTAGACCCAGGCCTGATCACATTAAAAGGAATAATATCTATATTAGTTTTTTCCTGTCTATGAGGGAAATTATAATCCTGACTCCCATTGCAGAATGTGCAGACCTGTTGTTGCTTCCTGTGAGTAGTCTGTCTTTTATATCTTCAGAGCTACAGCCTGTTTGCATTGCAATATCACACTCTCAAGAGCCTTGCTGCTCCCCCTGCAAGGATGAAAAGTGCTTCTTGTTTCTAAAATGAAGATTTATAACTTTATCACCTTGGGGATAGTGAGCATGCAGCCCTGATTTAAAAGGCTTATGTGCCAGTAGGAATTGAAGATAGTTTGCAGATAGAGGATTCTAGGGGGGCCTCAAGTGCTCAACATCCAGTCCTGCTATGAACCTGTTTAAATTTGTTTAAGCCTTTCTGTAGCACCTTGCGGTGTAAGCCCTGATCTCCTCTTGGTTGTTAGATACTGGTACAGTTTGAAAGGTGTACAAAAGTGGAGATTCTGAGTTTCCATACTTCTCTGCAGGGATGAAATATTCTCATACTCTATAGGATTAGCAGTTCTCCAGACAAAATAGTTTTGCAGATGAGATTATGCTCTCTATCACAGTGTTTTCTTCTCATCCAAACTTTCGCAGTAAGTTCAGCTGAATCAAAGTACCCGAGTCAGATTCCAGCTCACAATAGAATTATTAACTGAAATGTCTTGCTTGCACTGGTGATTTTTTTTTTCTATGGTGAAAAAGGTGATACCTTTGTGAGTGTAATATATTGCAAAAGACATTTGAATGAATGGGCTGTTCTAAATTTGAACCTAAAGTCTAACTAAAACTATGTGCTTTATTTTGTGCATCTTTTTGCTATAAAAGGGGAGGAAAAAAACCCAAAACAGAGCTCCCTGCTCCCCTTTCCCCCAAACCTTTATGCATATATATATAAAATGATAGAAAATAAAAAAACTCCAAAGGCATCTGCAAGATTTCTTGTGAGTACAGTGTATATAAAAAAGAGGTACTTTTAATTTAATTTACAGGATTTCAATTTTAGTTCATTCATTTAAGAATGTTTTCCCCAAAATTTTCCTTAAATTAATTGTATCATTAAGTGTAAGAGCCCTCTAAAATGTTTGAAATGTTTTCCTCTGTAGGCAAGGTTATTTGGGTCTGGCTTTTGACCTTGGTGAAAACAGGCACCTTGTGGCTAAACTTATTTAATAGGATGTTCGCTGAACTTATTAGAGATCTACTTTAACAAGAAGTGAGTGGTACTCCAGAAATGCTATTTCTGTCAATTCATTGTAAAGGCAGAAATGTGGTTAATCCAGATTTAGACAGTACCATTGCAGATGGCTGAGTTTGATCAGGTGCATTGATCAAAATACTTGTGGAGGAACTTCAGAACATAAACATAAGAGATGCGTGCAAAGTTAAATGGAGGTTTGGTTCAAAAGCCCATTAGTGTCTGGTCACCCTCTATTTTCTCTGAAAATGTCTATCCTCCTTAGGTCAAAGTAGAAATGTAGATTTGTTAATGTTATTTTCTACCTGATTTCTTCTTGTGGGCCTTTGTCTCCCTTGTGCATGGAGCCCTGTTCTTGCTGAACTCCCTTGTGAGCGTTTGTGCGTGGGCACGTACATGTGTACATGTGTGCAGGGGCAGTACTGCCTCAAAACCTCCTCAGGACTGGGGACAGAATTGATTTCTTATGCTCCATGGATGGGGCAGCAAGGAGGGTTAGAGGTCAGGCCAGAACAGGAGGGGATCTGATGACAAGTAGGAAGGGAAAGGGGCTCCCTTTCTGTTCTCCAGTGTAAGTAAAAGTGCAGCCTCATGGCCTCCTCGGTGCCCTCAACAGCCCTCTCTCTCTGGGGCTGGAGGCAGCCTGCTGGATGTGTATGGGCTCTGTGAGTGTGGCCATACAGGTATTTATGGCCTCTCTGTTACCCTTGGGATTAGTAAGGATATTATACCTTTTTTTTTTTTTCTTTATATGTTGAATTATTTTGACATTCAGTTTTTTTTCTGTATCAGAAGATGTAATATTAAAAATCAGGCTGTCCACTGAGATGCCTGTGATTACAACCATAAACACACATTGAAATTCTGACAAGGCTAATGAGGCTGTGCAATTCTGCACTGGCAGTACATCACTCAGGGTTACCTGGTTGTTAGAGACTCCTAAGTTGCCCTTTTTGACTGCAGAATTCCCAGGATCTCCCGACTGCCTGCAGTGGAATCTACTGAAAAGTAGCAACCATTTACATTATTCTGGCTTTCAGTTTTCAAGCTGTAATGAAATCTTTTCTGAGTGACTGTGCTATAAAGCCATATGATCTATTTTAGCCATATTAACAGAGGCAATTTTTTGAAAACTGCACTGCCAACCATGAAAGTCCATCTAGAGTTACATCAAGAGTATCAAGTGCATATCAACGTGCACCTTTCAGCTAACATTACTAGAACTAACATGTAAACAAACAGTAGGTTGCATTATTCTTAATGGGCTTAGAATATCTTTCAATTAGAAAATGTAGGGCAGAAGGCTATTTACAATTATCCAACAATACCTTTTTAGGAAACCTGCCCCCCAGTTAAAAGTAAAATGCTTTTTCTATATTTTTTAAAAGTTAAAGAATGAGGGTGACAAGAGTAGGCTGAAGAACCCCAGGCTGTGCCCTTCCCTGCACAGCTTGAACTCTCCCTGTATTTATCTGAAGCAGATGTTCCAGGCAGGATGCGTGTTGCAGCCAGAGGTGAGGAGGGAGGTGTACAGGACTTGAATACATTTTGCTACAGCTCCCACATCCTGTTTACACATAGCTGCTGGCCTGAGAACAACATAGGGAATAAAAAAAGGAAGGTGGTGGGGGGTGTGATAGGAAGGGATGGCTGATGGGAGTCGTGATACCGGCACTGCTGCTGGTGTGGGTACGGTGTGCGTATCCAGAGTGCCGGAGATTTGTGGGTCTCTTTGCATCAGCCTTTGCCAGCAATATTTCCTCCACGACCTTGGCAGGCTTTGGTAGACATGCTGTCTTCAGTCATAGAGAGAGAAAAGGAAGAGGGGGAGCAATTAGTTGAAAAATAATAAAAAAAAAAGGCAGCTCACCCGCAGTGAAACTATACTTTCTCTCATATTCAGCAATACTGCCCAGACTCTAGAAAAAACACAGCTGGAATTCACTGAACCAACTTTTCTGTCTCATTAAAATCTTGGACTGATTTTTAATAGTAGAAAGGCACTTACTGAATCACTGGTGGGCAATGAGGAATACTAAGAAAGCTAAGGCCCATTTAAGCAGCCAGCCTACTGAAGGATGGATTTTTTCAGGCTGGATACTTACTGGCAATTTGATTTCTACACACACAGAGCAGAGAAGGGCCCACTTTTCTGTGCACTGGAAATGCACTTTCATTCTATGTTTCCCTTTCAACTCATTGCACCTATTCCAAATCACCCACACAAATTCCTGTCTAATGCTAGGGAGATAAGGAAGAGGTGTACATATATACTCTGGGAATTTTTTTTTTGTTTTGTTAGGGTTTGCTGGTTTGTTTTTGGTTTTTTAAGTATTACTTAAACTAGATCGCTAAGGTACCAGCTTTTCATAGCCAAAGATTCATAAAGCTGCTAATGACAAAATTCACAGGAGGCAAAAATAGAAGAAGCAGTTTTTCTAGGTTGTTTTCCAGGGGGTTCATAATATGGTCTGGGAATGCTATGTATCTGTTAGGTGTCCCTGTAATATCATATTCTGCAGAGACTGCCTACTGACTTTACATCTATGTGGTCATGCACACAAACAGAGGGGGTATTCTGAAGAACACATACTTTCCTATGCTTAAATGTTATGAATTTAAACATTAAACAGTACAGATTGTATGATGTCCCATCTGTCAATACAAACCAACACACAATGAAAGGCAATATAAAAGAAGCTCAACATTTACAAAAATATGAAAATCTATATTTTAATAGATTATTATAATCTATCTCCTACCCATTGGAATACTTAATATTAAAATCACGGTGTAAATTTTTCTGTTCTCTTAGTCCAGAACATATTAACTTCTTTACTACTACCTTTCTATTTTTTTAAGAAAAGAACCATCTTAGTACTCAGGACTCCTCATTTTTATACATCATGTTCCAGCAAGAGACAGAAACTTCTAAGGTATGTGCTAAAATAAGCTACATTTCCCCAGATGCCTTGCTTTTCTCTGCCCTATTATATTTGGATTATTTTGTTATCCAAGAAACTACCATGGTATTAGGTTTTGATTTTCTTATTTCAAATCATCTAAAAGACCAGAAATTTCGGATCAAATCGGAAGATAGAAAGAAAATTTAAATTCTGATTATTCTCAAGTCCTTTCTCTAAGCTTCAATCTATTTAGCACTTGAAACTCAATCTTCAGATAACGAACACCAGTCAATCTCTTTGTTGCTTCCCATTTGTTTTTGTATAAGACAGCCTATCGAGTTCCTTTTTCCATGAAATAGCTGTAACAAAAAAAGATGAATTAAGATCTTACTGTACTATTACTTGTAATCCCAGCTCACATTTACACAGCTTTGTAATTGCAATGTTTTTTAAAAGCTTTTCAAGCTGTATATGAGAAAGGTATTACATCCGTGCTAAAAAAGCATCCATCTTAGGGTCAGGCAGAGGCTGCATGAAAAGTGTCTAATTTTGTGTTGCAAAAAGGGTTAGAACAGGGTGAAGCACTGTAATTGGAAATACAGACAGACACGGTTTGAGGAAGAAAGCTATTTTATCTATCTCAATATTTTCCATTTCCCTATCTTTTTTAGTATTTCATTAGAGAATCTGGTGTTTTGAACCAATTTTGTGGTGGTGTCATCTACCTTCCAACATAAAACTTATTGTTAAAGTAACCAAAACTTAAAAAGCCATCAAGGGAAAAACTTTACTGTAGTTACTGCTGGACTAACAGCAATATGCCATTTTCTGGCTTAAGCCTTTGGCTTCCAGTCCGAGCATGTGTTTTCAGCCTTGTGGATTCCTATTGCCACTTGGAAATATTCTCAGGATGGTGCCTACAGCAAAGACCTTGTGAAGGACAGCATAATACCAAAGACGTGTAGCAAATGGAGAATGAATATTGTGTTAATGGCATAATGCTAAGAGACTATGTAGTAGCACAGGTCTGAGTTTTAAACCAGACTCCACATCTATTCACCTTTTACTGGCATTTCTAAACAGGGTAGAGGTCATTTAGGACAAAGACATGACAGACAGCACTTCTCTAGTAAGAAAAGAATCTCAGCTACTCAGCACGAGTATCAGATATGGACATTTCTAATTGTTTCCAGCAACTGAATATCCAAAGCAATACTCCTTATTTAGAATAAAATAATGAATCATAGCAAGATCAGAATATAGCATGTGTGGTCTGCATACAGAATTTATTTCTGTATAATTTGCTTATGATAAATGGAGAAGATAATGATGGCAAGATATCAATATTTCTTGCTTTTTCTCTCTTCTGCATTGCATGTCCAGAGGTCCTAGTTTACAAAGTAGAAGTGGAAAGAATTTCAGAATTGGCTTCTAACAATTGCTGTTACCATTTTTATCCTTATCTATTTATACTTTAATCATGCCAGTGGTCAGGAGTGGTACCTGACTGTGGTGACAGTTTTATGATATACGAGATGACACACTTTTTGTTCCAAGAACCCTGCTGTCCCATGGTTAGAATAGGCACTGAAAAGTTTCAATAATCACTCCAGCTTTTTAATTTTGTGAAAGATTTTTGATCCTCACTAAACTCTGTTGTGTTTTGAATGATAGTAAAGAACCTTAATATTCACATATATATATATATATATATATATAAGGATATACTTTTAATTTGTGTATTAATTATCTTGTTTCACCTGTGCGTTGTCTAAACAGTTTCCTGACCTGTTGGACTGAGTCCAGAAGAGGACCAAGAAGATGACCAGAGGGCTGGAGCACCTCTCCCATGAAGACAGGCTGAGATAGTGGGTGTTGTTCAGCCTAGAGAAGTGAAGGCTTTGGGGAACCCTTGGAGCACCTTCCAGTACCTAAAGGGGTCCAGCTCAGTCAAGGGAGAGCGGCTTTCACAAGGGCATCAAGTGATAGGACAACAGGTAATGGCTTCAAGCTGAAAGAGAGTAGACTGATGCTGGGCTGTGAGGGTGGTGAGGTCCTTGCAGAGGTTGCCCAGAGAAGCTGTGGATGCCCCATTCCTGGAAATGTTCGAGGCCAGGTTGGAGAAGGCCCTGTGCACCCTGCTCTTGTGGAAAGTGTCCCTGCCCATGGAAGGGGGGTTTGAATGAGGTGATCTTCAAGTCCCTTCCAACCCAAACCATTCTGTGATTCTGATTCCTTTCCATTGGCACCTATTTTGTGGGTAGGCTGAGGAATTATTTTCTTCTTTTCTTCAGCTGCTGAGATGATGAGGCTGAACAGAGAAAGTCATCATTTTGGTGGAGGTTTAGTTACAAATTATGTAGGAAACTTTAAAAGCATTTGGCATTCATACCAGTCTGCTATAATACTGAATAATAATACTATTCATTCTCATGAAGAGGATAAATGCTTCAATAATGCTTAATGTTCAGTTTACAGTCATTATTCTGGAATGGGAATAACTCAGAAATACAATTATGAATCTACTGTGTCTGATGACAGTTTTAATTCCATTAATAGTGAACTTGGCCACTGAGAACTTCTTATTCTTACTTCTTTTTCTGCAGTCATATCTATAGACAGTGCACTTGACTCAATTTCAGTTATGAGCAATACATTATTCATATTGCTAACACTCTCTGCTCCAGAACTTTACTTGCAGACTTAATTTCATGGTTAGTGATTTCATTGTGAGAACAGTAAGGACAGAAGGAAAAAAGACAGAATGCTTTCAGTTTGTTTGGATTTGAAGAGCATTGTAAAATATAAAACAATGAAACTTAGCAAACCCAGAGCTGCAAGTAGAAGATTACAAGCTCTATCACTGCCTGCAAAGTTTTCATGTTTGATCTTCTTGTGATTTTATTGCAGAAAAGACAGGTTGTACTATCAAACTAAAGAGATGCCACTAAATTATTATTAATTTTAATGAGTGCTCAGTATTTGCGCTTCATAAATCCCATAAACTTCATAAAATAGAGGGTATGATCTCAAACAACCACGTATTAATACCCCATCTTCTGTCATTCAATCCCAAACCTCTGTCCCAAGTGCAAGATAACTAAATTTAACTGACCACTAACTTTTGTTAATGGCACTTTTGATCTGACTACCAGGAGCTGTTTTCTTGCCTGATAAGATAAGCACAGCCTTTGAAATATTTTAAGGTAAAACTGTTAATAGAGCAAACTGTACTCACTGTGCCAAGTCTTGCACACAAACTACCATTAGCCAACCAAAGCCAACTACAGGTGCCTGACAAAGAAGTAAATGCATAAATTTTAAATGCACAGTTAAATGTAGAGCTGAGGATATAGACCAATTACATACAGTTATGACATGATAATGCCATTTTTTAAATCTATTTTAGTAGATTATTTTAGAAAGCTGCAATAATTGCAATGCATCAATACATTTTTAACAATGCTGGTCTTAGTAGTAGTTTAAAACATGGAAAAATGTTCATAACTAATGACACTGGATTGTGTAGCTATTTAAGTAAGAAAGAAAAAGCTGTGGAGTTTGTGGAGTTTTTTTGTGGAGTTTGTATGGTAGGGAGGAGGAAATAACTAAAGCATCTGCAGTAGAAAAGTGATATATCATGAAGAGGTCTGGTTTACTTTTATGATTTAAAAGATATTTCTCGTGTCACATCAAACTATCTAAAGGGAATTTATTTTAGGCAGTGTAGAGATTAGGATTATTCAAAAAGCACCTTCTAATTGGGGAATTGTATAGGAGGGTATCAGCCTCCTCTTGCATGATTTATGTTGCGGTTTTCCAGTTATTTTCCTCAGCACATTTCAGAATATCTGCACATTCAGAGGGTGCTCAGCTGCCTTTGACACGTGTCTTCAGAATGTGTTAATTCACCATTCTAAGGTCTAAAATCCATATCTACCTATCTCTATGTGTATCTGTATCTAATCTATTTTTCTTAGCTTTCCTTATCCATCATACTCAGTTTTACAGATAAGATGACATAGTAGGGTTGTATCAGGGTGATGTGCACAAGGCAGACCTTAGGAGTGAGGAAAAAAGGGAAAAGAAGGCTCATCTCCAGGCTATGTACAGAAATACCCAAATACCCACCACCAAAGAAAAAGACAGGAGGAACCAGAGCTCTGCTTGTGGTCACCAAACTGCATCCCTCCTGGGGTTAATGTGGTGGGACAGCTCACACGGCTGAAAGGTTGTTGTGGAGAGATACACAATATTCAGAACAAAGAGTTCTGAATAGAGTGTTACAGACTGTCTCCTTAGGGAGAGTAGAGGGAGTAGATGAAGCCTTGTTTAAACAGCTCAGGAAGTCTCTGTACCCAGACCCTAGTTCTTTTGGAGAACTTTCTCTTCTCTGATGTCTGCTGGAAGGGCAACAACGTACATGGTCAGGTATAGGTGCTATACCAAAGAGGGATGACACATAGCTGTATTTGCTGTTCACTTAACAAGACAGGACCAGTTGGTTTGTAATAATCATTGATACCCTTGGTTATAGGCACCATGAAACAGGATCCCAAGGAAGGAGATCAGATTTAAGGTTATTCTGCAAAATGGTAGATGAGACACCATGAGAGGGAGCTTCAAGGAGGAAAGGAGGTCAGAATAAGTTTGCAGATCCTTAATGACAGTATCTTCCAAGTACAAGAAAGGTCCATCCCCATACACAGAAAAAAAAGGACATGTAGCAGGACATCAGCTTGTCCAAGCAGAAAACTCATGAAGGAGCTACGGTGCAAAAAGGAGACAAAACTCAAACAGAAGAGTAGGCTTTACCATTGCATTCATAATAAAAGGCTGAACAAGGAAAATGTTCATAAGACGGGTAAAAAAAAGGGTTAATTAATCAGGTTTGAAGGAAGGAAGGACCAAGGAAGGAAGGAAGGAAGGAAGGAAGGAAGTGGACCAAGCTGCCTGTAAGCTGATGATGTGTGCATGGGTCTGCCCTGCCCTGACCTATTTAGCATCTTTACCAAGGCCTTGCCAGAGGGGATGGAGTGTGTGGTCCCTGAGTTTGCAAATGACACCAGATTGAGTGGACCAGTCAGTGAAACCTAGGGCAGAGGTGCTATCCAGAAAGACCGAGAGAAATGGAGAAATGAACCAACAGGAGCCTTCTGAAACTCAGAAAGGAAAAATGCTGAGTCCTGCATCTGGAAACAAATGAACTCCTGCAGCAGTCAGGCTGACTCACTGAGGAGCATCTCTGCAGGGAAGGACTCGAGGGGCTGGCTGGGCATGAGCTGGTAGAGTGCTCTGGCAGCAAAGGAGACAAATAATGTTCTGGGCTGCACCTCCAGGAACACAGACAGTAGATCAAGGAAAGGGAAAGAAGTCCTTTACTTGGCATTGTGAGCCTTCATCTAAGTACTAAGTGCAGTATGGAAAAGATGAAATCTCTGTCCTTGGAGGTTTTGAATTCCTGTCTGAGTAAAGCACCAAATAACCTGAACTGATCTAAAAGCTGAGTCTCTGGGTAGAAACTTGGACTAGAGACCTCCTGAGGTCCCTTGCAGCTTAATTATCCTCTAGTTCTATGATTAAGAGGAACAGAAAAGCAAGAATTGGAAAGACAAAGGAGTGGGTTCAGATCAGAAGAAATATACCCTCATTTCATGGTTCTGCCTCTTAACCTCTGCATCCTAAAAGAAAAAGTGCAGAAGGTTTTCCCCAGCTAGGTGATCACACAAGACAATCTCCTTGCAAAAGAGCTGCCAGCCTGAAACACCTGAGTATTGGCGAGGTCCCAGGAGCACAGGGAAGTTCTGCCACAATCCCCACTCTACCAGAAGGGAAAGGGGTAGAAAATTTCCACCCAAGGAAAGTGTGAAAAGTCATTTGGAAAATACTTTTTCCTCAGAAATTTACATATTAACGCCTTGATGACACTAAATCATATTTCCTATAAAGGAAATTTGAAAGATTCCAAAATGCAATTTATTTTTAACATACAGTTTTATTTTGATCTTAAGGATATCCCTGGGATTATACTGTCTAACAGTTTTCTCTTAATTTGTCTCTTTCAATTTTGCTGAATAACTAACATGAACTTAGAGGCATCTGGCATAATTCTACCAAATATAGCCTATTGATGGGGTGGGAGAAAGAGATGCAGCCTGTTATTATATCTCAGACATTCAGGAGACAAATTTAGCCCTTGAAAGTAAACAGTGAGAGGAATGAATTAGTGACATCTCAAATTTTCACACAGGTAAATTTCACCTAAGATTAGCAGCTCTGCTGTTACCTCAGCCATATATCAGAGGATGAACTAGTCCTTGTTTAAAAATGTATTTTCTAGAACCTAGGTTCACAGGCATAAAATGAAATAGAAAAAGAATACCAGAAGGTAATGCTTGGCCAGCCATTTGATCTTATGAACAATATAGTTGCTTGTAAGTCAGCTGGGTATTTATAGCAATTTCCCCAGTGAGAAGGGCTATTGATAAATGCTACTATTAAAACCTTACAATAACTGTAATAATATCTTTCATTTTTAATAGTGTCTTTGATCCTAAGGGGGCAGCTCGTTTACTGCCTGTTTTCCAATTAAGAAGGGCATTCATGTTCTATGGCCTTCATCCTTTTCATCCTGGTTACTGGAGAAGGAATTAACCTGTAGCTCTGGAAAACCTAAAACATTTTCCATTTCTATATTCCCTCTTCATTGCAGGTTTTCTGCAGGCTCTCCACACAGAGTGCTGTGGGCTGACTCTGTTTATCTCCTGTCATTGATATGATATGACATGGTATTATGTCTCCTAATGTTTGCATTATATTAGATCCTTTTATATTAAGATCTCCAGACAAGTAATCATATTCCATTGTACTCTGTGCTGTGTAGAGATTTATCAGAAAAGGCAGTCCACAGCCCAGAGAGTCTGCAGTCTAAACCAGACAGGGCAAAAGGAAACAGAGATTTGATCCAGTGAGGGCCTCAGACATGGGAGTAGACTGTAAACAATTTACCAATTTATTTGGGAAGACTGTGGAAGAATAGGGAACAAACAATTTCTGGGCTTAATTCTGCTTTCACACAGAATTAATTTGGAAAACTTCAGTTCTGTACTTGGGTCATAAACAACAGAAACTAAAGCATTGGGCTAGACTCCTCAAATGTCAGGATCATCTGAAGTTTATAAATATTTAACTTTAGGGAAGATCATTATAGATCATAGCAATCAATTTAGTAAAATAATTTTGGTAATCCAAAGATATTTGCACTGAGCTGAATCTTCTCTCTAGATGGTATTTTCTTTCCAGGCTGAAGTCTATCTAGCAAATATAAAATACTTTTGGGAATAACTCTTCAAATTAAGTGGTATTTTTTTACCTTTTTTGGATTGTTTGGTAAGATTTTTGTAAAGGATGAACAAGGGCTTCTGCAGGCTTCTGCAGACCATGTTGCACGTCAAGCTTTATTGCATCCCCCACACAGAGGAGAAGCTCCGTGTGGAAATGTCTCAGCTTCCCCTCCTGCAGCACCAGGGAGATGTGGTAGGTTACAGAGGGATGGAAACAGGGACACCCCTTTAGACTTCACCCCAAGAATAACCCCAAAGTTTTTTCTTGAAATCAGCCTTATAACACTCAAAGCCTGAAAAAAGGCAAAAATATTTCTACCATAGGCTAGGATCAGATCCCTATATAGATTAAAAGTCCAGTAACTTGACTGCTTACCCAGATATATTCCACAGTACATCAGCGTCTCCTTAGAAATCATGTAGACAAACTTGGACTTTCTGCAGCATTCTGGCGTTGCACTGGAAGAGGAATATGAAAAAAGAAGAGGCTTAAACTGAAACAAACTGTTTTTTAACCAATTTCAAATTTTAATGAGTTTCTGAATTTCAACACAGCTATCACTATTAATTCAAAACTCTTCCCAGTGGTGCATGTCAAGGTGAGTCACCTCTCAGTTGTGTTCAGAAAAAAAAAAAAAGTTTATGTTGGCCAGTTCTTTTTTCTATTATCTTGGCCTTTCAGATACCAAGTTATACCTTCTTCATATTCATGAGAAATATGTGCGTGTCTATATGTATATATTGACACTGTAGTCGAATTTCTTTTAATACTTGCCTCATCCAAATGAAAACAACCTTAAGCCTTAAGAATTTTTTAATTCTTTGAAAGTGGAGGGATTTATAAATCCACAGTTGGAACAAGAATTGCAAACCTTAAAAGACAGATTATGTTTCTAAAACATGAGGACAAGTATGACCTTCATGTAAAACTATGTGTTTTAGCCTATGGGTAAAAGTGGTACATGAGGGGATTATTTATGTTTAGGTGTGTAAATAAATAATAAGCCTTTGGACACCCTACTTATATTTCCAGCAAATCCTGCCAGCAGTCTTTTATTTCTGTTATGGTTTCAGGATGTTAAGACCACAAGAACATAGCTAAATTAGATGCTGAAAATGCAGAAGTGTCTGTAGCACCTCTCACCTTCACATCTAAGAGGTCTGATTTGAAAATGTGCTTGACTTAAATATAATGGTAGTTCCATGACACTCTGGTTTGCTCCTCCAGACCAAACCACTGCTCTATGTAAAGGTAGCAGAACTCGGTCCTTGGTATTTTATCTATCCTATCATGAGACAACTTTAATCCTGTACTGATCATGACAAAAGATTGGAAATAATTCTAGGGAAATTGACTGCATTTGTTCAAATACTTTTCTTTGTTTTATTTGGCTGCAGAAGAAGTAGAACTGTGTCAGTTGTACAATGATACACTTGGTAGATTTTGGAGAGGTAAAATATTTCTGAAATAATTGAAGGTGAGATGTAAAGAAAATAAATAATCAGAAAGCCATGTTCTTTAAACATTTTATTTGTCCAAAGCCCTTCACTTTCTGAAGTATTGTTCCATAACTTCAAAAATGGAACAGCAACAAAAAGTCTCAGGTTATTAAGTCCTCTGAAATAACCATAACCAATCATAGGCCATCATTATTTTAGTATCTTCTGTGATTGATATTCTTTTATACATGGAATAAATAAACTTAGTCTGATATATATATATATACATATATATATATATAATCTTTGTGCTTTGCCTGTGACCTGCCTGCATGGTTGAAAGAGCTGTTCTTTTGGCAGGAGCTTCAATCCTGTATACTATATCCTGCACAGTACTCTTTCGTAGCTCAAGTTTAGGCAGAGTGCCATAAAAATTCCACCTTTATCTTCTGTGCAGTTATATGTGATAACATACAAGCACTCAGATGCTTTGGTTTCCATCCTTTTGCATAATGCTCCACTAATTCATCCCACAATTAGGAGTTTTGTGCTTTCTTCAAACAAGGAATGCTTGAACCCGTATCTGTCACATTAGCGAAGTGCTCAGGCCATGAGGTATTCTGGTTAACTTGTTCTCCACCCTTTCTCTTGAAGTGCATCCAAAATCTCTACCTTCATGGGCCAGAAGGAATATAGCCAAGAAGAAACCTGACTCTAACTTCAGGTTCAGACATTTGGTTAGAAAAGGAAGAAAACCAGGGATGCCAGACACTCCTCCCTAATATGTGTGCATATTATATAACTGCTAAAAGAGCCTTGGGAGCAGAGAAAAGAAACATAGTGTCTATTATTATTAAACAACCTCCCGAGAAGATGGCTTAATATGTATTGTCTTTTTCTGCTTGTAGTAGCCCTGAGAAATATAGATTCAACAAATCTCCATCTGTGTTTTCTCAAGTCTATGGGTAAAATCATTGCAGCATTCATTGCTCTCCTCTTTTTTTTTTTTAAATTAGCACTTGATTCCTGTTTAAGGGCTTTTGAACACGTTCCCAGGCACTTCATTGCAAGGCAGATCATCACCTTGCAGCTATTGCACATTTCTATAGCAGTTCTTTTGGGCTTTTTATTAAGGAAATGCAAGAACACTCATGTTTTATTCTTAGTTTTCAGAGTGCTCTCAGGTATTCACTGGGATAGAAGTGCTACATACTGCTCAAACAAGAAATCAAATATAATCTTTACGCTGAAAGAAAGACATTCTTAATAAACAAGAAAAATTAAAAAATTAATTATGAAATTAAGGTACAGAAGATGACCTGCCTCAGATAAAAAAACCCCAGAACAACAGAAATAGAGTCAGCAAGACACTCCCATACTTCTGGCCCCCAGCTCAGTGCTCAGCATGACATGCATATCATATTTCTGCACCTGGATATATATTCTGTATGAGAGACTGAAATTCCTGAATGCTCCACTTAGACAAAATCTACCCTTTCATGCTGTTAGTCAAGCTGTTAATGTTGTGCCTCTGAACAGTGCTTCAGAGCCCTCCTGGTCCTGTTGATGTGCCTTTTCCTATGAGAAACACAAGCACTATTTAACATAAAAAGAAGTTTGAGAGTTTAAACATAAAAATTAATGAAAATTTCTGTTCATGGGAGAATTTGGAGTGGCTGGTGGTGAGCAAAATAACTGGTGGTTTTAATTTCTGACATCTTTAGATCTTTAGAATGGACTTTCTTAAGGGTTATATACATATATTTAGAATATATACTATATATATACATACATATATAGATGTGTGTATATATTATATAGATGTGTATTTACAGATTGAGACATTCTGTTCCTCATAACTGAACAATATTCCCACTGAATAGCTTAGAATTTGGCTCTGTTTGAGAATAACATTCTGTATGGAAGAAGTTAAATCCTGTCTGAAGTACAGAGTATCTTGGACCTCCTTCAGCTTTACTGTATAAGCAATTAATAATTCAAGATTCAGAAAATAGAAACAAAGAAGAGGAAGCTCACCAAACATGGCTTTTCTTGAGAAACACAAAGGAAAAATCTCCCTAATGTATTCCTAACATTGAAAGATGATGGAAATTATTGACCTTTCAGCGGTCAGGATTGTGGTGAGACTATATTGTATATGATATGATCTCTTAGTGGGACATCTTTTTGAGGGTCAGCTGCTCAAAGGAAAGGTTAATGTTTGCTGTCATACACAAAAGAGCTCTGCAAAACTGCAGCCAACTGGAAACCCTTGTCAGTTGGAAGTTTAATTAGATTAATTGGGCTTAATTACATAGAGTACTTAATACCAGTTAAGCAGAGTCTAACTAGTATACTTTAAATCCATATTCTCAAAATTATTCTCAGTCTAAAGTATTCTATGCTGTATGTATATTTGAGTATTCTCAGTTTCCACAGAATATATTATTACTAATTTCTGTAGAATATATTAATATTACTACATTATGCCAAAACTGTCTCCTCTAGCATGTGAAATATGATGTGTCAACAGTTTATTTCAGGTTTTGAACCAAAATGAATAGTTGCTATAGCAGTTGTTACATCACAGCTCATTTGATGTACTCTGATTCAGAACAATTATGCATGACGTTTTAAACAATTTTGTCACCTGTGTTGAAGAGCAGGAGAGGACGTACTCCTGAAAACCTGAAAACTAGAGCCTTCCTGCTGACACATGGTTTGAAACTGAATTCTGGAATGACAAGATTTTCTGTACTAGTCTCAAACAGCACTGAGAAAAAAAATCAGACATAAAGAAAGATTCAAAGGCATTTAAGGCATATAATTAACTTTTCTGAGCCGTTCATTACAGCTGTGTGAAAATATAGTTCTTCTCAATTCCACAGTATGTGTATGAGCTCTTCCTAGAAGATTGCTACATATAGATGCACAACTTTGAAGCAACTGAGTGCAAACCAATGTACCACAACCTTTTGACATGCTCTTTATTTTGCTCTGCACCTTTGACAGGTGTCAGTTTTCTCTCTAGACAAGGCTTAGGTAGAACTTACTGGAAAAACTTCTGCATTATGCCAAAAGATAGTTTAGGACCAGAATTTTCACTAACACATGAATAAACTAACTAGCTGCTTTATCAAACTAGCAAGGGGATCTAGACCATAACTTAAAATACAGTGCTGTACTCCTGTCAGAAGCTTTTGCACTTTTTGTCTTCACTTTTCCCATGGTTCTTAAATCTAAGTTTTATTGGTAGAAACCTGGCGTTAAAAACTTTAAATTTACACAGGCAACTATTCACAAAAGAAGCTCCGCTACATGTATGGAGACAGATAATTTCCAAGGATTTTGGCACAAGTGGAGGCTAGTGAGGGAGATGAGACTCTAAAGAGTTGAGGGACACTGTAGGACAAAACAAGACTTTGCAGTTTTCACACTGTTGAGAGGTATTCGTTCAATCCAAGCACTGTCAAAAACTCACATCTTCAACTATTTTTATTTTTATAATATATTCAATTGACTAAATTAAAGTGAGAGGGCTTTTTCTATTTTCTTTTATTTCCATTTAAAATTAAATTAAATTTTACTCGTTCTCTGGAAAAATGCGTGATAATACAAATAAAATGCAGCAGAATAGAGTGCAAGAAGTAAAAGTATCAAGCACTCGGGCGTAGATGAAATCCTTGCTTTCTACCTTTTCAAGTTCTTATTTGGTTGATTCATTCCTGTTCCTTGAAAAAATGTCTTACAACATGGCTATGAAACAGATCAGTGTATTCAGGTCACAGGAAATAACAGAAAGAAAAAGACTGAATGTCTGATTTCCTGACTGAAAGAGCTATTTCTCTACTAGCCCTCCCTAGATATCTTGCCTTCAGCCCATCCTAATTCAATTAGGAATAGTACTAAAAATGTCTCAGGTTACTGCAATTGCTGCAGCAAAAGGGGAGGAAGATAATAAAAAAGTACATACCCCTGACCTGTGTGGGACTGCTCCAAAATAACTCAATTACATGTTATAAAAATAACTGTTACCTATACTACTCTGTAGTGGTGATAGCTACATGAGAATAGATGCCATCATTTATAAAGTGCCTTTGACCTATTCACCTGGACCCAGATCAGTAATCCATCTGGCCTGGGACAATTTCTAACACTCCCAATCCGTCAACAGTTCCAAACAGCTGCCATTTCCAAAATAAAGCCGGCCTTTCAGACAAATGTCATCTCCTTTCCCTCAAGATGTGGCATTATTCTTCCCTTTGCTCCTCCTCTCATAAATTTCACTCATGTGATGGGGGATCAGTAACTGGCCCTTAAAAAGGTGACTGAAGAAGTGGCAGATCCAGTAGCTGATAAACCATCTTAACCTGAAATGATAAAAGATTATTCACACTCATGCTCTGGGGCTTGTGATTCTAAAGAAATATGGGCTTCATTTCTGCCTGGAAAAAAATAGAGTGAAACATTATACTAAAAAGGGCAAAAAGGGTACATAATATCTACTTTTGACTTTTTTTACTGCATCTTTTTGTTTTCATGTTTATGAAAATTCTGTGGGACGACATTCTATCTTTATTATAACACTGCAGTCAGTAGAAATTAAATTAAATTTATATGTGAGGAGAAGTGATGACAGAGGAATGTTTAAATGAGGAAGGGACAAGACACTCCATTGGTCCCATTTGCTCTAAATTCCTACCCACAAAATTCCCATAATTTTTAACATAGCCAGCAGTCTTTGGGAGTCACCTGCTTGTAAACCAAGATCATCCATAGGTGTGGTGTAAAAGGGGGCTGTGTGGAGGTGGGCTTCCTTCACAGAGCAGATTTATATGCATGAAACACTGCTTCCATCTCATTGAATTCCTCCAGTTCACTTGCCTCGAAGTGGGAGAGAGCTCTTGCAGCTTTTAAAATTAGCTTTAGTACAGCTCTCTGCTGTCACTGCCAAACTGTTTTTCCATGTGGAACGAGTGAGTTCAAATCCTTCTGTGTCACGGTCCCCTGTGCAGCTCAGATGTGCCTCACAATGTCCACAACAATGGTGGACATCTTACTTTTTTATATCTGCCTATAACGTGTTGTTACACAGGATAAATATATGTACATTCTGTAGAGGAGCTTTAACTCCTATAAAGACTCAATAACAAAAAATAAAAATTAAATTTTTTTCACTAAGCAGATTGGCATTTTCAACTTGAGGTTAACTTGTTAAACAGCTGCAGAGAGACAAATTAGCACTACTAAGAAAAGTGTTTAAGATATGATAAAAAAAGTATTAAAATTATTTTCTCTGCATTCCTGAGAAACATTGTGCTATCAACTGAGTGATGGTTGGAAGTGTGGTTTTACTTGTATTTATTTCTCAGTTACTTGAATCATAATGAGTTCCCAATGAGTGCCAGTGATATTTTTATATAATACAAGAAACACAGCTAGTTATAAAGGCAAATGCAGCAATAGCATATTAACTACCATGAACTTAATCAGGCGTGTTTAAATGGTGGATTTTGCATCTGTGCCTCACAAGGCATCTGACATGGAACTCTTGTTGGAGCCAGTTTTACCTACTCCTCCAATTAATTCAGAAGAATCTGCAAGTACTCGGCACTACTGGGCCTGTTTGATAAGAGCATAAGCCTATAGCTTTTGGAAGTGAAAAAGCAATTCTTTAAAAAAAGAATTTTATAGAACCAGCCATTTATGATGCAAATCAATAACACTGATGATAAAGACCCTGTAGCACTCAATGGAAAATACAGAAGTTTTGAACAATCCTACAGAATTTAACAGATAAGGCTGTGTTTGGTGGACGGCATGTAGGAACCTTTGAAAAGAAACTATGCAAAACATATTTTATGTCAAGTCCCAAATATTTTATACTACTTTGATGGGGTCTGTATTAGGTTTTAGTACAAATAGGACAGTTTAATTAATTTTATCAGGTGTTTTCATGCCCAGGAGATACTATCTAGTGTCTTTCTTAAAATAAACTTTCCACTGAAGCAAACAACAAAGACTTCAAGACTTCCTGGGAAACAATCTTTTCTCTTAAAGAGAAATTGGTGATATAATTTTTTCCACATCAGGCCCTCTTCTAACTTCTGAGGATTTTTAATAGAGCTCTTTAGAAAACTCACTCCATACAATGCAGTTATTTTGTAAGTATGCGCTTTATCTCATTGTATGTATCAAACTAGCTGTGGATAAGAAAACATGGGGGTGTTTTATCATTTTTCTGAGCACTAGTGAATGGAGTTTTTTCCCATTACAAATCCTATTTTACTGTATTAGAAAGAAGAATTCATTATCAGTTAGGTGCTTTAGTCCTGAGATGTCCCAGTTTCAGAAAGGTTTATTTATGCTAAAAGCTTTGGCGACTGGATAATCTGTCACTGAGTGGGAAATACATCAATTCATATGGACGAGTGAAACCAGAAATAGTGAAAATTTGTTACTGATTCTTTATACAACTTCTATGACAAAATAAAACCTTTTGATAGAATCCTTTGATGTTAAATTTGATACTGTATCAGCTGCAGGAGAAATAGGCAAATTCCTTCTGGCTAAAGTATCCCAGGGCTTCAAAAATACGTAAGCTAATATTGTTGCTTATATGATGTGATAAAATGTGTAGGAGTTGTTTTTTTTCAAGCAACTGCACTGAAATTTCATGAGCAGTGATGGCTGTTCAAAAGTTGAAAAGAGATTTATGTCCAAGTGTTCAATGAAACATACCAATATGTGACTGAATTTTGAGAATTCAACGGCACCCGTGAATACTCCTGATACTTTATTCTACTTTTAATTACAGAGCTGAGACTATGGGGGCTCCTAAGGAACTGGCCACTGGAATTTCTAATGTGTAATAATCCTAAATCCCCCCTCCCCCCACAAAAAGGAAAGGTGTAAAATGAGTAAACAGTAAGGTATGGCAGCAGTAGCCCAAATGGTCTGCAAGAATGATTAGGGTCAAAATGGAAATTACTTTACCTTGGAAGCTTCTTAGGCGACAAGATAAAGAGCTGAAAAAGCCAGTAATCTGACACAATATTCACACCTCTCTAAAAATATAAGCACAGTCACTGCGGATTCATGGTGAAAATTTCATAATACCACAAAACCAAGACCGCCTACCTGGCCACCCATTTTAACCTCTGGATAGAACTGATGTATGATTGATAGACACTAACTATGGAAATATTTCACAAGGGGCAGAAAAGTAAGGTTTTCCATGGGGCTTATTGTTTTCACAAAGTATACGGGCTCTGCAAATAGTTCTGGTTAAAATAAATGCAGAGGATGCTCTGCAGCTGTTTATCCCTGTGCTGTAACCTGGGAGGCTGCTGCCTGGGCTCCCACGTATGCCACACACAAAAATCTCAAGGTGCACAGTACCTCAGATACACAGTCCCCAAATAAGAAAAGGCTTCTGAGGGGAAAGGCTCCTCACTCACACTTCAGCCTCTGGAGCTGAGATTGTACCTTGGAATACAGTTTGGACAAAGGCAGTTTGGATTTTGGTGATGCTACCCATAGGTTAAGAGCACCTTGGAAGTGAGCAAACCCAAATTTGCAGTCAGCCAGAGCCATTATCTGGAAGATTTTGACATGGGGCCCCTTTTACTTGAAACATGGATAGGATTATGAAGAGGACATGTCAGTGTTTGCTAACCACAACAGAACTGCCCTGTTTGACACCACACAAAGTGATGATACACTAAAAGTTTTTTGGGGTCTTTATGGAAAATAGCTCCTTGTTTTAATTCTGTTCTATGATTAGTTACTGCTTTTTTTTTTTTTTATTTTTTTATTTACATCCTCAGGGGATACCCACTCACAATTCTGTGCAGTTCATAAACCAGAGTTTATTTTCTGTTAGCACAGCAGTACCTCAATGCTGTGTGAGAACTCAAGGCTTTATGTAAAGTGATGCAAACAGAAAGCCTATTTAGAATTTACCATGGCTCACATTGTCTAATCTTTTTTTTCCCTAGTGTTAGATCAACCGAAACATCTGTAAGTCTGCCCTGCTAAATAAAAGCGCCTGACTTTTAGAATGAAAGCAGCTCTTGTAGATTCTGTGTTCACAACATGTCATATGGTACAGCTTGGTCAGGATATTTTTGAAGTTAAATAGTGTTTAGAGAAGTTCCAAAACAAAAATCAATCCAAGAAAAAAATTCCAAATAGAAGATCTCTGGTTTGCAAAATGTTGAAATGTTGTGAGCCCTGCTTCTTTTTGAGTAAGGCTGATCTATAAAAACTGGCTTTGTATGTACAGCTCTAGCAAAGGGGATTGATTTAATTTTCTTTTTCAGATGAAATAATTACTTTTGTACAGACATGGAGGTATGGTGTTTCCTTATTTAAAGAATAATCAGTTCAATTTGGGAAGGATAAATGTTTGTGTGGTAACTTGTAGATGCTCAAGGGCTCACACCACAATCCCCTTGTCCATGGAGGAAAATTCCCTGAGCACTGGATTACACACTGAAATACTTCTAGTTCCAAGCAGGCTACTTGAACATGTACCTACAACCTTGTTCCAGGTGTGCCACATGTCAGCACAGACTTTAGAAAGCCAAAAATCTTCAGAGAGAGTACTTTGATCTTTCTACTCCTCAAGTACAGCACCAAGCTAAACTAAAAGCAAACATCCTAGTTTAGCATGTTTAATCTGCTCAGGAATGTGGTATTCCCTAAGAGCAGATGTACAGTTTTCGTCTTCTGTCCTCTCATAATTTTACTCTTTTTTTTAAACCTGAATGTTATATGATTTAGTTTTTTAAGCTACAGGATCCGAAACAGGCTTCTGATTAACCTCTTATATAAGTATAGGACAAATTATTTGTGTCCAAATTCCCCATTCAGACCACAACTCACACAGACTTCTCGTCTCTTCTCCAGTGGGGATCTTGGGAGTTTCCATTTGTCTGAGGAAGGGTTGTTTATCATGCATGTGACTCTGGCTCTGCTTCACCTGAGTCTTATGACTGTTTTTAGGCTGTAATGATCAAGATCTCATTTTTCCTTAAAATGGGAAAGCAAATTTCTATATTCTGTGATTGCAGAAAAAATTTGAAAGGAATGTTCCTCTAAAATGCAGAATCCAGAAGTCAAATAAAATATTTTCCTCCTGTTTTAGTTTCAGGTTCTTACCTGGTTTTAGTCAGTTTCTCCCTTTGGTATTTCTTTCTGCAGAGAAGATGGAGGCACAGGAATTAACTCACACTTTTAGTAATCCATTTTTTGTTCTTTGAGGCTGACATTGGGCTTTTGCTCACTTTCTGACTACAAGGATTATGCTGATTTCATTAAAACTGAATTGGCAACTAGTCTCCAAACAGCATCAGCTACCAACTCCTTCACAAAAGCAATTTAAGATCTGTATGCCATGATCTATCTGAACCAAAGACAGATCCAAGGGAACTCTTTCCTTGTAGTGCTTATGGCAGTCCTAAAAAAAAAGGTTGGGATGAGACCCTAAAAGGAGACACAGCCTGGCTGACAGTCTGGGTAACATTCAGGGGACCGGAGGAATTTACAGTGCATGTGTCAAACCAACTATTTGCCTCTCAGTATTCTGAGAGGGGTGCAGAAGGCTTCCTTTTCCCCTACAAGTGTCCTGCAGCCTGAAGGTAAGGGTTCAGTGCTAGACAAGCAAGACATTTCTTGTTTAATTGTTAGTTCCTTGCTGGTATAATTTTAGATGTGAGTAATTGTTTTTCCCCCCTATTTTTTCTTTCTTTCTTACATCAGTGGAAACAAAATATCAGAAGTATGGGAATATTGGAGCAAGTGGAAAGAGTGAAAACAACTGTTTTCCTGGAATATAATATTATGACATGGGGGTCAGAAACAGATGAAGCTAAACAGTGACAGAAGACAGTGCCTTTAAATATTTTTTCTTGTTCCATTTTGAGCCATAAAATATTCAAAGCTACTAATTTTACCATAAAAATAATTATTTTTCTTCTGGACAACTAGATTAAGATTTAAGCTACTGGTGAATGACTGGTTTCTTTTTATTCTTTCTATTTCTTTTTTTAATTTTTGTGTTGTCAGTATATTCAGTGCCCATTTTAGTATGGCTCATGTTGCTCAAGAGTGGTTGCAACAGACTTTGTGTTTTGTACGCCCAAGAAATGACTGCTTGTAGCTATCAGGAACAATGTGGAGGACTGAGAAGGGAACTTGCTGATCTGTATTTAACCCTACTCTTTTGAAAAACATGCTTCAAGGAAGAGTCACACAGTTTACTAAGTACAAGAAATTCTACAATTAAAAAGCCTTCAAATAAAAGATGTCCTTCTCAGAGAACCCTCTGGAAATTTTCATTTGAGTTCACCTAAGAAAAATCACTTTAAAATTATTGAAAATGCTAGATGCTTGAATTTCAATTTCAAGGTATTTCTTTAGCAAAAGGCTTGTGTATTTTTTTAAACAAGGTTCCGTTTTTTAAGTTGCAGATTTGTTTACTGAAGAGAAGAATTCCTTACAAGTAGCACAAAGAAGTTATATTTTTTGAATGGAGGAAAAAGGCATGAATATGTCCGAAATGCAGACCCAGTAGCTTAGTTTTGTATGAACTGTTAGCTTTAAGAATTACTTCTAATTAATTGTGAGGACTAATAAAATAAGTAGGCCTTCTCACATGTTTCAAGTTAAATATATGATCAGGTGTTCTGCTGGATCTGACAGGCTGTGCTTTTCAGTAGATACAGAAAAGCATTTTTAAATTTTTTTTTTCCTGAGAATAAATGTAAAATATAGTGAACTGAAGCATTTCACAAATCCATTTATGTTTTATCTTATTGTTAATACAAACTCCTGAATATTGACCAGGTAAAAGGTTTGGTGGTTTTTCTGGTTGGTTTTTGGGGTTTGGTTTGTTTTTTTTTTTTTTTTTTTTTTTTGTTGTTGTGAGGAGGATGGAGGAAACAGTTTTTCATTTAGAAATCTTCATTTGTGATTCTCACATACAAAAATTCAGTACTTGAAGGTTTAGCACTTTGGACGACAGGAACTTTTTGTTTAACTTTGTCAGACATGAAATGAAATTTCCCAGACTATTTGATTCCTACAATTGTTTAGGCAACTCAAAATGGCTTCCATGCTTCAATTTTACAGAGCAGTCAGGAAATTTGTTGTTTTCCTTTTTCTAACATTCCTCTGTATTTGGAAAGTCTGCTTTTGAATATTAGGAACTTGATGATATTTAATGGTGTTAATAATTTAACATTCTTGGATCTTTTTCAGGTAGTTCAAGCCATGAGAACACACAGTTTTTCACCCTTACAAATAAACTTCAGTTGACTCACCTTATCCAACTTCAGTATGTCATTGAAATAAACATTACACAAAAGCATTACATTTCATGTGTGCTAGCCCTCTACCAATACAGTGAAGGAGGCAATTGGTGCTGCTCCAAACTGCAGAGTAACCAAATTTAGCATTAACAACTTTTTACCTCAAAACATTAGCCCATGAGCAACAATAATGAATTTAAATTATGCTTTTTACAGACAATGTTTCTTCCTTTCAGGCTGTTTGCACCTGGCATGTTATCCCAGTTGCCAACCCATGAAAGTCACAGTGAATCTATGACAGAGCAAGTGTTTTATTTTGGCTGAGAAGGGCAAATTTCCAGCTGGAGAACAGCCTGAGACCTTTACATATACTGGAAGATGCCACATAATGTAAAAAAAGAAAAAAAAGTTACCAAATCTTTGTCGTGGTACCCACAAATTACAGCAGCTCCTTTTGCTGGCTGTAGTACTCCATGGACTGAGACAAGAATACATGAGGTAACTCCCCTCATATTTTTGAGCTCTGAATAAGAAATTACCTGGGATGAAAATGGTTCATACAAAAATACTGTCACATGTGCTGTCACACAGCAGCATCTTTGCTGATCATCCTGGGTGTAAAAGGCACCACCAGACCACCTAAGCTGAAATCCAGTGATCTTGATGCTCTCCATTATACAAATCAGCCACTGCAGAAATGCCTTTCCTTTCAACTTCTGCATCAGATTCGTGTCTTTTGTTTTACATAGGGCTTGGTACAACATGCTGAAACCTACAACACTGCTTTATCTCTTTTCAGTCTCCTGTGATTTGTGAGACCTCTTAAGCCCTTTCCCTCTTTTCCACACACTTTCTTTGTGCCATTTACTTTGTGTAAGCTACTAATCTTATATTTTTTACATTTACAAAGCTACCAATTCTCAGTCTCATTCCTCTTTCCAAAAACCTGTGGCTCCTGATCCTTACTGGTCTCAGGAGAGCATCCTGCTCCCAGAAATTCTTTTTTTCCCCCCAAAAAGATGACCTAAACCCAACAGAGATTCTTTGAGAACTTCCCTTTCCTCTCTACCCAGTGGTGAGGCTGGGGCATACTTCCCCTCTGCACAAAGGGGAACTCACTGTGTACTTCTCCTTCCAGCCTTCCCCTCTTCCTGGTGCACTGGGTGCATGCTCTAATGCCAGAAGATAAGTGGCAGTAAGGTTAAACAGTGGTGAGCAATGTGACACAATTACTGTGATGTTGTAGGCCATATGGAGATTACAGCCAAGGTCCATTTGTCTTCACTGTGCTTCTTCAGTGCCAAAAAAAAAAAAAAAAAAAAAAAAAAGTCCTGTCTCCTACTGCCACACAGATGCCATTATTTTCATCCATTATAATTTTGCTGGGGATTCTTCCATGGGCTCTTCCTCAAAACACACGGGGTTTTTTGTGACATTCCCATCAAGCCACAAGAGAACCACTGAAAAGGGCCAGAAAGAAGGAACCTTCTCCAGCCCCATCATGAAGCCCTGACAAAAGCCAGAAACTGGAGAGAGAAATTGGAGGAATGAAGGCACTGATTGCCAGCTCCAAACCTTCAGTTCACCTGCTTGCCACTTGTTGCTTGTATAAGTGCTTTTTCCATCTGTAGCCTATATGCAATCTAACTCAATATCAGGTTCTTTGGTGCAGGAACCTCATTTACAGCTGGGGGCTGAAAACCAGTAATTCTGTAAAAGCACTTTCTTGCTGCGGGGGACCTAAAACAAAGCCTGTGATTTTTTATAGAAGCCTGAATACGTATCTTCCGGAAATCATACTCTAAGAATCCATATTTTTTAGTCTCCCTTTCTCTTGGGCAAGCTTCTGGACAGGTTGTGGACTGTCTTTCAGGAGAAATTTTTAACACACAGGTGAAGCAAAGACTTGCTAGGAATGTTCTGGATATAAACAATTCCACTGGTAGGTTTCACAGCAAGGCTTCTGTCTTTTTCTGTAAGAGTATTGCAAGAACTCCCTTACAAATCCTTTCCTCAGTTTCTTTACTGTTTTTCACATTTTACAGAATGTCTCCAAACCATAGAAATTTCGTAAATAACAATTCAAAAACTAGACAACATCATTACAGGGGGCTAAAAGGAATTCTGGAAATTATGATGCCACTCACAAATCTGATGCTAATCATGTGCAGTAACAAATGAAGATCTGAGAAGAAAACAAAGTGATGGATGGCAGTCTAATAACAGATACAAACAGAAATGGTTTAACTGTAACACAAATCAAAAAAAACCCCAGCCCCTCCTGCCCCCCTCAAAAAAGAGGAAGCAGAGCTAAAACAATCTCTATTCAAAATTCTGTTCCACAACAAGTCTCAGTGGAGTCTTTGGGACTGTGGTCCCCATATTTCAGTCATCTATGTGTTCCATGAAAAATTTAGATCTGAAGATTCATGGAGTTCTTGAGTGTTTTTAGCACACTGGCTTTTGTTCTTGTGTTTGTGCTTTTGCCCAGCACCTCAGCAGCTGGATCTGGGGATGAAAAGGGATGCCTTTGGGACTTGAAAAACCTGGGGTTTTTTCCTCCCTTTGTCCAACAGAATTCTGTCTTAAGAATCTCTCTCCAAAAGTTTCTGGAGGGTGCCTTAGGGAAATCTGGGATCAGAGGAGGCTCTGAATACTTCAGTGGAAACAGTTCCATTTTGAATGAAATAATTAAATACTTGCTAAGCTGTTGGCCTTGAGGTTAGAGAACTTGCCTGGAAGGGGAGAAATTAATATTTCAGACTGCTCTGATTCATAGTTCAGTATTTTATGTTAAACCAAGCAGGGAAAAGACCTCTAGCATTTTCCTTCCAAGTAAGCCTTACTTTAAAGTCCTATTCACACATTTCTTTGCTTGTTTTTCATGTGCCACCCAAACTTAGGTGAGGGGTATGAATGCAATATAACTCTAGGGAAACCTGGAATTTTGTGCTCAGCATTTCCTGTTGCATGGCTTTGGTGCCTCTCTGGGCACTGTGTCAGACTTTGCAAAGTTATTCTTTTTGTGCCCACACAGCCTTGGCACTTAATTAGGGTCTAGTGAATTGGGATATTTGGAATTTCCTTCTGTGTGTTTAATTTCTAATTATTTTCTTACTCTTTATCAAATTCGTATTCAATTAAAAATAAATCCTTCTGCTAATTGTAGCAAGACACGGAAAGCATTTTGCTGTAATGCTGTATATCTATGGATTGGAATCAGTGTGATACCTTCTGCAGGACTCTTAGCTGCATTTGATTCTTTCCCTTGTCAATGTTTGTCAGTCACATTGTTTGAGGCAGTTCAAATTCAGGATGTAGAAAATCCATTTACATTTTTTCCTGGGGTTTCCTGATTACTGAAATAACCTCCATACTATCATATTCAAGAATTTTTCCAGAGGCAAAGAATTTGGGTAGACTTCTAGTAAAACTACAATTGAGTTTTTCTTCTTTTTTTTCCCCCCAAAGGCAGAGAACCATTTATACTCTCAAGGGGTTCACAGTAAAAAGCCACTGAAGATTGTTTTCATGCTTTTTTTATCCCCAAAGGTCTGTAAGATGGGTTAATCTTTGATATTAAAAAAAATAGATTATATTGCAGTGGACAGCACTGCTAATATTAACACTGTTGTTTTAGATGCAGGTGTCATAATATGCCAAATCATTCAGCAGTAGATATCCTAAGCATACAAAAAATATGTTGGCTGCAAGAAGCCTCTACAAGTCTCTTCCTTTAAAAATTATTTTTGAGGACAGGCAAAAGGACCATAGGTGTTTGCAAAATGTTAAATTTGTACCCATCTGACTCTGAAATCACTCTGTAGAGTTTCTTTAAACTTACAGCAAAAAACAAAGAGAATATGAGTATGAATTAGCATGTTACTGCATTTAGCACCTCATGGGAATCTGATACTGAAGAACATTATTTATCTAGGTGAAAATAATAATTTAATCTTTTTCATCCAGTTTATAGAGCTGCTTCCAGGTTGAGATGTTACATTTAATTACAATGCAATAAGAAATTACCTGTCATAAAATAATTTTAATTGTCTTTCCCTGAAGCTGGTCTTCCTTGCAGCTGCGTAGAGCCAAACAGTTTGGGAAATTTGACTCTTGCCCTTGGATATCTGGAAAGTTTCTGCTTACCAAGAGTTTTGGTTCCCCCTCAAAGAAAAGTGATAAATTTTTTGCATGAAAACAACAATTATTATATCATCGGTCTGGTTCCCATGGGGCAAACATCTAGAACGCCACAAAGCTGAAAAATAAAGAACTTTGACTGATAATGAAAGTGATGACTCACAACATATTCTGTCCTGTTGCCTGTGTCACCCTGCTCACAAAACATTTTTGAAAATTTCCAAAAGTAAACTAAATGTTTAAGTGGTGTTCCTACCGTGAAAACCAGTGACCCCAATTACTTCCCATCTTGAGAGCAGGGAAACAAAGATAAATCCAAAGGAGCAGGTCTAAGGACTCTAATATTCAAACCCTCTTTTTATTTCTTCCCTGTTTCTCCAGTGATTCTTCCAGTCACCACTAACCTGTGCTCTGCAGAGCTGTGGTCTCAGAACTGTGCATTGCTAGCACGTAAAGGTTGATTTCCAGAGAAAGGGCTGCTCTTCATTTCACCTGGGAAAGAATGCAATAACAGGTAGTATTTTAAAAACTCTTCTGGCTCAGTAATAACTTTGTGACTCTGCTATGAGCTACTAATTACAGGAGAAATTTACAACAAAGAAGAAAGAGTTGGTAGATGAGGAGGATGGGTGCAAGACCCAGAAGAGGGTTATTCTGTATGTAGTTCCTAAAAATCCAAAGCCAGCTATATCTTAACCTATGTTCAATGGCATTATAAAATTATCCTTTCTGAATGGGAAAAGTTCACTATGGACAAAACCCAAGAAAAATACAGTCTCTTATTAGGTTAAAGTATCTTTAAATTTCTAGATGCTGCAGAAGAAATGTCATGGCAGGTTTGGAAGTGCAAGTTCAATGCATTGAACTAAACAGTCACAGAACAAAGCACTGTCCAAAACCAGAAAAAAAGCTGAAGCATGTGACAAGAATATTCAACCACATCACTTTTTTTCACATCATGTGTAAGTGAACACTGAATCTTGGCACAAACCCAGCCAGCTGAGGGGAAAGGCTTTCACAGCTCTGCTCTAACCACCAATCTGTTTCTTTTTCTTTTATTTTTTTTTTTTTTTTTTTTTTCTTTTTTTTTTTTTGGTAAGTTTGGGACATTTCTGTCTGCAAGCTGACCCATTTCCTTAAGCATATATACATGACACTTGAGGATTTAAGAGTCAGAGACTTTGAGAGACTGTCCAGATCCCTTTTTTTACAGTCCAAGAGACAACTCCAACAGGCTGAAATACTACTGGGATTTAAAACTGTGTGTGCAAAAAGTTTCTATTTCTTCAGCTAGTTAAAGTGCTTTGTTTCTATAATTTCATATGCATTAAAAGTAAAAGTGTAGCAAGTAATATTTTAAACTAACTTTCTGTTACACTCTTGGCATCATCTCCAAAACAGTCGTATGTCTTAATGACATTCCATTTATTTAACTGCTTTTCTCATTAAAAACACTGCCCTGGTGGTACTGATTGCTCAAAGTTTCACTCTAGACTATACAGATCTGCATGAAGAGACGAAAACCTGGAGCAGAGCAGCAATCCTAGAGAAGGGAACTGCCCTGTTATGAGTTTAATGGGTTGAAGAAAAATGTGCATTGCTTGATGGACTTATTATCCAGGAAATTACTCATCACTGTTAATGATTCTCACTGAAAATAGCAAAATAACCCAAGAAACTGGGTCTTTCAAATAACAGTGGGTCCAGTGCTAGTAAAATGGTCATGCATGATTCTGCAAATTGAAGCATTTTTAAAATTAAATTAAAGACAAAAACGGATGAAGTATTTTTCATTTAATTCTGTTTGATATATCAGGAAAGTAGATTTTATCAGCGCTCTGAATGGGTTTGTTAGAACACATTACAGACCTATACACTTTGAGATCCTAAGTCCTTGGGATTTTTCTCTTTTCAAAGCTGACTTGACCAAGACTTTTTACTCTGAGGGCAGGCCCTTGAGCTAAGAAAGGGTGGAGAAAAAAGTATTTTAGAGATTTCTTATACACCCAGTATGAGAAAGTAATTAATGTTTTAAGCTCTCCCATGGATAAAATTTGGGTTTTGCCCTTGCAATGAAGATCTTGGTAAGCAACAAAAGTCAGTACCATGGACTGTAAAAAGCCTTTCAAGGGACTCTTCCCCACTTGTGCCAAAGGATGGTGAGAATGTGAAGGCACTGTGCTACTCAGGAGCCCTCTGAAAGCCTGCAGTGATAGCACAGATGAAGAGCTCCAAGCTGCACTGATCTCAGGAGGAGGGCCCCATGGAGTGATTTTGGACCACAATATAGACCCAGCCATAATAGTCCAATGATGGCTGCCAGCTGGAAGGGCCCCTCCAGGATGTCCATGCGAGGTTTATATCTGTGAAAAGTCCCATGTAATCTTAATTTCCAATCAGTACATGTTTGTGCTGAGGCACAGTGGAAGAAGAGGTGCTGTCAGGCCCCTGGAGCACTCTGAGAATGACAAAATCGCCTCCACTCTGTGACTCTCTGCTGCATTTTGCAGGATGCACATCCCAAGGATGGTATGGTACTCTCAGCAGAGCGTTTCTATCACACAGAACTGTGTGTCCTGCTTCTTGTATGTGTGCCTCAGGAGGCTCTTCTGTGTTGCACAAGATGAGCTGTTAGGTGATACACAGTCATGACTTCATGTATGCCCTGTGAAATCAATTGATACTAATACAAGGAAATGCAAGGAGTTGCTCAAGAAATGGAGATTACAGGCTATTGCCTCATTTTCTCACTGTCCTGCTGATGGACCACTCTGTGCAAAGATCAGAGTTAAAATATGGTTCAATGAGTTGTCATTTGGTCTCAGTGACCTGCAGACCAGGAAGACATGAGTAACACACTGAGATTGGAGCTGGTTAATAATACCAACTCTCCAGTGATGTACCAGGTGCTGCCTGAAGGCATCAGCTTTCAGATGAGACCCTCAGCTCTTTATCTCAGCTCTAGCATTTTGTAGATAAATGATCACACTGCACTTTTGGGACGAGCACAGGGACATCCCCAGGTTTCTAGCTAACATTCACTTTCTTAACACATCATATAACATGCAGGGCTGTTACTGACTGAAGCTTGGATGTTAATGTTTGCCTACACAGTCACTCTACTCACCAGCACCTAATTCATCTGGAAGTGGTCTTTAGGATTTTGAGAGGAATATTAAATAAAACTAAATTACATTTTTCCATTTTGTCTCACTTATAAATCTCTATAAACATAAACCAATCCTGTGCGTGCAGTCTGAGCACAAGTTTTGATTCTCATTTGCTTTAAATGAGAGTTTTTCACATCCTTAGAAGCAGTATCATTTCTGCTTTGAATGTTAATAAGATATTCAAGGGGACTGAAAGTTTTGCAAAAAATCAGCAGCTCAAGTCACAGGTGCACTTCTCTTGCAGCCTTTTCCTGAAGGAGTGTGTCTGTGTCTAGAGCAAAGACCATGTTAGCAGCAGAGATTCCCATGCCAGCATTTCCACCTCTATTTGTTATCACCAGATGCAAAAGTTCTTTGTGCAAGCAGCAGTTAACTAGCAGTGGTTTAATTTTTCTGAGACCTGTAGGCTGTTCTCTGCAGAATGCAATCTCATATTAGAACATAAATATTTTAAGAGTTTGGAGAAATAAAATACCTTGACAGCAAGTTAAGTATGAGCTCAGGGAACCATGGGTCCCTGTCCAAGTCACTTTCCTCTGCTGATTGAATATGGATCTGTCAAAAATCAGATTTAGTTTTTATATATTATGTCTTTGTAATAGCTGACAGAATCTTTGAATGCAATGGCAAATGAAAAAAAATTCCTGTGCTAAGTTCATAATTTGCTGGGAAAATTAATATACATTATTAAGGCCACCAAATGTCTGTGCAAAACTGCAGTGATGTACAGCAAGAAATAAGAGATTTGAGGATTTGAGAAAAGAAGATTTGTTTTCCATTTACCTAAGCATTTATCACAGGGAGGAATTAATTTTGTTATGCTGTGTTCCCTAACCCAGCCTTTCATTCTCCTGAACAAAAGTGTAAGTCATGTAAATCACACATATAATGTACGGAATAGACATTAACTACAAATCTAACTTGTACAAAATTTTGTGTAAAGATGGAATTTCACATTTTTTAAATGTTGCATACATTTTTTTCCTAATAGAAATAACACTCCCCCAAAACCCCAATGAAGTTAGGTACATTCAGATAGAAAATCAGACTAGCTCAGTTTTCAGTGTGAAAATATATTGGTATGAGAGTGTCACTACTCACTCATTACTTGCTTAAAAAATTTGCAAGTGGCAGAGTGGGTCAGAAAATAATGACAATTATCTCTGAAGTCTTTCTCAGGTTATTTTTGGGAGTCATATCAAATTTTGGAATCTAAAAAAAATGTAAAAAAGAACAAAAAACTTGTAGCACATTTATTGATATTCCTGGAAAACAGGATATATGTTTATGCTATAAAATAAAAAAAAAATCAATACGTTATTGAATATAATGTTGTAATTCTCTGTACAAATAGGTAGAAAACCTGAGAAGTTACTTATAAATGTTGCAAACTTTTCAGCATAATGACTTGTTTTGTTGAGAAACGTTCAAAGTAACAAAATTCTTTAAGAGATCAGAAAAGAACAAAGGGATTCTGTAGAAACAATGGACCAAATATATCTCAAGGATAACCCCACTGAGATCAGTGGAATTGCACTAGGGATATACTTGGCCCAGTGACTCCAGAAATGATGTTAATGAGAAACCTTAACACTACTGCTAGAGAAATCTCTATTTAAACCATGCTGTGGCAGTTCATGTGAAAAAGTAAATGGGACCTTCACACGAACTGCACAGCATGTGAGTGTGAATCAACAGGCTATAATAAATTGGTTTGGTTTCCTTCTCCCAGACTTAAGCAAATGTATTAGATTGTAGAATTTGAGAAGTCATAGGGAAGGTTATGTATTATTCCATTACATTCCAAAAAAGCCTTATTGGATTCACAAAGGGCCTCATGTTGAAAAATATATCATAATTCCTATAAAAAAGAGAAACTGTATCTCAGATTTAATGAGTGCTAAATCCCTATTAAAAATTCCCTTTTTGTCTAAAACTTGATCTGATAGATATCAGTAAGCTCTGGATGAAGAAATGTTTTCTAAGATAAAAGCCTCATATTTTTCAAAGGAAAGTAAACTTGAATGGGTTTCTAACAAAATTTTACTTTCTCATAGAAAGAAGCAATGATTTAAAAAGTACAGAGGAATGTAGCATCTGACATCCTATGACATGATAAATCCTGAAAATACTTAAACCCACAGAACTTGACCTAGCAGAGAAAGGAGTGACCCTGTCAACTTAAACTGCTGATCATAAAAAAAGTATGACAAGATCAAGATTATTTTTTAATTTAGGGTAAAGTACAAATAACAGAAGCTGAAAATGCCCAGATTGCTCTGGCCTGCCTCAGACTGAAGTCAGCTCTTACATAAAGCTGTTCACCAGTAGATTTGTAAGCATTTCACATTTGTTGTTCCTAGGGATAAGTAGGGAAACTGAAATACAGAAAGATAAGGTGGGCAGCATCCTTGAGATGAGGAGTAATAATGGAGTCAGGATCTCACCACACCCACTGATGCGAGAGGCAGAATCCAGCAACAATATCCCCAAACCAGATCACCTGTATAAAATATGACTGATCCCTCAAGCTCTTTTCTGTATGAGGAGGCTGGCTTCAGTCTCCACCAAAGAGCAATAACTTGTTTCCTAATCTAGTGGCTGCTTGCAGTGAAGTGTTCAAACTTTTCAAAAATAAAACAAAACAAAACAACCCAAAAGACCTTCAGCAGTCTGTGGGAGAGCTCATAAATGTGATGCCTGTGTGCTGGACTGAACTCTCTGCACTGGGTTCGGTGACCATGGACGTCACTTCCAGTCCTCTAGCCCTACAAACTGTGATTTCATTCCAGAGGTCACTGGAAAAGAAATGCAGCATTTCACAGATTTTATCTAGCACATGTGAAACGATCATGTCCTGACATTTCAGCTGTTGAAAAGAGCCAGTATTTACTACCTCACATGAAAAAGAGCAGAAGGCTAAAATGCGTAACAAAGTAAAGCCATGATATGAGACAGATGAACTCATTTAGATAAAATAAGACAAGACTCAACCTTCATCTGAACTTCAAATTGAAGCAGTTAAAGCTGCCATGGAAGGAAGATTAAAAGTTAGTCAATTTATTTGTCTTTCAGTTCCCCTTTTTACTTGAGGCTGCTATTGAAGAACTGGCTGAGATTTAGGAGAGAGCAGTTCCTTCTGCTGCTGCAGCTCTCTGAGCCAGGTACTCAGCCTCTCATACCTTCCAGCCACATCCTGGTGTTCCTGCTCCCTCTCCTTGCTGTCTGACAGTACTTTAAGCACAAACTTTAGAACAAGCACTACTTTTTTATTACATGATTACACAGTGACTGAGGTCCCTCTTCCAGCCGTTGTGTCCAGTGTGTTTGCAGTACAAATACTGATGCTGGTGAAAATATTATCTCTGTGTCCCCCAATGTCACCTAGAAGAATAAATATTTTTAGCAGAGATATATTCTTCATAGTAGGAAAATAGTAGGAAGTAGTAGGAAAAGAGACAGAAATATTGGACACAGTTTTGCTTGCACTAAATAAGCCCTATGGTATTACATGCCTTCATTCAAAAGTTAGAAGAAAGCAAAGGCATTAACTACATTTTAATCCATACTTTATGGTATGCAATTATCATTGTGCTATGTGCCATTTCCCTCTATATTGTTGCAATAATGCTCTGGATTTTTTTGCGTGAATCCTTTGGGTTATAAATGTCCTACAGAATATAATGGAAAATATTTTTACAGAAGAAAATGGTATACAACTCAGCATGGTCCCACTCATAATTTGTTCTAAAATTATTTAGAAATGTTATTTTCTCTATCTGGACTTCATAAATAGCTCAAACACCCCAGCTGAGCAAAAAAATAACTAATGTTTGATGGAAACTGTCTTTTAGGTTCTTTAACTGCTGTTTCTAAACTGGCCATTTTCATCCTGTTTTGGGTTGCCAAGCACGGCACAGAAAGGAGTCAGCAAAACACATCAGTGACTCCTACACATCTTTGTTTGTGAAACAGTCTTTAACCAAAACCAGTAGTCCCTGCTATAGCTCAGAAAATTCAGAAAAGTGAGGTTTAGAACGCTCTAAAATGTATTTCTTCAAAGGAAGAAAATACTGATTCAAGCTTCTCAGTCTTCCTGTTGGGGCCTAAGGGATGTCTTTGTCTTTCCTTTCCACTGCCAGTGCCCCATTTTGTCTTCCACCTTCAAGGTACTTGAAGAAGTCCTTGCTTTTATTCACTCTCATCTTATACAACAGATAATAATCTGGTCAGGCATAATAATGTTGTGAGGGATTCCAGTCAGCATAGAGCTATGGAATCATTATGATTGGAAGAGGTCTCTAATACTGAGTTCAACCATTAGCCATGCATAACTTGGTCTGTCTGGAAATCAGCCTGGATACCACTATAAAAAATTCCATGCTTAGGGCATTGCTGAAACTGGGCAGATAAGGCACAGAAGAGCCATTCTACTTAGAAATTTGGATAAGCAAAAAGATGATCGAATAGCATTCATTACATGCTCACATGATATAAATATACCAGACAGTTGTATTTTTCAGAGTACTACCAGGAAAAAAAAAAAAATAGCAAGAAATATTGGTGCAGGCCCACTGGAACAAATAGTTATAAAACTAATGTTAAACAGGAGAAAAAGGAGAAATTGTGAAAGAAAAAAGATTGATATCTGATTCAAAGATTTTTCATAACTAACATGTGCAATGTGACACAGTGTTGTCTCTGCTTGTGAAGTGTTTATAGATTTTGATAGGGTTTTTTTGCAGCTGTGTTGAATAATTCTTGAATGTTACCACAGTCCAAATACAAGTAACTATTAAAATAACAAAACATTGTGAATAATTCCCTAATTTTCTTCCAGCCTGTGTAATAGCCACTGTGTTAATCATTTAAATGGTTTGCTGTACTTCCATCCTTTATACAGCATTATTTAGAAGTGTTCCTATCACTCTGGCAAGGTACATTGCTGAGTTTATGCAATGCCAATTATATGGTCAAATACTAATTTGAACCTAGCAAAACCTAGCAAAAATGCCTATTGACTGAATAGGTCAGTCACAATCATTCATGGAAAGGCAGAAAATACGTTAAGGCAACAGAATATAGTTTTCCCTAACATTTAGGAAGAGAAGCACATAAATCACTGTCATGGTATCTAAGACATTATAAAACTGTCTCAGCTGTAACAGCAGGCTGCAGGGCAATATTTACTGATGATTCTAATTATTGTTTTTATGGGTATTCAACTTTGGTATTTCCATTTCCTTAAAACCACTCCCCCAAAAGATTTAAATTACAAATTTCTGTTTTTATACAATAATTTCACCCTACCACTATTATTAGGATGTCAGATCTCATTCTTGGTCAGTTCTTCAGTTTATAGGTACTTATGAGCAAATTAGTCCTTACCTACTACAAGCGTTTTCCCTATTCAGTTGAAAAGCACATTGAAATAAATTCAGTTTATGTAGTGACATTAGGGAGAATATTTTCATTTCAGTTTCTGCTACAATCCATGCCTATTTTTTATTTGTTTTCAATTTGTCAGTGGGGCACTCAATAATGTTCTGAAACTTCATGCACAAAAGAATAAAGGTTTCAACCTCAGCAGACCTGGCAGAGGATTATAATGACCTCTAAAATTAGAGAGCAGCATCCTTAAAATGAAAAAAAAAGTTGATAAAGGAGAAAAAAAAGCAGAAACCCCAACACAAAATAGAAGGCAACTTAATCTATTCTATCAATTCTACAAAGAAATTGAAAAAAGAAGAAATTAAAAAAATACTTCCTCACTTATCATGAAGAGGATGAGTTTGGACAGCATCTCTGGAGATTATCTAGTCCAACCTCCTGCTAAAAGAAGAGTCAGTGGGAACAGGTTGCTTAAGACCGTGTCCAGATGAATATTGTGTGAATATTGTGGATATGTCTACAATCTCACCAGGCAACTTTGTCCAGCGTTGGATCGCGCTTGTAGTAAAACTGTCTTTTACTTAAATTTTCTTAATTTCCTGTGTTTCAGTTTGTGCCTTTTGCCTCTTTTCCTTTCAATGGATATCACTGAGAAGAGTTTGTCTCCTCTACACCCTCCCTTTGCACACATTGATGAGATTCCCACCAGGAGCCTCCTCTTCTCCAGGCTCAGTCAGCAGTCCCACCTCTCTCTCTCCCCTTGCATGTCAGATGCATCAGTTCCTTAATCATCTTCCTTTCCCCTTACTGGACTATCTACGAAGTTTCTTTACTCAAGCACACATTGTTGATGCAAATTTATTATACTTATATTGCACATTTTTAAAAAGTATCACACACCTGCTTTAGGGGGAATTCTGTAGGGAATCCTAGAGTTAGATAGGCCTACACAACATTAATTCACTTCATGTGGTATGCCGACTACTATTTTTAACCTATTTTGGGAGGGAGGGGCATGATATATTATCCATTCAGTCTTCATATTTGTTTCCTCTTCACTCTTCAGTCTGTGGCTTGAGGCCCTTTTTAATATTTATAATCAAACCCTGATCTGAAAAAAGAAATGCTTTTTTTAATCGGACTTTTCAGTGTAATTTCTCACTAGTGAAAGTAGCTGTGCCACAAATGTTCACAGCACCCCTGTGAGGCAAGGTAGTATCTCTACTTCCATTTCACAGACAGCCTCTGGCCTGAATTTTTGAAGAACTCTGCATTATTTGAACTTTAAATGTCCCCACTGACTTTGGTTGCAGCTGCCAGTGCTCAGCACATTTGAAAATCCAGGCTTCTAGGGCTACAGACTGGCTTGTCCAACACAATCAGCTTAATCATAAAGCACAATGTTTTTATCTCGTGAGATAACAGTTTGGAACAAGGGAAAATCCTATTCAATGGAATCTTTATGGTTACAGCTCCCCTGAATAACTGTCCTTTCCACACTCCTTCATTTCTTAACCACTGTATGAGATATACAGCATGTGGTAATGAAATATGAAATGCATGCATTTTACTGAGCAAATCTCTCACTTGAAATGTGAGGTCTTTGGTTTGAAAATAAACATGATTCAAGGCTCAGCTGGGAAGTGTGTGCTGCTCTGACAGCCAGGTCCCACTCTCCTTGCTCAGTCAGCCTTTTGCATAGCATTAGCCTGATCTTATACTTTCCCTGTGACAAGCTTCCAGAAGTAAGTGTGAAAAGGAAGATCACTTTCCACTACCCACAGGAAACAAAATGACCCTTCTGTTGTCAGCTGCATGATACGTGAGCTGTATCCCCTGCAGAAGCCAAGGCTAGTGCAGGCTTGTTCTCGTTAAACAAAGCCAAATATTGGAAGGACATTTAAACTGCAATGTAGGAGCTCCACAGACTCCATCTGAACTTCTAGAGTTAGTTCTGTTAGGATTAAGAGATTCAGCCTTAAGACTGAGTTTCTGGATGATGCCACTGAAGCTTTTACCTCTAGCTGATAAAAATGGAGTGTGTGTGTGAGGCTGTCATGAACTATACTGCTTCCTAGTTTTGGGGCATCTCAGGGTTTCAGTGGCCCAGTATCACAGCCCTGGAGAGGAGTTTGCATTTTGGCAGCCTGAACCGAGCTGTTTGCTACTCAGAGTCCCCATCCAACCTACTCCTTCCACTATGCCAGCAAACTGCAGAGCTCTGACCACACTGAGCTGTACCCTTGTTTGTCCAGCCCCATCTCCCAATAAGTTTAGGGGGCAGAAATCCATCCCATGAAGCTCAGGAACTGTTGTTTGAGACTGTCTCTGTTCTCACAGTCACAGTGAAATCCACACCAAACTAACGCTTCCAACAAACCATCCTGGAGACGGGGCAAGAGGAAAGGGGTTTTCATATTTCTCCATGGATGATCTGCCTCGGACAGCATTTCTCTTGCTTCTCAGGCACATGGCAAAAGCCATCTCTGTCCTCACTGATGCACTCCCTGTGCTGCTGTGCTCAGGTTATGCCTAGGGATGGCAAATTGTAGGTTGTACTTCTGTGTATGTTTAATTTCTGAGGCTGATGACCCAAACATATGAGCACTGACAGCCATTGCAATTGTATAAACTTGGGGAGAGGGGGAAATTAAATAATCATAACAAAACCAATTATCAAGAATAATAAGATTTTCCTTTAAGTGCAATAATAGTGTCATTAATTATTAAAGGAGAAAAAATTACAAGGAATCATCAAGGCAAAAAGTAAATGAGCCTGGAAACCGCAATTCCTTCTTATATAGGAGTGCCCTCTGCAGTCTAGTTCCTGGGGAGAGATGCTGTGCCCACTCACATGATGCTGTACCAGAGGAAATCAGAAATAAGTTGGTCAAATCCAGCACAGAAAGTCGGGATGTGGAGCCAAAAATGAACCCCTGAAGCATGGGGTCCACAGTATTAAAAGACCATTCCCTAGACAAAGTTCTAGGACACGTCTGATGGACAAGCTGAAAGACCAGTGTACACTCTAGGGGTCGGTTTTCAGGTGTGAACGTTGCAGCTAAGAAAGCACAACTTTAATCATTGCTGCTTAGACATAAAGCAGTTTAGTCTTTGTTTTATAGCTTAGAAGAAACTGTAAAGCGATCTTCAGGAATGTTCTTCAAAGGGGACATTGTCTATGTCCTTTCAGGATTTTAAGCTCTAAAGCTGGTCACATGCTGCCATAATATTTTAATGTCATTCCTAGCTGGCAGGTAGCAACTTGCTTTTCATCAGTGCCTAATGGAAGTAACCCAAGCGTTAAGATGTGACCTCATTCCTAAACACATGTTTCTCCATCAACTGCAAACTTTACAGGAGCATCATTTATTCTTTTATGGTGCTTCACAAAAAAATTATTTTTTTAATTAAAAGAAAAATTGTGTGGAAAAGAATATTTAATTTAAGAGGGAAAAAGTCCTAAGCCTCTAAAAGTTTATACTGACTCCAATTACTTTTCATGCATCACTATGTGGCAGGGAATACTTCATTATACCAGGTCACCAACTTTGACATCTCTAACCTCACAATAATGGTCCTTTTTGTAATGTACCAAAATTGAAAATCAGTTTAGTTTATGTTCTCACTAGGTTCATGGCTCTGGTGCCTAATATATTGCTGACTTGCAGGTCAGCATTATTCCCTAGTGAGGAATATTAAATAGCCACAGCTTATATTAGAAGGGGTGAAAAGGTCCAGCTCCAGTCTGCTGTATAGCTCAGATTCGTTAGTGCTTTAAAAACTCAGTAAGTTGCATAATGTTTCCACTTATCCATGAAATTGAGGCATGATTCATATCACAGGCATCTTTAAATGATTTGTAGTCCACTATTTAAGTATGTATTCCACATAAATAAATACTTCCTGAGTTTGTATACATGATTTGTGCTAGTCAGTATCATAAAAGAGGCACAATAGAGCCTGACCTTTATTACTGTGGCAAGTTCCTACATCTAATGGAAAACCCCCAAACAGCCTACAGGAATGGTGCAATATAAAGCACCTCTGTTTGGAAAAGGCATTTTTGGAGCTTATCAAAGTGTGAATGCTATTTCCCTCCATCAAAAACTTCTTTTCTTTCCACTCCCAGTACTCTTTGTGCCTTCTAAAAATTTTATTTTGGGGCTGTGTTGTTAAAATTAACATTAGCATGTGGGATACAGTGTTTGGCTGTTTTGATAGCTGGGGTGCTCCTTGAACCTGCTTGTTCCTGAGCTCTATTTGTGAAACAAATTGGACTGGAGCTGTGGGCTTTGCTTTACCACTGAGCACACCTGCCTTCAGTAACAAAACTGCTTTTGGGACTTTCATTTAACAGAGCAACGTTGGGAAAGAGAAGATATTTATAGCTGTCTGGAAGATGAAGGATGATAGTTGTTCAGAAAAAAAACCACTTTCTTTCTCTCACCATGATATATCTCCAAGGTCTGGTAAATTATTTGCATGAAAACCAAAGATACTCAGTTTACAAGCTACATGCTCCACATTGCACAGTGCTCTGTGCAACAGCCTGTGAGAATCCCCTGAGGGTTGTCTATAGGCAGGCTGAGGGCTGCAGAAGGGGGTGAAGCAAAGAACCATGCCTTCACCTCCAAGACACTCCCTTCAGCACAAAAACCTCCTGGATTCCTTACTCAGAATGTGTGACAGCAGTAGGTTCATCATGCTTTTAGTATCATTACACTTTAAGGTGGTATTCTAATCTCTAATGTGGGTGTGATTAGTTCTTTTAAAGTCATTGGAACTCAGCATAAGTGAAAACACTATCAGATCACAACCTTTTTATGTTGTTATAAGCTTGGTAAAGGAATTATTGAGTGAAATGATACAAGCTGATTTATTTGAGTCAGATGAGAGAGTGATCAAAACAGACTGTTGGCCAATGTGTATGAATCTGTAGGAGTCCCAACTAAAGAAGAAAATAAGATATTTTTTAGTTTTAATTTCTCTGATGTCTTTCAAAAAGAAAAATACCTACACTTAAAGAAAAGGTACTTTCTGCAGAAAAAAAACCCACAAACCAACAACCAAACAAACTCTTTGCATACTCTGTGTTTTTCTCTTTGAACAATAAAATTTCTTCATTGTCCCTTAACAGCTTTTCTCTTGTTTCCAGACGCAAAAGACAACCCACATAGATAACTACTTTGTTTTATCATAATGATGGTGTACATTTTCAGCTTCTCTCAAAACACTGGAGTATTTGTTGGAGCTTATTATTTTAAAAAAGAGTGTTGTTTCACTGAAACAGACAGCTGAATTTGTCATACGGATATTTATATTGATACGAACTACATTATGTTCTTGAATTTTGATTCAATAAAAACACTGTTTTGCTTTACTGTCAATTCCTCTTTCTCCCCCTTTTCTTTTCCTGCTTTAAATCTGTTCTCCCTTTCCCCTGTTACCATGCAAATTTGCCTAAAGGACATCCAAGCCATTAATGTGCACGTGAGTCTCAACTGAGCGAAACAAGCTGCCTGGTGTGCAGAAAGACTTTTCAGCTGAAACATCTCAACTAAATCTCCTCTGTGACATCTTGTAGGCCAACCCTGAAGCCTTGGAGCACGTTCCCCATGCAGTGTCCTGCACAATGACCTTGTTCACCACAGCTGGGCCCAACTGCACTTCCCTTACAGTCCAATTGCCTCACAACTTCTGGGTTGATGACACGCAGCTCTGGACTCACCTCTTTCATGGGAAAGTATTTTAATTTTTCCCGTGGAAAAAATTGCCACTTGGCCCAAGTATCCTGATTTCCTCATACATCTGTCAAAATGATTGCCTTAAAAACTTATTTTCTTGGTCAACAAGGTGAGCGCACTGTCCTTTTCCTCTATTTTCTTTCCAAAAACTTATATCTAATACATGTGAACAGTCAGAAACAAGACAGAACAATGGACTCTGCATGGGCGCAGCAGTTGCCTGTAAATGACACTTAGGCTGGTTAAGAATATATGACATGGCAGGCAGAAATGTTCAGATAAAACTATAAACAAACAATCAAAATCATTACTGCAATTTGAGAACCAGCTAGAGACTACTTGGACATAAATCACTTTGAGCAGAAACACAAAGGAAATATTTCTGAAATGTTGGCTGGCAGCCATCTTAAAAAAGGTCTTTTTTTCTTTTTATTCTTTGGTGGACATATGGAAACGCACGACACTTCTTGCTAACAACTTTTTTTTCCCCTGAAGATCACAATATTTCCATTCAACACTGTGTTTTTTTCTGCACATTAGAATGTGTATTTATGAGCAAAATAACAGCTAAAATCCTCATTACTCTTCATGATTTCACAATTACAGCTGCTGTGCATGACCTTCCCAGCCACAACGCTGCACTAATCTGCCCACGCAGGAGTCCCCCACCATGACAGATGCTGCTCAGTGCTCCTGTGAGGGTGTTCTGGAGAGGACATGGGCCTGGACAAGGGGCAGAACCAACTCCCAGAGGCCTTGGGCTTTGGGGACTGTGAGAAGGAGAGTTAAATGAAAGGCTGTCTATTGAATTGGGGGCCAAATTCCCTATCTGGCTCCAGTTTTGAGACCCACCTGTCCTGCTCTGTAGGCACCAGGCCGCTCACATGGCTGGGCTCAGATTTGATCTGCTCCAGGGACTGCAGAAGTGCTGTCATCCAACAAAATGTTTTATGAAGCTCACGGTGGTGTTTCCTTCTGTCAGCCTCAGGCACAACACAGGCTTTTGTAAAGAAGAAGCCTGGGTGGTCACTGAGGGTCACCCCAGGAAGCTCCAGGGAACCAGAAGGGCAAGCAGGGATTGGTGAGGAACAGAAGAGGGCAGTGTCTGGGTCACTCATGGCATGAGGGCATCGGACCCAAACTGTTTCCATCATAGAGCAATTAGAAATGCTATTCAGTAGCTGCAAGGAGACTTTTCTGTGATTGTCACGCTTTTCTCTGCTCCCTGATACTTCAGAGGGAGAGAGGGCAAAGCCACCTCCTCTCATCCATCCACCCTTCTCCCAGTATTAGTGCGCAGGCAGGGACCCGCATTGTGGGGAGAAGATGGGACCCAGCACCCTTTGTCATGCAGGATGGAAAGTTTCCTCTGACTTTCAGCCGAGCCTAATATGGACAGCTCTGCTCTGTCACTAGCTTGCAGAAGGTGGGACTTTTGCCTTCAAGTCTTCCTGTAAAACACTCAGTACCCTGCAGCACAATGACGCAAAGCCCAAGAAAGGGCAGCCTTCATGCATTTGGTGAAATTAATGCTACACTACAAAAAAAGTCCCCATTCTAAGGTTGTGGGTATTCTTGACATTTCTTTAGAGCAAACTGCAGTGCACGCTGAACAACGTTCAGAGTCCTGCTGAGGCTTCAGTAACTTAATTATGCTTTATTCTTTCTAACCCGCCCACATACATGCTTTACCAATTTAAACTTTTTATAGATCCTCCTAAAGTATTTTCTGCTGTGCTTTGCTCTTAGCATCACACTTGTTTTTCTCACTCCAGTCCTTTTTCAAGTATGCGGTGCCTTCTTATGTCTGTGTAATGTTGTGCAAGAAGGTTTCCATACCTTAGTGTGGAGCAGAGCTTAAAGGAAGAAGGAAGGAGAAATAGAAGAACTTTACCGTATGCCCCACCTCTGTCTGGCTCTTCTGTATAAAATACACAACACTGATTTAGGAGCTTTGCTTCTTGCATGCCAATAAATTAGTGGAAGAAGACATAAAAAATGCAAATAGAATCATACTTTAAGGAAAACTGAAGTGCTTATAGCTTAAGGAAATTTTTACAAAACAAAACTAATACTAATTGTATAATCAGGTCCAGGCATACTCTCCTGTAAGTGTAAAGACAGGGTCTTGCTTGAGATCAAGTTCATATTCTCTGTGTTGGACTCAGCGATTAAATGCATATATTAATATAATTAAGCAATATAGAAGTATGTTTCAAATGAAGCATCAAAAAAGCCATACCAACTTACCTTTCAAATCAGGAATAATTAGAACCATTTTGAGCCCTGTTATTTTCTGCTGTTAGACAATAGCTGATTCCAGTGGGATCTGTATCACCGAAAGCCTGTGCAGTGTTTTGCAAGACAAAGTTCAGATTCATGGTAAGCTAATACATCCATTCATCTTGGAGAGCTTCTTCCCTAGCTAAAATTCTCTTTTGTATTTAAGTAGTATCACAAATCCCTCATCAACTCAAAAACATATTCCCTAGAATAGCACTGAATTCCAGGACTAACCGCAAAACTTGAAGACTTGAAAATAAAATTATTGACTTGCCTAGTTGATGACTGCCACCATCTTCCATAAGATTCTTGTGTTGAGTTGAGCTAATTATAAAAAAAAGGAATGGGTTTCCTAGAAAAAATGGAAAAGTTTTCTTCAAGAAAGATGCTTTTCAGATCTAAAATACAAGAGTTGAATTCTATTTCCAAACTGAAATCATAAACTAATCAGATTTACATAACAAAGAACAACATGCAAAATGCATGTAGTTTTTCTATTAAGGAAAATTATTTCTGGCAGTTTCACCACTTGAGATAAGGGGCCATGGAGACATGAGCAAATGTCTTGGCATCACTTGGTGTGAGCTTGGAGCTCTGCCTAGCCACATTTCTAAAGGAATCAGAGCTCAACTGGCACCCTGTTTAATCTTTAGCTAATGCATACATTGGAGCTCAGGCTTCCTCTTTGTGTTATGATGTTACCAACACTAATGACTGTTGTACTTCTGTGTGGCATAGAAAGTGGGGAATATTTGGGAAGTTATATCCACAGGCAGAGTAATGAACATATCTTCAGTGGAAGTCACAGCAAGATGCTTTTAGGCTGGACATAATCATGCAGTAGGAAATCAGAGTCTGTGAACAGCTTGGGCACAAGAAATAAACCACAATCCACATTCTCTCCACCTGCAGGCTTAAACCCATTTTCACAGTACAGCACCATTTTCAGCATTGTACAAACCCATTTTCATTAGAGTTTACTGTATGCTGAGCTGAAGAACATGACAGTAGATTCTGTTGGAAGTAGGCATTGAATGGGAGATGTGAATGTCCATTTCTGGTTATGTGCAGGTTTATGGATTCTGAAGTCCAGCCGGGACTACAGTGGGATGTGAAGAAGTCAAGCCTCAGAATTAGCTGTGTGATACTGGATGGAATAACTTTTTCATACAGAGGGAAGGAAGATTGTTTTAGAAATGACATTAGTTTATTCTCTACAAAACAGGAAAGACTTGCCTCAGGCAACTGAACGAAGAAGCAGCAATTGCAGTTTTTATTCTTTCTTTTCCCTGAGGGGATATAAGGCAATGAGTCAACTTTGATTCTCCCCTCAGTCCCACTGCCAGAAAGTCTGCCAAGTATATATTGGGTTCCCAAGGGCAAAAGGCCTTCAAGCAGATATTTGTGATACTTATCCCTGTGGCTAGTGCTGAAAATTAAAGACACATGATGTTCAAACCCAAAACAACAAGCATAGCTTTCCAAAGACAACCATCTGCTTCACTGGGAACTGCCAGAGCAAACAATTAGGAACACAGCAAGGGTATTCACACGACCTGCTTTCTCCAGGACAGTTTGGAATTCTCTGCCATGAGGAGAGACAACGCTGATATTTCAGAAAAATGATAAGAGTGATTATTCATCACTGGCTTTGTCCAGCTGGGGAGGTAAGGCGAAGTATCTTTTTGGAAGGAAAAATAGCTGAAGCTTCCTCACTCAGCAGGCAGTTCATGAAACATACATTGCCTGAGTCCTGAACATGAATTAGACTCTAAATGGGAAATCATCATTAAAGGCAAGCTGTTCAGGAGGTTAACCATCGCTATCAAAACTGAGAGGACCTGACATGATAGGTTTTTATCAAATGGTTTATAAATGCAAGTGAGAGAGATGGGCACAAGTTGCCAAATTCAGCCTCTTTCTGCCAAGCTTCATGTGGGTGCAGAGACTACCTTGCTGGTGTGGTCTAGCATGCATAACACCCCCATCACTGTCCTCAAATTAAGAGAGGCAGACTGGAGTCAGTTGTGCTCAGGGGAACCACTCCTAAAGTAAGACTGAGCACCGAACCTGTTACATAAAGCAATCCACTGCCTGTGCTAGCTCGTGAAAGAACTCCAAAACTGACATTACTAGGATTCCCAAGAGTATAGTATTTCTGTATATCATCTTTTCATCTTCCAGTGCACTTGATTACACTGTTCTTCTTCCAGGGAATATCACTTCATCTCAGTACTTGATGGTTATTGACTAAGTCCTACAAAATTGAAATAACCATAGAATTAAAAGAAATTGCACAGTTCTTCACATATGTCAATGCCTTGGCAGAAATTGCAGAAAATGTTACAGAAACAAGATCAAGACTATTTGCTGGTCACAGCTCCAAAACCCCATAAAAAGTGTTGCCAGAGAAACACCATTCAGGCTGAAAAATATGAGATTTCTAAAATGCAGTACTTAAAAAGGCTAACAACAAATTAATTGGGTACCAGCTGCATAATCAGATACTCAGATTCATATCAAGTTTTTCACTATGGATGGCAAAGGATCAGGACATGAACCTTGTCTAAACCTCATCTAACTCTTGACCTAGACAGTGACCAAATCTTGTGAGGGCATGACTTTCTACACAATTTCTGAACTCCCTGGTTCTAACTGGGTTGAAGACTTTAATGGAAATAATCCTTTCTGCAAAGCTGTTAAATGCTGCTTGCTATTTCACTGAGTGCTACCTTATCACCCAAGTTGTACTGTGTTCCACTGACAGTTTCAGAAACCTGTCCAGTCCTTGGAAATGAAAATTCTATCTCAGATCTTACCAGAATATTATCACAGGGACCTAAATGCAAATAAGAAGAGTGTGCATCACCAGAGGTTCAGTAAAAAAAGGTTTTTAATTTATAGTAATTCAAATGTTGTTGGTTGGAAAAATTATCCAGGAAGTGAGTTCAACAGTATTTATGTTTCCTTAAACAGAGCTAAAATACTAATCAAGTAAGCTATGGGAGAGAAAGGGAGCAAAAATATAAGGGAGGGGGGCGGGGGGGGGAAGAAATTATTGCATCTGTATTCATCTATTACTAATTATTAATTTTATAGATACTGCTAGATGAATAAAGATGAAAAGAAGGTGAGGAGAAAAATACATTATTGCACAAGATAAAAGCAGAGATCACTGAGGAGCTATCTTCAGAAATTTTCCCAGATAATTTTAAATGATCTCACATGAACTGCCCACAAGTGAAACTGTCAACTTCACCTCCATTCAGTGCATATTTGATCCAGGCTTTTACTGAAGCAGTTCTGATTTCTGATCATAATCTTTTATTGCTTTGCCCCTCTGCTAATAACATTTGGCACACTGATGAGCTGCTCTATGAAAAATACAGATATTAAATAACTAATGGGAGGGGAATGAACAGTTCAATTGAACAACACAGATGCTTGAAAACCAAAAATTCTTCATAGAGGTTAGTGAGAAGGTATTATTTCTTAAGTTAGTATTTTCAAGATAGCATTTCTTAAGATATTTCTTAAATAGATTTTTTGGCAATTTTTAAAACTCAGCATAATACCAAACTGGTTATCTTTTCTGTTCTAGAGTAGCACCTTCAAAAGGTGGAAAAACACATAATGTTTTGTAAGGGATCTTTACTGAGCTGTGCAGGTAGAGGTATAGATAAAGCTGTATTTGAGAGCAGGCAGAGAATGATGGTTTCCAGTAAAGATTTCAAAAGCATTGAATCCTCTTTAAGAAAACTTCTGAAACTTGAACTTTTCCTGTGACTATATGGTACATGTCTCAAAAGCATAAACCCAAAGTACTCAATCAAAAGCACAAAATCAACAATAAAAAGCCATTCAGCAGGAGGAACACTGTTACTAGGATCTGTTTCTAGAAAATGAAAACCAGCTTTGCACTCTTTCTCTGCATGCTGAAGCATGCACTTTGGTGCCTCAGTCTGAATACACTGCATTCTGGCAACATGGCAAGAAGCCAATAAGATAAAACATCCCATGAGATCATATTTTGTAAATCTGAACTTTCCCAAAGAGTACTGGTAATACAACAGATCTAGAAATTAGTAAAAAATATCAGCAGTTTCCATCTTTAAAAGTTCAGCTTATCTTTAAACCTATTTACCGTCATCTAATGTTATATGAAAATCATAAAAGTTATAAGTGCAACAGTTAAAACAGCACTGAAGAACTGGACTGGATAATTAACCTGTTTAGGGACCTGGATGACTAATGCATTAGCTCTGAATGCAAATATAAAGGGATAGAATTCTGCTGGTGTTATACAAGCATAAATCTGGAACAACCCTTCTGAGGCCCCTGGAAATTCGGAAATGTTATAGGAATATAGCAGAGCTCAAAATCCATCCAAAATCACTGTAATGCCATAATTCCTTCCTAAACTACATGAGAATAAATGTATTTACAGGCACAGGAATGAAAAATTACAGAGAGAAATTCATAAAAAGAAGAAATTCTTTCAAAGGAAAAAAAAAAAACTCACAGATATTCCAGCTTGAACACTTTGGAGTTCTAAATAATAACAGCTAACCATTTTTTCATTTTCTTTCAAGTTGACAAGCAGGTTGTGCTCTTAAATTATCTCTGGATGCTATACTTGAAGGCTGTAAACAATGAAACCTAATTAAATTGGTTTGAAAAATGCCTGGTGAAATACTTATGATTAAATTATTTCATCTGTAGATTGGGGCAGCAAATTTCCCAGAGCTGTAAAAGTACCTACATTATAACATGGATCAAAGTATTTGCCATGTAAAATGAGAAACAGGTCAGCACAAAACTGACAGAATTAATTCACTGTATACACTTCTCCATCATAATAAATGCTGCTTCTGTGCACTGAGCCATCAGTAATCTCAATTCTTTTTCATGTAAGTACTACATCACTGGTTAGATCAGAGTTACTACATCACTGGTTAGATCAGAGTTGTCCTTTCAGAGTTATTGTACTTTAATTTGCCTTGTGCTTTACACTTCCTCTGCAAGCTGCAGTTTAACAGACTTTTATGAAGATGCAACTGCATTAAAAGAAAAGTATCCTTATATCTTCATAGTAAGAGCTCCTGAGCCAAAGGCCTTTAATCTCCTGTTGGCTATATGCATAAACATTTACAATTTCTGTACTGCTTCAGAGCATTGCTATGGTATTTCAGTGTCACCATAAATAAATGTTCCTTCATAGAAAATACTTAGTCAAGCTAATGATTTCTTATTTTTAATTTAACCATCACTGTCACTGTAGAGCCTGAAATACATGATAAGGAAGTAGTAAAAATAAGGACAGCAGCATCTATCCACAGTGCCCTGCAAACAGCCCTTCAGCTCCTGTGCAAACAGCTTGTGGAGTGAAGCAAAAAAAAATACTTCGTGCCCCATCCCTGCAAGGGGCTTTGAGAAACCTGGTCTAGTGGAAGGTGTCCCTGCACATGGCAGGGGCATTGGAACAAGATGATCTTTAAGGTCCCTTCCAACAGAAATCATTCTGTGATTCTGTGATTTATTGAAATGCAGCTTTAACTTGACATACACTACCTGCACAAGCCTGCACACAGGCTCACAAACCTCCCTTCAAAGATAACAACAGGCTGTGAGATACCACACCTGAATTACCTGTTGCTGTCATAGCTTGGCAACCATTTGGTATGACCACTTGAACAAGCTCCTGCTGATTCTTAGACTTGCCAACAAGATCCCCTCTTCGGGATGAGAGAGACTGTCCTGTTTAACACACCTTTAAAAGGCTGTAATTTACACCAGTTTTTGCCACTGTACAAGCATTAAATGTGCTTAATTCCATATGTGCTTTCACCCAGCCTGGGGACCCAGAGATAACAGGGTAACATTAATTCACCTGCATGGTTCCTAACTTGGCATATAGAAAAGGCTGTCTGTAAAACAGGGACTACAACCTGGATTTCACCACACCTTTCACTATTAGTCAGACACCTCTTTCTCTCCCTATTTGTATGAACTGTACACAGCAAACTCATTTTCTTCAAAGAAAAATCAAGGACCTCCCTTCCCTGTTCATTCAGCAAACTATCCACCTAGTCTTGAGCCTCCTCCACATTTTTGTTATTGGCTCTGTAGTTTGATCCTTATTGGGGTCTAAATGTTCACTTAAAACTGGCAGAGCTGTTCCAATTTCTCCACTGATTGTGCAGAAAAAAATACTGAGCGTAGCACAGAATCTCAGTTTCTCTTTTAGATGAACTTCCTTTCTTTTCTTGGTCATTTGCTTTAACTATATGGAGCAGTACTCAATGAGTGAATGAAAGAGATGCAAGAAAACAGTTTGAAATTAATCAAGGCTTAAAGCCTAAAATCACATTAGAGATGATTTTCTGGATATGGCTTCTGTTCTGTCCCTCTCCAGACAGGATCCCTTCTCCCAACAGTGGTCCAGCAGCCATTGACATGGACTATCTGCTCCAGTGATATTCCCCCAGCTAACTCCCTCAGGCCAGCTGCAGAGAAGAGTTAAACTCTCTGAGAATCTGAGATCTGAGCATTTTTGCAAAGGTATGAGGATCCTCACACACTGGGTGAAGCCAGAGTCTCCTGCAATGGCAATGGATTCTGAATTTGCTCAGAGAAAGAAAGGATCAAAAATATTAATCTAGGCTACCCCAGGAAGAAAGAGACTAGGTAGAGAAGATGCCAGTCCCTCTCAAATTTTTAGATTGAATGTCAGCATATTCAGAGGAAATGGGACACTTATGCAGACAATATATATTGAAAGCTTGCTGAAGCTTGACAAATGTAGGGGTAGGTACTTAAAAACGCAACATGTAAATGTCAAAGCAAGTAGATCAACCCTGAAAATAAGAAAGAAAAGAACAGGGAGTGTGAGTTCCTTTGAATCTGGTCAAAGCTGTAGGCTGCTTTACTGTTATCTGAATGGGCTCAGATATTGTTGGTATAGCAATATGCAAACATCAGGTTGTTATACATGCACACAGTCTCTTTTACCAGTTACTGCTTTGCAATACTTCAAATCACCATTTCCCCTCTATGACCTTTCTTAAACAGTCAGCAATCTAAAAGAGGAACACAAGGAATTTTACACTAGACGAAGAAATAAAGAGGATTCATGCAAATGTTCATTCCCATGTTAAATAGAAGGGCACAACAGAGATGATACAGCTGAAACTCTCCTTTGGTACTGTGACCTGTCTTGAGGAATTCTATTATTTATTTTACAAAAATAAATCCAACTCTAAGTGTCCTGAGATATCCAGAAGTGAAGCAAACTAGACTGTCTGACTTGAAAAGGTTAGAAATGAAAATCTGTCAATCAGTGCTATTATCTAACAATACTAGAGCTGCTCTCTCATTTTTTTCTCTCTAACGAACTACTGGAGGACAAGGTAAAAGATCTTTGGAGAAGGCACTTGGAAAAGTTATAAACAACAAGGAAACCCAAAGTTAGTTGTAATCCTGTGGACAAGGGCTCCCTCTGTGCAAGGACACTCCCTGTCACAGGACAGCAACAGTGTGCCACAGTGAAAGGTGCCAGCAGTGGGAGGAAACACATAAAACAAATTAGCCCTCTCCCCTTTCCACCACTAAATCCATCTGGTAACAGCTGTTACCTATCCAGTTTATACAATCTCTTCTCCAAAATCTTTGATGTCCAGAAGACTGGAAAATCTAATCATGTCTTAGGAAAGAGGATAACAAAAATATTGAGAAAGTAATAAAAACACAAACAATTCTCTTACTGCAATACTTGCTGAGAAAGGAAGTTCTTCAGATCTGGTTAGTTAGCAAAATCTTTTATAAATCAGTCACGAATGGAGGAAATTTACTATTCATGGCTGCAGAAATAAAATTTAAAGAAAGGACTTGCTTCTTTCAGTAATCTTGAGACAAATGATATATTTTCATTTGCTTTCCTTGGGACGAATACAAAATGAGAGCATTGAGGCTTCCTCTGGAAGCCTGCAGTTTACAGCCAAGGCACAGTTCAGTCCATTAGCCCAAGGACTTGATTCACCATTACATCAGCCATAGTGGAATGACACTTTTGCAATGAAGGTGGTAATGAGCTAAAAAAATAAATGACGATATCTCAGCTTCTACTATATGGCCAAACTGGCCAGGAACACCACAGTCTGGGAGGTCTGTGGTCAGGCACCAAAAGTGGAGCAGCTTGGCTGCTACCTGCCATGCCAGGGCTTCCCAGCCCGAGAGGTGACATCCCGAGGGAGGCACACCAAGCCCACCCCCCGCTGGCAATGACATAACTGCTCTCTTTGGCTGCTGAAAGCATCTCTTTGGGGTGTGCTACCCATGGCATTTGCCCCGCAGTAGTTAAACGAGGAATGAGAGTCCTCTTGTGTCCCTTTTGCCCCAGACAAGAAGTTGCAGCGTTGCGCAAACCCGCCCCGCTCGGAGCGTGCCAGCAGGATGTGGAGTGCTGCTGCTGCTCCCGCTGGGTCCAGGGGGCTGCCCAGGGCTGTGCTCAGCCAGGGTTTGGCCAGTGCAGTGGGAAACAAATGGCAGCACCTTCTGGGAAGCAGAGAGGGGGCCGGTCTCCAGGCACCTGTTGAAATAAGATTATAAGATTTAGGTTGGGAATGCCAATGTGCTTTTCCCGCACGGATCCTGCCGGCACAGCTGCGGTACCTAGCAGAGATTGCAAAACTTCGCACAGAGTGGACTGCTCTGGCTGCTGCAAAATTGTGCTCATACCAGATCAGATATGCAAAGTGAGAAAATATGAATTTTGAATATGAATTTTGAAGCTCTCCCTGTAGCACAGTCTCATTTACCTACAGCTCCTGTGCACACAAATCTCCCCAAAAGGCCCCTTGGTTACATACCAGATAATACCATCAGAGCCTATTTTTTTTTTCTGTTTGGAGATTGCTCAGTGCAAACTCTCATTAGCTTATTTTTGTTTTAAATAACTGCAAAATGCCTCTCTGTTTTTGAGGGTGAGGAAGGTAGAAGGAAGTGGGGGGGAGGCCAGCGTATTTTAGATTTTAAGGGAAAGAGCCCCTCCAAAGCACAAAATCTTTCAAAGACAGACTTATATAGTTTGTGAAACTTGGTTGTGACTGCTCTCTATAACTTGTACCACACTCTGCCTCCTTCACCCTCTGACACATAGCAAGAAAACTGGATTCAAAATGAGATTGCACCATGGTGAATTCATTCCTTGAATTGCATCGTAACTTTCAGCAATACACAGCGTGGGAACACGTCGATTAGCTCTCGCTTTGAAGAAATTGGATTTGCAAAGGTCAGCAGTGGCTCGGCCCATTTCTCAGCATATCTTTGGATTGCTTTTCATCCCGGGACTAGCAGGGAGGAGGTCAGAGAGGAATGACAAAAAGAGCGAGCTTTTTGAAGAGAGCCCAAAGAATCTGACTGTGCTCCCAGCAGTGTGGAGGTTTCTTTTGCTCAAAGCTAATAGAAAGGTAGATTTTAAACCAAATTTATGGGAATAACTTTCTGGTTTTACTTTACATATTAAACAATTAATTGTTTTGGTATAAACTAAGAAATGCTTTCCAATGTAACTTTTGGTCTGGCAAGAGCTGCCTGAAGCCAATCTGCAGAAAAGCCGGCTCGCCCTCCCCCATCCCTCCCCCTTTTTGTGCAAAAGGGTTCAGCCAGCCTGGAAAAGAGGTAGAAAAAGGCAAAGCTCAGCCTCCAGTGGAAGTGTGAAATCCAGGGAGTTTGTGCTCTGTATTTCTCCTCTGAAACATGTTTCCCAGTTGTTTAGTTTGCTCCTGTGCCAGTGCACTGAGACAGAGGTAGCTTCATTACCCCTTTGAGCCAGAAAATTCACAAAATATTTTGGCCACTCTCTGCACCTTATTAACATAAACTGGACTTTCCTTCTGCTGCTGGCAGGGCAGGGTGCTGGGAGTGTGTGATCAAGGCGTTTCGGCGGCTGTCACCAGCGTTCCCCTTAGGCTGGCGGTGAAGGATTCCTCCTGGATCCTGAACAGGGGTTTGCTGTGGCCACTTAATGCCAGAAGTGTAAAAAAGGGAAGGAGGTGGGGAGAAAAAGAAAGAGAGCAGCTTAGAACGGAATCCAAAAATACCAGCAAGCCTGAGTTCCTTCACCTCTAAATATTAACCATTTCTTGCAGAAATACAGAACACACAGACTGAAACATATCTCCTAGAAAACTGGGAATAATAGACTCATCTGCTTTGTTAGTGTATTTTCTTTGGCAGCTCACTTTCTCTGGCTTTAAAGCTTTTTGAAGGCTTGCAATGTGGGGAAAGAGTAGGCAGAATAGCTCCAGCTGCTTTTGCAGCTCTCCTCAAATTGTAAAAATTTGCTTTTCCCTAGTCTTCCAACAAGCAGCATGGCAGCATTTGGGCATAAAAATATAATTTAGAAAGTATACAAATCATAGAAGGCCAAATCTTGATGCTCTGTTGGTTCCTGTTAACTAGCTAGTACTAATCCAGGTGAATTTCTCTTGTCATTAACTCAGCAATACTGGCCTTTGCCCTTACTAATTGGACTCAGAAAATTCCCTCTGAGTCTGTCCCAGGAATGCCCAGAGGTCTGGCTGCTGCAGAAGGTGCCAGCAGGAATACAGCAGAAATACTGCTGGAGGATGGGCATTTACAGCATGTGCAAAAGGGATGTAGGACAGAGTGTTCTAGGCAGATGAAGATGAAAAGGGAGTGGTTATTGTCAAACTGACAGATGAGTGATGTTTCTGTGACCTAAGAGGAAGTAATAAATGCTGGGTTTAGGCTTTTAGTGAAGAAATGGCTTGTTCACCTTCTGCTTCATAGCTGCATCAGAATTCCACCAAAATCTGGGCACCACCAAAGAGTGAGTCTATGAAGAGCTGATTAAAAACTCTGCCAAGGAGATTGTGCCAGTTCCTCTCACATGTGTTGTCACCACAGATCCCGCCAGCCCCTGGAATTTCTCGTTACCTCACATACCAGAAACTCTTCAGAAGTGCCTTCACTTTCCAGTCACAGAGCTAGAAGCAAGTAAGGGATCTGAGTAAGGTTCTGCAGCTAAGGAGATCCCTCTTCAGAAATAGCTCTTTGTGCTAAATATGAGATCCCATTGTTAAAGCATCCATTCTAGGAATATAATTCTTAATTTGACAGATTTCCACAACATTTGACCTGAAGAAGATTGTGCTTTATGGACACATACTTCATTTGTAAATTTTTATCTGAGTAGTGAAGGTAAATATACACCTAACCTGGAGAGCTTAGGCATTAGGACATGTATCTGGATTACCTGTGCACAGCTGTTCATGGTCAGCCATCAAATCCCAGATCCAGCTTCTTTTCTCTATTTAGCATCCTCTTGTCTCTGTTTTCATTTTAACCTTCTTTTATGTGTGATGTTTTTATCAACACTTACTTCAGCATCCTTCAGTGGAGAAAAGCCCCTTTGCCACACCTTTCACTTATGGATAAGCTTCATAACTGAAAACACAAGTACTAGGTTTACCTTTCTTTTTTTCAAAAAAAAACCCAAAGAAAGTCAGGAGGTTAAACAGCTACAGTTGAGGGTACCTTGCTGAGCTGCAATAAAAAAATAAAAGATTGGTCTGAACACGTATTTTTTTTATTAAAAGAGAATGAACATAAATTACAGCTGCTGACCACGTAGTCATTCTTTTTATGAGGTGTTTCCCTATACCCATATATGATTTCCACATATAAATTCCCTGTTGGACTGAAAAATCCTCACATGAAACTAGTGCTTTTCTTAATAAATTGTACACAGAATCAGTATTTCATCTTGGATGTAAAAAGTTCATTAGGGAAAAAAAGCATCCCCATATCCTGGTGGAAAGCAATACCAGACACTATTCAACCTAAAAAAAGATCTGCCTGCAGTTGTGTAGCATTTTTCCTCTGCTTTTCTACTTAATTATTTTCCATAATTTAATAAAATCCAATATAACATAGCATACTATAACGGTGCCTGCAGTAACAACCATTTAGTCCAGAGCAGAAAAAAGCAAATCTGTTCCATTGAGGATTTCAGCATTTTGAGTTTTGTTTCCTTTAAAACTTTCTTGAAGAAGGGCACCTAGCTCTGCAACAGTGTGAGCAAGAAACCCTGAAGTCCTCTGCTTTGAAAGAGCTTGTTTTATGGAATGCTCTCAAACCATGCAGCGTGGAAGCCTGGAAACTGCTCCAGGTCTGCCTACTGAGGTCTTCTCACCAGAGAAAAATCACTTCAACAAGAATCACATGTTCCATATGGGGTGCTCAGCTGTAAATCTGAGAAACCACTAAAAATACGAAATTGCAAAAAAATGTCCCCAGAGCACACATGAAAATCCACATTGATGATTACCTTTGTTACTCCATGCAGAAAAGAGGCAATGCTGAGCTAAACTGGACGGCCATGTACTCAGGGTCATCCGCTGCTGCTCTTCCTCTGGAAGTGCAGCTGTCTCCTCATGAAACCAGTGAGTTCAGCAGAGACCGGGTGAAGAATGTGCTCCTAAGAGATTCCCCCTTCCCCAGAAAAACGCTTGGTTTGACAAACTGCTGGATGTGCACCAGAACCTGACAGAAGGGGGACATTTTTAGCAACACTTCACTGAACCAGTGTGGCAGTGTGGTCCCCAAAAGCACAGTTGCTTTCATTCCCATATATTACGTTCATCCGTCTTTTTCAAAACCTTCCCTAATTAAGCTTAATTGCCATGCAGTCACACATTAGTGCAACATTCTGTCCACTTATGGACCACTCATAAAATCCTCCACGGCGTTAATCCCGGAAAGTGGTAGACCGCTTGTTTTGTTTTGTTTTCTAATGTGCCTAAGTGCCTATAATGCACAGCAATGGCTTTTTGGAACTGATACTTGACTGATTATCATGAAAAGATTCTTAGTTTATGTCAGAAAATCAGAGAGGTCAGAAGGGTGTTTGTGTTTTGGGGAAAACAAGCATTTATGATGATTTGGGATCTAAGAACTCTGGTGCAGAACTCAGGCATGGAAATTCCCCCCTCATTGTTATATTTAACTCCTTCTTAGGACAGTTATGAGTTAGACCATAACAATTTGGATACCTTTAGCCTTTGTGACTTAGTCAGGTTCTCTGCCTCACTTAAGCCTTCAGTGAGTCTTCATCCCAAAAAGCAGAGATCCCATGACCTCATGCAACCCATGCAAATTATCCTTTTCAAATATGGACAAAGGTCTAGTCTGGAGGGTGCTTCTAAACAGTTTGTGGGAGCTGAAACCTAACAGAATATTTAGAAATAATAAAACAAAATAACAACACAGAATCATAGGGATGTCAGCTGAAATATTCTTGCAAGCAGCTGATTATTCTTTAGAATTGCAGTTTATTCTTTAATTGCAGATTATTCTTTAGAATTGCATAACTCCCACAATGTAGAAGTCAAGAAGACTCTTGAATTTCTAGGATGCTGAAGCAAAAGCTGCAAGTACCAGGTACCTCAGAAGAGTGTTGGGCGGGCTGAAAATTCACACGACTAGAAGGAAACAAACTTAAAAGACAAGAAGGAAGTAGTCTTAGAGAATAAAATCAAAACTTCTGTAGCAAAGGGACAGCACCATAACTTAAAGCAGAGAGCTATAACATGAGGAAATTTCAGCCTCACTCTGGTGAGTGACTCAGGGAGCTGGAGATCACACCATATGACTAAACTTCATTTACTATTTGCAGTGACATGGTTTCTGGGCACTGGGGGACAATGCCAATGTTTTTGCCAATGTTAGAAATACTTTTCTTTGTCCAGAAATGACAAAAAGAAAGAGAAAGGGAAGAACAAAATTTAGGTCAAAAGAAACATTTTTAAATCATTAGTAAATGATTAAGTTACCTCTAGTCCTTTCCAAAGCTTTCAAGCTTTGTAGAATGTATACATTGAGAAGGGAAAAATGAAAGGAGAGATACCAAGAACTCTCTAACCAGCAAGGACTTGTTGCCCATGTAACTTATTACCTAGATTTGTCCAACATACACACAACTAGAGGTGCACATTCTGTGAGAAAAGTACGACTCTTACATTATGCCTGTGAGACAAAAGTAAAATAGAGAACAGGAGATACATAAATTATTGTCTGTGAGACCAGAGGCAAGTTCTGATGATGATTTAATATTTTAGTGTCAGGAAAAATCATTCCTTTCTGTCACATCTTTATGTATTTCAAAACTGAGCAAAAATTCCCCCCTACTTATAGCTTAATTGATTACTATAAAAACAAAAATATGTAATTTTTATTGTTTAATAAAAGCTAGAAAATTTCACGTGACGAAAAATTTCTTCAAAGTTTCTCTCTTAAAAGCCACACACAAAAAACCCTCATTGTTATCTAAATTGATACTATCTTTGTCCCTTATTTACTGCCCAGCCCTAGCATTCTTTCTGAGTGGCAACAGCGCAAGGCAAACACTCATGGGCAAACTGAAGTGACAAGCAAGCAAGCAAGCAAAACAGAAGAAAGAAAATGAAAAGTGTGTACTTGCTCTGACAATTCTGCTGCAGGGTACTGAGGGTATCATAGCTGCATTGAGTTAGTCAGTCATTACAGGAAAAATCTGACAATTATTAAAGAGAACCACCCAACTCTGAAATGCTGGGATAAATTAACGTTGCAATCCTACTGACACCACCAGCATCACTCTCAAGGAGAAATTGGTGTTCTTTTGTTCTGTTGAGTAGGACTCATTGTTAAATTTCAAATTCTCTTCCAAACATTAAGATATCTAGATGACATAAAAGTAGCAATCCTGGAGACTACCAAACAAGGGGGGCAGGCTGGTTTGATATGGGGCTTCTGCACTTCAGGTCCTCAGTGTCTGGGGTGCAGCTTAATCCAAGGGGTATAGCAGCAGGGTTAGGATATGTGTGTTGTGGAATATGGTAATCTGGAACCTCTTTGTGGGTATTTACTCAGAGAAAACATGGTGCCACCTCAGTGATTGTTTCTGTGCATCTTTCTACTTGCTTTCCAAAATAAGCAAAATATCCAATCTCTAAAAATACTGACTACTAAAAAGTACACGGTTCCTTAGGGAAATGAGGTTTCAACATAATTGTGTCATATGAATGTTTGCCTGTCATCTGTTTGCTTTCTCCCCCCAGTTTTAACTCCCTTTTACAGAAGGGCAGAGGTCTCAGTGAGTCAAGTTCTGACAAGTCCTGTGCAAATTGGGGACAGCTGATGGCTGCACACACAGCAGTGCTACCCCGGCCATGGACATAGTGCTCCCTGCCAGGTGCTGCAGGCATGAAGGATAGGCAGGGCTGATGGTGGACGAGAGCTGGGAAGCAGAGGGTGAGGCAGGAGAGACACAAATCCATAGGAAATGAGTCCTCTTTAGTTTGGCTGCCTGTGGGCCATCTTGTTACTGATTTATACAATGTTTTTCCTCTCAGTTCTTGAGTTCTACCGAAAATTATTTTTCTCGCCAGTGATGCTTTCCAGGAACAGGCTGAAGTGCTTGCTTCAAAACTCCTGACAGTGTAATTTATTTGCTGAATAAGGGGGCACAGCAAACAAGCTTTTTCTTATGTTTTGCTCTAACCTTGCTGATGCCTTTTCAGTGAACTATGAGCCAAATTCCTCATTTCACTGCTTTAACAAGTGTGTAGATACTGACATCTCCAATCCCACTTTCCCAGGTCAAGGTCATGTTTCATTAGAGACCAACTGAGCCTGCAGAACTCTATTTTCTCATGAATGCTGGTCTCACTGATCTTAGTAGGAGAGCAAGTGTGGGTTGGGGGCTTGGTACCCACCTGTGTATGTACATACTTATATTTAATTCAGAGATGCAGCTACCCTGATGGTTATAATTCTGTCCAATAGGATGCAATAGTAAATACAGAGCCTGTTCCTATAGACTCAGTTTGAATGTGGCTAATCAAATGAAGTCAGTACTCCTGAGAGTAACAGAAATCCAGAGACACCAACAAATCATGATTAACAGTGCAGGAAGCCTCATTAGAGAATGATTGCAGCTTTCCTACTTTGTTTTGCCTAATAAATATTTAATTTCTGCTACAGGCAGAAATAAGAATAAGTTGAGGCTTAAAGAAAGCATTTATCCTAATGAAAGTATTTTGCTTGCTAATAGTATTACCACCCAGTGAATAACAAAAGAACTGTGAATTCCATTGACTTACAGAAACCCCAGAACTGTTCAGAAAACCAAATATATATTTAGGGCCCTAGGCAACAAACAGCAGATACTAGGATAGTAACACACATTCATTATTGCATACAATGATACCATTTCACGGCTTGTCTGGATGAAATGAATCAATTAAGTTTGTATTGTCCACATCCAGTCCCTGTGATCTGAATATGGGCAAACCTGAGAAATCCAGTCCAGCACCTTTTCACCTGGGAGGAAATAATAAAGTCTCTCGTCACTCTGCCAGTGAGTGCATGGGGTAGTTTGGATATCCCTGGTGCAGACAGCAGGCAGGAGAAGGCTTCTCACTGCCCACCCTTGAGCCCTCCCCGGAGTGGTGGAAGCCCAGAGCTCACCTCTACACTCTGCCACTGATGGCATCTAGGTAAGGGAAAAATTACTGACATGAATTGATTAATTGCCAATGCTTCTCACAACATCTTTAGATTTATGCTGTGGCTGTGATGCAAATCTTTGATTTAGAGTAATGGTGCCTCACGTTCAGTAACTGACATCCTGCATCAAAACCTCAAAACTAAAGTTTGAGTTAGCTGCAATAGCAGAGAGAGGATTTCTGCCATTGCTTGCGCTCAAGCAGCCAGCCACTCGCTGAAGGCAAATCCTAGCTGATGCAGCTTCTGACACAACTGGAAGTCTATTTGCTTCCTCTGTGTTTCCTAAAAACCTTAGATCAATAAATAATTCCTATCTTCTAATAATAAGAAAAAAATTTGATGCTGCTGTAGTTTGGGAAAATATAAACTTTGGTGACCTACTTCTGATTCTGTTTCAGAATTGCTGTAACGGTTTGCTTGCTGTCCTCATCGTAATGGTTTGTACCACTGCCCAGGAAAAATCTACTGCAGCAGTGTACTTATTCATGATGCAAATTCCACATGAGTAGCACTCAGGAATATTAGAACCAGCCTGTATGCATATGCACTTAGATTACAAATTTTAAAAACAGAAATAATAAAAAAATACCCCAGTAACTCTGTCTTGACCTTAATAAGCAGAGGAGTGTCACCAGTCTAGAAGTGTATAACTTTCATATTTAAATATATATGTATCTCTGTATAAATATTCATCTGAAGAATTTTGTCTGCCTCGAGAACATTAAAAAAAAAAAAAAAAAAAAATTCAAACAGCAGTTCTTTGGCCTTTAGGTAGACTTCAACAGTTAAATATAGCACAGAATCCAGAACAACACCACAACCCCAACAAAAACAAGTTATTCTTTGTGCTGAAGCCATTGCCCAACTTCCCAGCACTAATCCTGAGCCGCGCTCCTCGCTGTGCTGTAAGTCCGGCAAAGGGCAGACGGAGCCCCGGCCGGGCTGAGCCCCGAGGCTCCCTGGAGCACCACCGGAGAGCCGAGCCGGGCCAGGCGCAGTCCGCCCGCAGCTGCCGGGACAGAGCTCAGCGGCGCCTCCTGCGCCCTGGGCACAGCCGGGGGCAGCGCGGCCCGGCCGGTCCTGCCGGGAAAACCGCAGCAGCAGCTGGGCTGCGTGATTCCTCGTAGGGGAAACCCAGACTTACGGAAACAGCCGGCTCTGTTTTGGGAAGGGACAGACCCTCTGGACCTACAGAGCACTGTGGGAACTGTTCTGCCGCTTTTATTCCCACTGAGCAGGCCTGTTCTCCCAAGCAGACCCAAACACTTACGTGAACTCTGTATAAATAAGGTTATAAAGCTACTAAGGTTCTTTAACTATGAAGAGATAATACCAGCCATGAAACCTGAGCGGCTTTTTCTTGTCTCCTGCACATATGAAAGATGGCATTAAAAGAGATTAGTTTAAACCACTTGCAATTTCCTTTATGCAATAAAAGATTTTCTTTGCTTGGAATTTGCCTATTTATGGTGTGTATTTGGACTCAGTATAGCATAATACTTTCCTCAGTATCCCTGCTTTTAATGATGCTCACAGCATTTGAGCCATTCATCAAATCTGACAACTGAAACAGCTAGGAGTTAATGGGAGCATGAGCAGTTTGACAAACACAGTCTATTTGACAAGGCTGAGGTCAGGACTAAAAGAACTGCTCTTGGTTAAATAAATAGAAAAGCAACAAAGTAAAGCAAAATCTCTGCAGCCATTTATCAACTTTAAAAGCCTTTTGTTATAAGAAACACTAAGTGAAGCTGCACACAGAGATGGGAATTAAAAGGGGTTGTAAGAATTCAGCTGGCTTCTTTTTTAGGTGAAATTAAAAAGCTCAGTTAAAACTGAGGGATTATGTCCATAAAACTGACACGCAGCTACATAATACCTAAACCTACACTTTAGAGCTGCCTGCTTCTGAACTGTGATACTATTTTAAAGAACCCAGGCTTTTCCTAGATAACAGATTGATTCAGGTGGCACTGAAAGTAGAACAGCATCACAAGAGATGACTTTGCTGACATCTGCAAAGCTGGAGACCTCCGTATGGGCACGTTCAAGAGCACAGCTGAGACTCCATCCATCCATCCATTGCTGCTTCAATAACAAATTTACCTGATAGCAGCCTGGGCAAGGGGCCTTCCAGAGAGTCTGCAAAGCAACAGAGCTTTGCATTTAGACACAATTTGCCTGTAGGAAATTCCTGGATGTCAACTGACTCCTGGAAGCTAATAATTAGTGCAGCCACTAACTTCCTGGCTTTGCCTGGTTCATGAAATTTTTTTATTTTTTCTTTTTTTACTTGGGGAGATTGGTTTGGGCTCATTTGATTTTCCCTCTGTCCAAGACCCCAGAGATTCTAGGAAAGACAGAAACACTGAATCTGTTCTTGTACTTCCTGAGTAAAGAGGCTTTCAGAGCACTGCAGCACACTTGGAAAAGAAAGGATAATTTCTCTCTCTCTCTTACTGTTCTGGGTTTGGTCTTCCATTCTATATACTAAAGATGGTCTCCAGGCATTATAGTGTTGACTTCAATGAGAAGAAGACTGACTTTCCTGTGATTCAGCTTTCATGCTCTTTAAATTTGGGAGTGGTATTATTCTCATGACCAGATAAGACAATGCAAATTTAAGCACTGAGAAATTCTTCAATATTATAGCCATGCAGAATATTTTCTGATCATTTGCCTACCATCACTTTAGGTAATCATTTCTATCATTGTCCAGAAACCAAGAGTACCATTAGGGAATTTCCATCAGAAGTAAGTAATCTGGCAAAATTCAGTATACTTTTGCAGTCCTAAAAGTTTCAGGAAAGATCTTTATGGCTTTGGGGCTAGACCTGTTACCAGATGAAAAAATTCCTTTTCTTCAGAAGCTTCTCCACCTTTTCTATTGCTTTCATGCTTTTATGACTACTGGCACTTTGGAGATAATAAAGAAAAAAGGCATGTATTGAGGTACAAAGACAGAAGAATGACTATGAATAGTTATAAAATGTACAGATTAATTTTGTGCATCTTGTTTCTTTAATAACTTTTTCTTTTTTCTTTCATAAAGCAATTTGTACATTTAAGTAATATACTTAGCAACTCCTATTGCTGCTGGAAAATAATGAAAGACTTCTTTTCCTGGAAGTGATTGATTATAGTCTGGATAAATGAAATAATTTTCCCTCTTCTCTTCTCATTATGCTTTGAGCAAAACACCCATTACAGGAGTACTGTGCAGCCATTTGGAGCTAGGAAATGCATTCCATTTAGCCTGTCAAACACAGTTTAATTCCTGTTTTAACTCTGCCTCTTTTCCAAACCTCCTTTTCAAGACTACACTAATATAACCTAATTTTGACAGAGCATTCTGGACTCTGGGCAGCTCTGACTCTTGAGCTCTTTTCCATCTGGAATGGGTTTTTCATTTGCTTAATACCAGAGCTTTCTGGTTTGTTTGGTTTAGTTGTTTTGCAATATACAACCTACAGTCGTCTTATAAAATAATTTATAGCACTCATTTGGCCTCCTTTTTGGAACTTTCTATTTGGGAAAGAAATTCAAAAATAATCAAAGCAAGCTCAACCCTAGTTTTCCTTTTAATAAAAATGTTTTTACCCAAGATATTGGAGTGCAAGTTTGAAGACTGAGCCCTCCTTTTCAATGCCAACAACACAAATGTTTTTTCTAATGGACATAATCATTACTCTGTGTCATGGCTACATTGTATTTGGTGGGGTTCTTTTTCTATATTGAAAACCATAAAAATATGACAAAAATGTTCACTGTGAAAAAATGTATGTGATAGGATTGTATTTAATCTTCAGTAAAGTGAGATACTGGAACAGAGCACAAGAAGAGTAACCCTAATTTTAAGATGAAACTTCATGGGTTCATGTAGAATATATAGAAATTACATTATTAACATATTTTTTTACTCATAGAATAACATAATAGTGAGGTCTGGATTCAAAGATTCAAGAAATCTTTTATAGTCTCATATCTCCTGTAAATGTTTTATGGACAGAATTATTTCTCATTGCTATACAAAGAAAATACCATTTCACAAAAGTGGGTTTGTTATCTACTTGAATATTGGTGAGTTTTCCTTGTTTTTGTGACCTGTCATCAGCATTGTGCCAAACTGCTAAAGGAAATCAACCTCATTCATGTTTTTGCTCTTTTCTTAACCAAATGGAGTTGGTACTGAGAGATTTTCACTGCAACAATAAAAGTCTTCTTTTTAGACTAGTCCCAGGGAAGTGGAGGCTAAGTGGATCAATAATCTACTTTCACTTTACAATATTACTGCAGGCTAATAATAATAATAATAATAATATATTAGCAAAGCCATCATTAGAGATGGTGGTGGTTCTCTGTAGCTGGTGTATGAGAAAGACCCCTGAATAAAAAGCAGCCTGCATGAATTATGAAGAGTAACAGAGACGGAAGGACAGAGCAGTTTAGGAGAGTCTTGCTCTGACTAACCCCAGGGCAAGACTGTCAGACCCTTAATTTGTCCCCAAATCAAGAACTAAGAAAATATACAAGATACAAAATATGAAGTGCATCTTTCTGGTTCTCAGGAAGCACGATTCCAAATACAAAATACTGTTGTATTTTACTTTAAGAATAGTAATTCAGTACACATCAAACACACTGTTTGCTACCTCTATAATTTAGTGAATTAGTAGAAAGTACTACTTTTGTGCCAGATCAGGTTATGCTGAGTAATAAATCTTTTTTTTTAGGCTATGTGTCTGCAAATGCACTTTTTCAGTGAGAGAAACCATAAAGTAAATTCCTGGACTGTTACTGATCTCCTAACAACTACTCAAACTGCTATATTAGAAGCTTTTGCTGTTCATGCTGCACAGGCCACAGAGCTGTGTTCAAGTCAGGCATCTCTCTTGTCAATCTTGCTACTATTTATTGTTATTAAAGTCCCAGCAATGTGCTAGGTCTTGTCACACTGCCAACAGTGGCAGCCCTTTCCCACATTTAAGAAGCCTTCTGAGTTTCAATTTTACTAAAACTTTTAAGCCGTGCAGAGCCGGTAACAACACACGCACCACTGGGTAAAAATTTTAAACTTGGGATGTGGAAGCCAAGTGAGGATATAAAAAGACACAATTTAATAGAGGAAAAGAAGGGGCAAACCCTTTCTTTCTTTCTGGATTTTATTTTGCCTTTTTTTTTTTTTTTTTTCCCTTTGGGTTTTTTTGGCTTTTTTTTCCTGGAGGACAGG